>OX637466.1:50221298-50654380 GCA_951799995.1 Trifolium subterraneum
CGTACTGCGTCAAAGAGTGTCTCTCCCTCCAAAAACACTAATGGAGTTCAAACATGAAATCTCTCATGATTCAAAATCTTTCTATCACTAGACCAAACTTTTGGAATTAGTAGCTTACTTAACTAAATTATTCTAAACACTTGTTTATAGTTCTTTGACAATAGTATATAATATTTTATTTTACTCAATTATGATCTTAAAGTACATCGATATAATTATAAATAAATCCCGCTAAAAAATTATGTTGACATTGCCTCTTTGGCCATTGTTGTTTCGTTATTTTCAAAGGACAGTTTTGTTAATCGTTAATTAGCTCGTCTTTTATGTAAGCTATATGTCATTGCTATTTGCTAATGAGCTTTCATTGATGTTTGACAAACAACCCAATAGTAGTAGTATAATGTACCATATCCAATTATTTACCAATAAATTAATAATATAATTACCGCTTCTAGTCCTAACATATGATATTTAATTTTTTTAATTATTGACTTTTTGACATGCTATTTAATTATCAACTAATAATACTAGATTAATTTGTTTTTTTTATATATATAAGCTACATATTAGATTAATTGTTTATTAAAACTCAATTGCTTTAATAATATAATTTCTCTTTCTGATCCTAACTTCACATATCTTATTAAATAATACTAAAAATGTTTGATGTGATATTTAAATCATGAGACTTTACCACCTATTTGATTAATCTTTTCGATTGGACTCTCCTCGCGTGCTTAATTCATAACAATTCGTGTTTTCATTAAACCCGAGGTAAATAAAATGACTATATATAAGTTGCATTAAAACATTCCACTGAATACTAAAGGTGAGCGAAGCCATGACAATAAGTGTTTTCATTGATAATATTAAAAGTTTTACGTGAAGTAAATAAAATTGTTCAATCCTACTTAAACCATACTTCCCCCACAATTACACTAGTCTTTTGGACCGAGATCTTCTCACATACTTAACTTTATTGATAGGAAAATCTGATCTCCTTTTCTTCCCCCCGGTTCTGGTTCAGGAAAGAGTCAACGCAAGGATATTACTTCAAAGCAATCTCACGAGTTTTCCTAGCATTAAGAGTTGAACTCCATTGCCAAATTCCTATCACACAAAATAAAGCAAATATTCTTCCTCTCTTCCATTTTATATTCTTTCTAATCTTTATAAATTGGTCAAATGATCTCAAATTGGTCGAGATATAGAGAGTATTTAATGAATTCATGACAATGGCATGACAAAAAATAGTGTCAACAAAAATAATAATAATACGTAAATAAATATATTTTAAGAGTTTGTTGAAGTATTTTTAAATTAAGAGATGTAAAAATATAATTGATATAGGACATTTTCAACTAAGAAACTGAATAAAACAAATTCAATTGTCATGTGTTTAATTTTAAATTGTTATTGAGATTGAACAAACTAGGGTTAAGTGATTAAACAAAAACTGAAATTTTTGTCTCATACTAAATCACGAAACAACTTTTTATCTTCTGTACAAATTGCCTAAAATATCAAAGTATCATTTTGTTTACCAAACATCGTACAAGACAAAATTAGTTTAATATTATCTTGTGTACGTTACTTTGTCTTATATTGTTTATCCAGTACTTATATTTTGCATTTTTTTTGTTATTATATTTTTCATATTAAACGAACCTTAAATGATAAGTTTTGATAAAATTTTGCGCATTCAATACATTAGAAATTGAATTATTTGACTTTTTCAAATAATAATTTCTTAATATAGAATCCTTAAAAAGTGTCTCGGATACTCGTTAACAGGAAAAAAAATTAAATCTGTTTATATTTGTTTTTAAATTTTTTAATATATAATCCTTAAAGAGTGTCGGGGAGTGGAGACACTCGCACAGGAAAAAAAATAAATCTTATTATATTTGTTCTTTAACACATGTGTTTTTTCCTTGTTTTTATGCTAACCATTAGTGCAAAATAGCAGTAGATGACAGGGGTTTCACCTTGTGAAACAGCCTATCGTATTAGAGTCAATAATTTTTGGGTATTCGGTGCTAATCTGGCAAGGGAAATGGCTTTGGTTTTTGTGTTCTCTTGTCACGGTTCATTTGGAACTTTCTTAATTGGACGGCTTATACAAGTTACAAATGTTGTCTTTCTTATTCCAATGCCAATATATAGTGATTAGTGTTATTAGAAAATGTTTTAAATTGCCACAAGATTTGTTTGTTAGAAATAGAGGTAGTTATGTTTTATGGGAATGATAGCCGATATGATACGATAATTGTATTATGATAAGTGTTTAGTGAGATAGTAAAATATGATAAGTTAATCGTAAAATATTTATCTTATTATATTATTTTAGTTAAATTTTGTATCTTGAATTTGAGTAGAGTTACTAACGAGATAGAATAAGAAAATAATTGTTATCGTGCTTATATCACACTATCATATTTTTATAATGTTTTATATCTTATGATGGTGTTATCTTATCATATGCATCAAACGAGCCATTAATAGTCTTATTTAATAGATACAAGTTTAAGATGACAAGATAGAGACATCACATCTCATCCTAAAACTTTATATTACAGAGTATAAAATTCACAGGTCACGTCTCTTATAAATACAACATTCTTCTCATTCGCAATCGATGTAAGACTTAACCCAATCACACTTAAAACTCAACCAGGCCGTATTTGAGGGAGGGTGAATAGGACGACCATCCAAGGTCCCTAAAAATGATGGGTCCAAAATAATTTTTTTGGAGTATATTATATATGCCAATAAAATAAATAAATATCAAACTTCTTAGCCGTTGAAAATAATAGACCTAAATATTTTTTGATATTTTTTAATTTAAATATATTTTAGATTTATATTTACAATAATATATCAACGTTCGTTGGAGTTACGATGAAAGAAGTGAAAGATACAATGCACTTTGAGAAATATACAAATGAAGACTTTGCATCTAGCATGAATATTGACACAAGTTTTGCATTCGATATATGACTATAGAGCTAACACTTTCAACAAAACGTTGTAGCTATAGAAAAAGACAATATGACGAGAATGATAATGATTAGGAAATACAATCATCCGGTGAATCTTTTAGAGTGAAATATTTTTTTGTTGTTGTTGATATGACAATAATTTCATTAAAAAAATATTTGAGCTGTTATAAATATTTGAAAGTATTTTTGAATTTTTATTTGATGCAAAAAATGTAGAAACAATTGGATAATGACGAATTAAAAAAATCTTGCACAATTTTTTGAAGTTCAAGAAACAATTATTAGTGAATTTGCAACTAAAAATGCTCGTAGGAAAGTGTTTTGTATGAGTATTTTAATACTAAATAATATTTTTAATGTTTTTTAGGAATTCACATTTTTTATACCATTTAGTAGTTAGACCTAAATTATTAATTCGCTCATAGGCCACCAAAATCATAAAAACGGGTCTGAACTCAACAAGAGAAAACACTTATGTATTGAATCAACACTAGTTACGTTATCGTTATATCCATAAAAAAATTTCAATAATATTTAAAAGATAATAACGACCGGATAAAACTATCTATAAATAATTCAATCCTTATTATAAGAAAATATTTGTTTTTTAAATGCATAAAATGTTTGATATATGATATATGTAGTCTATATTATGGATCATGTACGTCAAACAGTTTATAAAAGTAAACTTTTTCTTTATAATAAAGATTAAAGACTTGGGGGGGGGGGTTCCTTGTTGGCACTAACTTGAAAATTTCAATATAGGGTTAATCGAAAGACACTAGTTTCTGCATAAACCGGGTGTATAGGAATCTAAATCCTTGATGTATACTCCTACTTCATTGTCAAAAAACTAAAATTAATATATAATGTCTCTGTATGTAACGTGTAAACCTTTGAATATTAATTTTATACGAAATAAAAAATGATCATCATCCTAAAAACAGCTACTTAAAAAATGTGTCAAGAATCATCATATGTGCATGTATGTACAAACAAATCACGATCCTATCATTTTTATTATAAAGAAAAGAAATATGCTAAATGGTCCTTTGAGACACTCTTAAGTATCTTAATTAAAAAGTAAATTTAAATGAAATTTTTACGAAAATATACTGAGTCAACACATTAAAAATTAAAATGTTTCACTCTTTAAATGAAATACTTAAAAAATATACCGAAAACACATTTAGCAACCCCTAAAGAAAATTACACCTCCGACCAATTTGAGATGCCACTTTTGTTATTGTACAATCTGTGCCGATTTGCTGCAATTTTTCAACATGATGACAACAATGTAAAGAGAATGCATTATTTTATTGAACAACTTGAAGGAATATTTTCTTTAATCTTAAATTAATAAAAAGCCTCGTACGAATTTGAGGTGAGACTTTTGCTATTGTGCAGTTTGTGCCGTTTTGCTGCAATTTCTTATGATGCTGATTGCTGACAACAATTCAATCATGTAGAACTATTATTTGAAAGAATAAAAGAATAAATAGTGTAATTATTATTTTTATTTTTTTTGACAATATAAATAGTGTAATTATTAATTACTATTTTCTGTGTAGAAATTAAATATGCAAAAAAATAATTTTAAAGGAAAATATTTGGAGCGAGCTCCTCTCAAATTCTCAAATTCGGTGAACTAATTCATATAGAGCAAAAATCCGACTTTAAATAAGATCCCCCTAAGTGGACGTTGAGATTAATCTTCTTAAATTAGTCGATTTTTAAGCCGGATATCAATTTTTTACCCCCTATTTTGGCTGTTTCGGAAGTTTACCCCCTATTTTAAAACTCGGAATTTTACTCCCCCTATTTTGACTGTTTCGGAATTTTACCCCCTATTTTAGAATTCTTTCGTATTGTCTACGTTGAAGGATATTGTCTAAGTTGAAGGATGTTGCTGAAACTTATTTGAGTCATGATGTGAACAATGCTGTTCCTGCTTACATCAACAACTCACAAAGACAAGCTACCAAAGATGCAGGAAAAATTGCCGGTTTCAATGTGATGAGGATCATTGATGTGCCTACTGCAGCTGCTATTGCTTATGAGGATGCAGGAAAAATTGTCGGTTTCAATGTGATGCTTGACAGCACCCCTATTTTGACTGTTTCGGAATTTCATCCCCTCTAATTTTTTTTTTTTTTTGAGGAAGGTGTGTCATGGTTCACCTGAGCGACCCCTAGTTTTGCCACTGATTGTATCCTTGGTAAAGACTCATTGATAGTGGATTGGATCTCATAGACATAAGTCAATTTGAGCCAGATTGGATAAACAATTTTGGTGCGTTTGTTCCTCATTACTCTTTATGTTGTGCTTTAGATTGATTGTGTGATTTTGCTTTTGCACATAGTTGCTAGATTAATCCTTTGGCCTGTTTAGTTTGGTATAGTTGCTATTGCTATTTGTATCACTCTTTGTTCTTATTGATGTTGAACAAGAGTTCAAATTTACAACAAGTGACACCCATCGCAGGGAAAGGGTACAAATTTTTCAAGTGAGCACCATGACACGGGTACTAAATTTAACTTTGAGAAATTTTCAGTGAAAACAGTTTTTGGTTGTGGAAAGTGAAAATGAAAACAATGTTGATTCAACATAGTAGAAGCTTTGAATGGTGAGGCGTTGATGTCAGTCAACATAGCACAATAAAAAAGACTCGGATGTTGGATAAGGCAAAAAATATCAGTATCCGGTTCCTTAGAGCTAAAAAGTTAACGGAAATCACGAACTAGAAAAAAGCTGCGACAATGTTGATACCCAACATCAACATAGAAAGACAGTGGTAAGAATATTCAAGAGAAACACGAAGAGACAGTGATAACAATATTCAAGTTTAGCCTATAGAGGCGTTGATAAAAATACTTAGATGCATAGGTAAGAATAATTAGCATCATTAACCTTGAGATGCAGTGGTGAGACTACTCAATATCATCCTAGAGAGGCAGCAGTAAGTGCAATAATCAACTTTGTTAGAAAAAAATCACCTTGTGCGCCCAACAAATTTCTCATCCGATAAATGGGTAATCAAATTTAACGAACATGAAGCTTTGATGGTAGCCAAAAAATGCTACTAATAAATGGGTAATCAAATTTAGAAATTTTTTTTTTCTACCCCTACAAACGTCTTTATACCCCTACAATTTTTTAAATATTCCAGTTATACCCTTATGATATTTTTGTATATTTTATGTTTTTTACTTTGTCTTTTTATGACTTTGCCGGTAAAATCCGTACACCCTTTGAAAAGTGCACCGATCAGACCAGAATCCTTTACCGGTACGTCACATTTACCGGTACACTTTTTCTAAGTGTACCGGAATGCTTTTTTAAAAAAAAATATATTGCGGTACACTTGTATACAAGTGTACCGATTCTGGAGAAAATTTTAACATTGCGGTATACTTTGTTTCAAGTATACCGGTTGCAAAAATAAAAATTGGAACCGGTACACTTTTATAAAGTGTACCGGTATGTTAACGTGGAAATTAAAAATTTTGCTTTTTTTTTTTTTTTTTTCAACAGATATGGCGCAATCCGGCGAAACAGGTCAAAACTCGGTTGATACTACGGATGTATTTACTACGAATGATAAATTTGATACACGAGAAGATGTTCTTAAATGGGCGGAAGATGTTGGAATTGCTAACAAAGTCAGTATTATTATTACAAGGTCAGATAAAAAGAACGGCGTAAGAGGAAGGAATGACAAGTTGATTTTGGGCTGCGATAGAGGTGGAAAATATGACACTTCACAAAGTTCGACGTCAACTGCATCAAAAAAGTGTAACTGTCCATTCAAACTTAGAGCCACACCTTCGATAGATGGTTCAGGATGGAAAGTTCAAGTTCAATGTGGAGTTCACAACCACGGACTACCTGACCAATATGCAGGTCATCCTCGTAAGGCACGTTTAACTGAAGAAGAAAACAAACATGTTGAAGAACTGACAAAGTGTCGTGTAGCACCAAGGAACATCGTTATTTCTTTGAAAGAAAAAAATCCAGAGTCTGTTGTTGATGCCAACCAGATATATAGGAAGAGAAACAAACTACAAAAAGAGGAAAGAGGTCCTAGAACAGACACTCAACACTTGCTGCAAAGGTTAGATGATGCTAATTTTGTCACCTGGAATAGAAGAAGAGATGATGGCTCTAATGTTTTGAGTGATATTTTTTGGGCACATCCAGATTCGATAAAGTTGTTGAACTTGTTTCCTATTGTGTTGACGATGGACTGCACATACAAAACTAATAAATACAGGTTACCACTTCTTGAAATTGTTGGTACCACGTCAACTAACTTGACATTTAATGTTGGTTTTGCTTATATGGAATCTGAGAAGACGGACAATTATCGTTGGGCATTAGAGAAACTGAAGGGTTTGTCAGTAAAGGCTGATAAAAGCTGCGGATCCACCCTACTTAAACTCGTCCGCTCAAGCCATTTCAACCCAGAATCATCCAACCAGCCTTGAATATTTGGGTGATGTTGACCAGGACCAGGAACCCAACCAGTAAGCTTGGCACCAAGAGATGCTATACGTAACTCAGGTTTCGGTCCTTCAATACGTTCCTACATATATTTAAATGAAATCAGTATCACAACTAGAATGACATTTAAACAATCAGTATCACAACTAAAAGATTCATCAGTATAATTAACAAATAATAACAACGCAAGATAATTTATACCGTGCCAAACCATATATGACGAGCAACATGGTCTGAGTACCGCGTCAGAATACTCGTATCAAGCGGTCCTCCAGGCCATCCATGCCGCGCAACATCGTCATCCTCCTGCATCATAGGCTGCTCAATTTCCTGTTCCTGCTCAACAGGAATGGAAACTCCACGTCCTACACCGGGATATCTAATCCTACCGTCTCTCCCTCTTGTACGCACCACTGAAATGGAAGAAAGAAAAAAATTATAAAAAAAAAAGTAAAAAAAAAAAAAAAAACGAATTGCACTGCGGTACACTTCAAAACAAGTGTACCGCAGTTAAACATTTTTACTCAATCGGTACACTTGAGAAAAAGAGTACCGCAGTGCATTTTTCAATCGGTACACTTGATAAAAAAGTGTACCGCAATGCAAAACGCGCGGTATACTTTTTACCAAGTGTACCGCAAGGTACAATTTTTGAAATTTTGAATTCCGGTAAACTTTTTCGAAGTGTACCGCTAGCAATGTATATTGCGGTACACTTGAAAAAGAGTACCGGAATGAAAAAAATGACCTACTCTCTGTTTTCCGAAAATTTTCTGCTCGGTACACTTTTGCAAAGAATGATGAAAATGAATTTTTTTTTACAGTTTTACCTTTTATACGAGGGCATATTTGTCATTTCAGTATTAAGTGTAGGGGTATAAAGACGTTTGTAGGGGTAGAAAAAAATTTTTGAACATGAAGCATTGATGGGCCATTCAGTTGGCACAGCCCATATATTTAAGCCCAAAACAATCGAAACAACACTCCCGCTCAAATTCGAAACTCAAAAAAAAAATCACGTTTGAGATTCAAAATCACTTTTGAGCACTCTGACATTTCATCTTCGCCGTTAACCTCACCGCCATCAATGGAGGAACCTAACTCCGACCAAGAAAACCAATTATCGCACAAAATTGCCGCAATTTTTGACGAAGTTCGAATCTCATACGCTACACACAACCGAAAGCTCAAGGAACTATCACTCCTCCGATCCAAATCCTCTTCACCGTCGCAATTCTTCTCCGCTTTCTCCAAATCCCTAATTCCTCTCTTCAACTTCCAAAGACGCCTTGCTTCTGCTGACCGCGTCGTTTCCTTCGTCTCGTCTTTTACTGCCGCTCGTAATCCTGCTGATGCTGAAGTTTGCGATGAGTTTCTCGACCATTTCCTTCATTTCCTCCTTGTTGCCGCTACGGCGGCTGATAAGACCGTTAGATTCAGAGCCTGCCAGATCGTTTCTGAGGTAACGAATTGAGATAAATTCAACTTTATTAATTTTATTGTTTCTGTTTTTTGTGTGTTAGGTTTTATATATGAAAATTGATTTTAGTTAAAAATGAGTTTTTAGGTAAAATGATTTATGTTTTGATATATGTGAAATTTTGAGCTATAAATTTAAATTTGAGTGTAAACATTAGGTTCAAGATAAACTACAAATACTAAACCAAAACATTGGACTCAAGTGGTTAATGAGCTACCTTAGGACGAATTGTTTGGGAGAACCCGAGTTTGATTTTTGGGTCAGACTTTACTTACCTTGCGGCCAAACTCTGGATTACTAGGTTGCTTTCCATGGAACCAGAAGGTTAATACCAAAAAAAAATCCTACAAATACTAGTTTTAAGTTAGAATAATTTCTAAAGGCAAACTTGGTTGTTATCGAGAAATTTAAGTCTTTCGAATCACTTTTGGCTGTCCCAAGGGTGAATCTAAACATGCAATCAGTATGAAGTGCAAATTCATTGTTAGCAATTGCACATAGATTTGAGTGTAGTGCAAAAGTTGGAACTACAGTTAATTTATTCAATTAATGTGGTTATTAATTGTTGAAATTTGAGAGAAATTATGTATGATAGAGTAGCCTATTTGCTAATTTTATTTACTCATTTATTTTGGTTAGGATTTGATTGAAATTGGTTGACTTTGTAGATAATATTGCGGTTACCAGATGATGCAGAAGTGAGCAATGACCTATGGGATGAGGTGATAGAATGTATGAAGGTTAGGGTACAGGACAAGATCCATGTGGTGCGTACTTTTGCGGTTAGGGCGCTTTCACGTTTTGTGAATGACTCTTCGAACATTGACATCCTTGATTTATTCCTTGAGATGCTTCCTTTAGAACAAAATGCGGTGAGTGTTGCAATTGAATCAATTGAATTATTTTCCTTTTTAGCTTTCCTCCATGTCTGTATCAATTGTGCTGTTAACTGTTGGCTGTTAATTTCTTATACTAGCCTGTCTTTGTACTGTAATATAGTAATTTCTTCAAACCCTATGGTTATTTGGCTACTTGAAATTTTAATATCAGGTTGCTTTTAAGATCTGACCAAATGATATACGCATTTTTTACTAAAACCATACAGTAGTATGCTGCTGTCGAAAATAAAAATACAGCGTGCAGAAACTCTGTAATCTGTATTGTAGATGATGATGACTGTAGCGGTACATCTTAATGTTACATGTATATGCAGAGATCTGGTATTCTTGTTATTAAACTTGAAAATGTGTGCAGGACGTTCGTAAGATGATTGTATTGTCTTTGCCTCCTTCCAGTGCAACCTCTCAAGTTATCATTGACTGTACCTTGGATGTTAGTGAGTCTGTTCGCAAAGCAGCATACTGTGTATTAGCTAATAAATTTCCTCTTCAAAGCTTAAGGTAAATGCGGTATGGTAAAAAAACAATAGTTCTATTCCTCTCTTCTCACACTGTCATTTGAGTTTCTACCCCCACTAAAATTCGGATATTTGAATTTGCAAGGGTTCATCTTAGAGTGTAAATAAAGTGCCACTTGTTTACTGTTGAAAAAGAATGAAATCAACAGTCTAGAATTTTTTAAATACGAGCACATGAGTAATGGATAGTAAATGATGGCTATATGATTATTATTCCATTGATTTTCTAATTATTGGTCTGGGTTTGTATAGTCCCTAAAGTGCACACTACACTGCAATGCAAAGGATCTCAATATTTTTTTTTAGATTCTAAAATGAATAGTACTTTCCAGGTTCCCTGTCCATACACCTCTTCTAAGACATTTAATTTTGACAGGTTGGTAATAAATTGAATTTGCAAACATGTAATTAGTATAACATGTCTTTGCATGTCCTTTTAAATTATTTTGAAATTCTGTAGTCATAGAATTCTATTAAATACAGCCGCCAAGGCTGGATTTCCTACTATTACGATAGCAATTTTCTCAAACATCTTTTCCAATATTACTTTGATTAAGTGGCTTTTTTGTATCCTTTTACCTGGTTTCTGCAGCATTAAGCTCAGGACAGTAATTCTTCGGAGAGGACTTTCTGACCGATCTGTTGGTGTCTCAAAGGAATGTTTCAAACTTTTGAAAGATGAATGGCTTGTTAAGTGCTGCAATGGTGATCCTTTAGAGCTTTTGAAGTATCTAGATGTTGAAACCTATGAATCAGTGAGCGAGTCTGTCATGGAGGCACTTCTAAAAGCTGGTTTAGTAAAACTAAAGAATGGTGCAAGTATCCAGCAGTATATATCATCAAATGGTGACACAGCAGAAGGTAAGACATGGTTTTCAAATATTAATACTTCTATTTGTTTCACTTTTCAGTGTTGCTGGATGTTGCTTAATTACATTTTTCAAAATCAAATATAAAATCTAGTTTGATATATCTTGTTTATATAAAATCTAGTTTGATATATCTTGTTTGTTATGAATAATGATTATGATTATGAGGATACATACACTCACATACTCAGACACATTGCACCTTTAATAACTTTCTGTAAAAAGCTAATTTAGCGAATTGAACGTTGAAATGAACTTTCTCATTGAGTAGGTTAAGTCTACAAATTTTATAATATTCAAATGCTTTTCAATACTACACTGTTTTACTTTATTTTGATGTCTAATATGCCATTCACGTAAATATCAACCATTACATTCTATATGCATATTGATGTCCAAATTACCTACAATGTGTATAAACAATCACCAAGATGATATTTTAGTTTAAACCATGGATTTTGTTAAACACTCAGTTTACAAAAAGTTAATGATGAGGTAAGTATGCCTATTTTGATGCTCCCTGAGCACATGCTGATTAAACAATTTTATGAGCACAAGCTCAAATTTTAGGAGAAGATCCATGGAAATGGTCAAGTTAGGTGAAGTGACTGAGGCTGTGCCCCTGAACTATCTTGTACCTGTAAATGTTCAGCTATTTTTTTTGCCTCGTTGAATGTAGTTTCCTGAATGCCAGGATGACAATTTACCCGTTATTTTTCAGCTGTAGGTTGAGATTTGGATTTAACCTTGCTGACTGTTGTGTACCATATTTCATTGCTTTACATATTAATTGCAGGTGAAGTGGTTCCTTGTCCACCAAGCATTGTACTGATGGAAGCAGAGGCTGCTCTTTATTGGAGAACTGTTTGCAAACATTTGCAGTCAGAAGCACATGTGAGTCAAAGGAATATATAGCCATTTTTCATATTTACGTCTCACTTTTTATCCCATATTAGTGGTTAAATCAGGGTTGCCAATACCAGAAATATGGGCTATATAGCACTAATGCTTGGCAGATTTGACCAAAACAATATTTTTATCAGTCAGTGTCATGATATTTTTGCACATAATTTGGGTATATGTTTTATATCCCAAAAGAGAAAGGGACTAATTGCCAACACTCGTGTTATTCATACTCTTTTAATTTTTTTTTGCTACCATGTTATTGGTAGCTATAATATCATATGTCATTAAGACATTGTGAAATCAAATCAGAATATATCTCTGTGCTTCATAACTGTCTTTCTTGTTCCCTCTGTTTTTTAATTTTTTGAATATAGTTATAATTTATAACTATTTATGTACAATTGTTGTGACTTACATTTTTCCTCCAAATTACTGAGGTTTATGATTTGTGTCCCAATAGGCTTTAGGCTCTGATGCTGCTGCCACAGCGGGTACCGAAGCAGAAGTATACGCTGCAGAAGCATCAGATAAAAATGACCTTCTAGAAAAAATTCTTCCTGCTACAGTTGATGAGTACATAGAGTTGGTCAGAGCCCATATCGTTGCTGGTATGTTTAAGTTTATATGACGGTGCTTCTACACCCAACTTTAATGCATACTGAAGTGATCCAATCTAATATCTGCAGGATCAAACCATCGCTTTGCATGCCGGCAGCTGCTTTTGCTTGGTGCTATGTTTGATTTTTCTGACACTTCATATAGAAAAGCTGCTAGTGTGTTTCTACAGGAGCTGATGAGCAAGCCTCCTGAGCACGAGGTTGATAATGAAGGGAATGTTGTCGTCATTGGAGATGGCCTAAGTTTTGGTGGAGATACTGAGTGGGCAGAAGCCATAGCCAAATTGGCAAGGAAAGTCCATGCTGCTCCTGGTGAATTTGAAGAAGTTGTTCTTGCAATCGTAGAAAAGCTTGCTCAACCTTGCAGAGAGAGAACAGCAGATTATGTGCAGTGGATACACACCCTTTCTCTTATAGGCCTTCTACTGAAAAATGCAGTGTCCATGCGCTTTCTTCAGGGCAAGGCTATAGAACCAGATGAACTACTGCAATCATTACTTCTTCCTGGGGTAACAAATTGTTGCAATTTTCGTTATTTTTTTTAAAAATCTACATTTATTGCTTAATATATCTGCTACAAATAGATCAGTATAGTTATTTAAACTGCCAAAAATGTTATGCATACAATGTGTCTGTGTTCTAGTTTAAAACAATACAAAATGATTCTAGCATCATCAAAATTTTGTTCCGGATGTTGACTGATCTTTTGCAAAGTAAATCTAATCTTCCAATATTGAAAATTCGTTTACTTCAGTTCCTCATGGCTGAATGTACAATGATAATAGTTACTGTTGATATGAAGTTTATCAAATAAAATAATCTATGAAATGATGTATGAGCTACACAGACATATACACCACATAGCAGTATATACATTATAGTAAGAACTTAACTTTCTGATGAACGTGGTCTTGTGATTAGATAAATTGCTTGATGGCTGAATCAGTTTATACTTGTAGATTTTCTTTGAGGGCATTGGTTACTAACTATTTACTGGTATGGACAATGAAATACTCAGGCAAAACAATCTCACTTGGACGTGCAAAGAATTGCTGTAAGATGTCTTGGCCTCTTTGGGCTTTTGGAGAGGAAACCAAACGCTGAACTTTTGAAACAGCTACGGGTTTCATACATTAGGGGGCCGCATTTAATTAGTATTGAGGCTGGTAAAGCATTAACGGATCTTGTGATGTGGCATGGTCCTCAAGAAGTTGACAGGGTTTTAAATCACAATATTCCAAGCCAAGTAAACAGTGACAAAAAATGTTTTTGTCCTGTGAATTTCTCTGATTCAGAAGTGGATTCAAATTCAAATGTTGACATGCTTGATCTTTTATACGGTGGCATTGAAAATGAAGACTGGGCTAATCCTTTAACTAGCAATGAAGATGAATGCATTTATGCTATACTCGGGGAGGGCTTTGCGAAAATTCTTCTCCTAAGTGACAACTATCCAAGCATACCAGCTTCTTTGCACCCTGTGCTTTTATCTAAGCTCATTTACTTGTACTTCAGTGACATATCAGAAAATATGCACAGGTGGTATTTAGTTTTCTCCCTTTGTACTATTCTTGACCTGCACAATTAGCTAATTTAAATCAAATGTTTCTCACCTGCCAGGTTGAAGCAATGCTTATCGGTTTTCTTTGAGAACTACCCGTGTCTCTCAACAAATCACAAGGCAAGCGTTGCTGATGTCATATTTTCTTTGGTTTACTTTATCCATCATTCATATTTTTTACTCATCTTATTTGAATATCATATCATCAGCAGCACTAAATGTTTTATTTCTTAAATACAGAGGTGTATATTGAAGGCCTTCATTCCAGTTATGCGTTCAATGTGGCCAGGAATTTTTGGCAATTCTGGGGGTTCTCCTTTTATGGTATCTCAGATGCGTAAGCGTGCAGTTCAAGCTTCACGTTTTATGTTGCAGATGGTGCAGATTCCATTATTTGTTAAAGAGACTGAAGCAGCAAGTGAAAACTCTAGTACAGAACAGCCACAAGTTATAGATAGTTGCGCTGAAGTCCCATTTGAGTGTGGCGAGGAGGGGCTCGCACTACGCATAGCTGTAGAGGTAAACCATCCACTAATTTGAAGTTTGTTAAATATATGCTAACTTGCTCAGCTGGTCACCTTAATATGGATTGGTAGTGTAAGATTAGTCTACATAATTCTGCTTTAATTGCTTCTAAGTTCTAAAGGTTTTATTTTATGGGTCTTGCATCAGGGCACAAGTTAAGGAACCAAAGATAGAAATTGTATCTTGGAATGTGTTAAAAATGAAAACTTTTAAAGAATAAATACACAATTTTCAGGATAAAGTTTCTATCTTTGATTCCTTAACATTGGCCCTATGGGCACTTGTTAGCATTTTCCTTATTATTTCTTTTCTAATCAATGTTGAGATATATCATAAGATGATATCTGCATATTATGGGTGAGGAAAGACTGAATTTTTTTATTTGCAATTTACAGAGAATTAACTTATTTAAAGCAGCATTTTTAATTTTTTTAAGCAGTTCTTTGATAGTTGCAGTGCCAGTATCTTACTGAATTGAACAGGGAAAACCAATTTTTAATGGGTTATTTATGTTGCACAGTGCACCATTAGTACAACTTTTTCCTGAAGACATTTAGCACGAAAAAAGGAAAAAATTACATTAGTCTTGTTTGTAATCCTGGTGCTTGATCTACTTTTAGTCTTTTAACCACATTGCCTAAAAAGTTGTGTTGATCTGGAACCTATGATTTTGGACTGAATTATTTCCCGGTGAATAAAGTTACATTTACATATGACTCAATTTTGATATAGAAACTTACATATAATCATTCTATTAGAGTACAAAATTATCTGTAGATACGGGATTAGAGGCAAGACGTAAGGCACATTTTCTTCTTAGTTAAAATTAAGAACCTTTTTGTTGTATATTCTTGAAAATTCATCCACCTGTCTGAAACTAGTTTTAAGCGAATTTTTAAGTGTGCAGCTTTTAATGAAGCTCTTTCTTATGCTGCAAGAAATTGGTTGTGTGGAAAATTGATTTTAATTGTGTGCTCGTTGAAGCTTGGCATGCAACGGCCACTATATTAATTGAATCTGGTGGATGTCACTTGGACACAATAGCATAAGGAATTTATGTTACCTGTTACGTAGTAACGAAAAATAAATGGCATATATGAATTTCATGTCAGATGGTTGAGTGAAAATATTGTCCGACTCAAAATTTAATTAATGTTTATTAATTCTTTGTTTTTCTTCTTATTCTCTACTTTGCTAAGGTTGCAAGCTTTCACTCAAAGAAGACAGCTGCTGAGAAGGCATATGTATCGGTATTATGTAGGATACTTGTCTCCCTTCATTTTCGGTTATCAGAACAAGGGCCAATAAAAATTATGAGGAAACTTTTATGTCGAATGGTTGAATGTGTATCTTCAGAGAAGGATGTTGTTAAAGAACTGAAGCGCATGGCAGAGCATCTAGTGACAATTGACAGGCAACAAGACCAGGAATTGTTGCAAGATGAAGTTGATCTCATTTTGGGTAATGCTTTATATTTTTTTTCTTTGACATGCCTAGACTGTAGTTTTTTTTATGGCATCTTATCAAAGCCTCAAATGACGGCCGGGGTTTGTACTGAATCTAGTTTTGGTCTTATTATTATGATGATGTTGGGACAAGAAGGTTGTCAAGCAAGCAAAAGTAATCAACTGAATTTAAATTTAATCTGTAACTTGAAAGACGACTTTTTCATGCTACCTTACTTTCCCTTTCGCTTTTCATGATTCAAGATTTGATTAGTGCAACTGAAAAAGTCATGCAGTATTAGCAAGCAATTTTAATTTTAATCTTTATCAATCATTTCATTTGCAATCCATATTATGCAGTTTTACTGGCTCTAAAGATCCCTTTTGAAAACATTTTTTTACTGCTAACATTTTTTTTCTCCCTCCCTATTTTTTGAAGGGAAACTGGAACTCGACTTCAACCTTGATTTGGATGCTTCTGTTGAAATACCACAAACACCAGCTGTACAACGAACGAGAGCTACTAGAACAAGGAGAAGGGTAAGGATTGAGGAAGATAGTTCTGAATCTGATAATGAAGATTCATATGCTTCTGTGGTTCCTACCACCGTTAATATGGTAAAAGGTCGCTCACAGAGAGCAAGCAAAACTGCAGCCATGAACAAGATGTCGTCTGCCTGTAGACCAGTCAAAACCGATGAAATTGAAGAGGAAGACGAAGAGGAAGAAGTATCGAAGGTGACATCTGAAGATTCTGAAGAATCGGAATAGAGTAGTTAATTATGTAGTTAACATGATATATGTAATGGTCATTGCTTTTGTAATTTTATTAAACATGTATGTTGTATTTTGTGATTTAGATTGCAGGTTTTGTACAGGAGTATTCAGTAGTTCATCTTGCATTTCCTTGTGCAAGTCATAGGCTATTGGTATTGCATTTAGTTGGAGTGAATGAAATTCACATGTTTAGTAATTCAGTAGTTAATTTTTCTTTTTTAAAAGTAATCCAGTAATTGCTTGTGACTCCATTGTCCATTTTTATTATTGTATTTCATTTTGTTCTGCATCTTTATGCTTTTAAATGACACCTTCCCATAAAAAGGTTTGGCCACTATCCAAACTCAATCAAGATCTTGAATTCTAATATGTTCATGTTTTCTATAATGCCACATGTAATTGTAGCTCTAATATGCATTCTCTTTTTATTGATAGATCACTGCTTCCAAATGAATTTGTCTGCTTCCAAATGAATTGAGAATTGAGCCCATTCTCATTTCTCTGCTTCCAAATGAATTTGTCTGCTTCCAAATGAATTGAGAATTGAGCCCATTCTCATTTCTCTGCTTCCAAATGAATTTGTCTTTCTTATCTTATCTTCATGTAATGTTAGATTTTCTAGAGGGTGAGGGGGGCAGTACAATTTTCTTCTGATGGATCCAGATTAACTGCACTCTAATTAATTCATGATTCAATATAGTTAAACAAATTGCAATTTCTGCACTAAAATCAATGGCTCACATGTTAGACTTTAATAAATCAGATTCAAAAGTATCACACAATACAAATTTGCTTAGCAGAGCATATGAACTTATATTCTTAAAATAAGAGATTGGCTCTAAATTATTAAATAAATATTAAAGTATAAATTTGGTTTGCCTTAGGTTCCCTTTTGTTCGATTTGTGCCACGATCAGGTATTATATATGGACATTTCTCTTGGTCAAGATTCAAACATTGATTTATCACGTTATAGAAGACCAATCTCTTCTACACCAAACCCAATTGATTAAAAAATTAAACTTATTAATAATGTATCTTCTTACAATATCAATGATTAATTATTTTAATAAAATTTAATTATTTTACTCTTAAGTCATTTAAAATACATGTCATTGGTAGTTGTGTGTGTGGCTAAAAAATAATCAAGCTATATAGTACTACAACTACTGCATGTTGTCTGTTAGGCCAAAGCATATACCATGTTTCTGATTGTTGGACTTCTTATTTTTAGTTTAGGTAGAGAAAATGCCATGTTATTATTGATCAATGTGTCATAAAATAAGAGAGAAAAAGAAGAAGAAAGAAGATTTGCAGTGTAACTGAATCCAAATATGAATCCAAGACAAAAGAAGTAATCTTCTACTACTATATTGAGAAAATTTATTATTTTCACCTACTTCTAAAATAAAAATTAATACAAGCTCAAAGCTTAATGGACCGAATTTAATCTCCCATGCCTTATGACGTGTCTTGCATCCTTCAATGGTCCCATATGATAATGTCATGTCATTGTTATAGTCCCACCTTAATTCTTTTTTAGTGTCTTATTAAAGTTGTTAGCACATACCAAGAAAATTATGAATATTTTTTTATTTTATAAAATTATTTCTATTTGTTTATAAAATGTATTTCACCACATATATATAAAATATGTTTTTGGTCCTTATATTTTCGTCGAATTTTGTTTTTAGCCCCTGAAGATTTTTTCCACACTTTTTAGTCCTGAAGTTTTGTCAATCAGTGTTTTTAGTCCATACTTTTCATTCAACTTGTGATCAACTCGTGCCTATCATTCGAAACTTAAATTTTTTTCTGCGGTAATGTTTAGTATATTATATGAATCTCTCTTGCAAAAGTTTAAATTTTTTTAACAAGAGATGAATTAAATATGAATTTTTTAGTTTTTTGCATATAAAAATTCATAAATAATTCATCTTATGTTAAAAAATTCTAAATTTTTATTGGAGATGTTATTATAATATTATAAATATGAATACAAAAAATCATTTAAAAATGTAAAAGTATACAAGATATACGAGAGTTTGATTAAAAGTAGGGACTAAAAACACCGATGTGGAAAAAACTTCAGGGACTAAAAAGTGCTAAAAAAATCTTCGGGGACTAAAAACAAAATTCTGCGAAACTATAGGGACCAAAAACATATTTAACCTAAAAATAAATTGTCAGAAATGTTATAGGAAAATATATTTAATATATTTTTTTAATCTTAACCCTTATATATCTGAGTTATCGGACTTTATAATTTAAATTTTAAATGAGAGAAATAAATAAAACC
Organism: Trifolium subterraneum; assembly: GCA_951799995.1. Taxonomy (NCBI): domain Eukaryota; kingdom Viridiplantae; phylum Streptophyta; class Magnoliopsida; order Fabales; family Fabaceae; genus Trifolium; species Trifolium subterraneum. The sequence continues at coordinate 50,240,699 of OX637466.1, forward strand.
TAATCAATAATTATTCACTCAAATATTTTTCCTAACATTCACCATTAACTCAACGAACAAGACATAACACATGCACCAACCAATTATAGACAACAAAATTGGAAAACTCCCCCAACAAATCCTAAGCACCAAGGCTAAAATAAAGCAAAATGATCACACATTACTATCAATTTTTTTTAAAGATTGTTTAGTCGGCCAAATAAAATCTCAAATGACGTTATCCTTAAGGCTTAAATAGTGGTCTATATCATGGAGAGCACGTCCATATCCCATAAATGAGAAAGGATAAATAACTTTGCCATCCCAAAAATTTGTGGACACACTATGCTCATGATAGCTCAATTTTTTTTCTCTTTCATTTTCATATTGTATTTTGTGTAACTAAAAAGTGTAAGGTTTAAAAGAAAAAACAAATTGTTCAATATAAAAATGAAAGAAAGTGAAGTCTCTAGTCTTTTAAAATGGACATTAATTAATTATGATGCAATTATTATTTAACTATATAGGGGAAAGACACTGAGTCTACCTAAGTCTTTCAAATGTATAGTTAGCCTCTTTACACTATTCGTGGTCCCCATGGATTTACCTTTCATTTTCATCTTTAATTAGATGACTCAAATAAAGTAGATAGATGATACAAAAATGAGTTCAATATTGTATTTTAAGTTTTGAAATAAAAACAAAATTCAATTTCACCATATACTATACTTACTAAGCAATAGTATCACATGCGTGTAAGAAAGAATTCTATGTTATCATCATTGAACAAAATTTCGTATCTTTTACTATATTGTAATAACAGTACAAATGATTTTCCACCTTTTTTTTGTCAAGAAATTATTTCCATTTTGAAAATTACATGTTTATGTCAAGCCCAAGACTTTTCCTTAATGAGCATCAAAATATAAGTCATTTGATTGTTTTTATATTTCGATATATTTAGATGAATTAATTGTAACGGTATTTTCAGTTCATTTACTTGATTATTTGTTTGAGTCAAAACAAAATTGATTATTTGATGCAAGACTTACTTTTGTAGTTGATTGGTTTTATAATGAGTTAATAACTAACTATAAACAAAAGTCTAATTCTAGTTATTTGAGGTGAGGCATTTTTTGTTAGTGAGTCGTCTCTATACTCTAAAGTATGAAATTGTGAAGACTAATCTTCTATTGTTATTATTACTTTTTTAACTCATTTTAATCAACAATCTAAAATTTAGATTTTGAACAATAGGAGTCAGATGCCTAAAATTTTACTGTCTATTTGGGAGTTTAGAGGGTTTTAATACAAATTATAAAATCTTTTAATACCAAAGGATGTAATAGGAAGATAATTCATCCCAAGTATATTTAAGGGTATAATAATGGAAAAATTAGTTAGTTCTATTCGGTTTTTTTGGTCGAGTAGCTTAATGGCTAGACTCACACATTTAAATGTGAAATCCGGAGTTCGAACTTTTGCCACTCCAATAATATCCTTGATAGCTACCATTTGAACTATATTTATGAGATGTTTTACTCGGGTTTTTAAAACACCAATTATTTTAAAATGGCAAAAATAAAATGACAAAATTAAACAACTAAAGATTTTTTATTTTTGATAAAAAAACAACTAGAGTTATTATGGAGAAAGGGAAAGAATTAAATTATTTTTTTAAAAAAATATTGGATATTATATTCATTTATTATATGTCCATCAAATACCAATAGATTAGAGAAATTCATCTGCAAATAAGTGGCATGTGCTGCAACATTGTTGTGAGGCATGCAATCAAAGCATACACATGGGTGTGCTATAACATGTTATTGACTTTGAGTTATTTTTCTTATAACAACTCCCTTGGAAAAAATCTATCTATAAACGTAAGTTTTCTTTTAAAGTATTACTACCTTTGCCTCTATATATAAGGTTCTTTTGTCCGTTCTACAAGACACTTTCTAAATTACAAGATTTAATAATTATTTTACAAAAATACTGCACCCTCCGGTCCATATTATAAGGAACAATTTGAAAAAATTACACATACTAAGAAAACACATTCTACATAGTTATTTTCATTTAATACTCTTCTAATTTTAAATTTATTCCATGTATACCCTTATTTAATTACTCTCAATTCAACTAACTTACTTATTTTTAATATTCTCACTCATAATAAATAAGGGCACAAGTGAAATTAAACATTTAAAATATTTGAAAATTAGTCAAAGTTTCTTATAAAAAAGATCAATTTTTTTTTTCAAATTGTTTCTTATATTATGGATCGGAGGGAGTATTAATTAAACGGAGAGAATTCAAATATATTCATTTATCTCTAAATTTTAAGTCCTTGTCTATTGGGTTCCCAATGTTTTTCTCCATCTAGTTAAAAATACTCATTGCATGAGACAATATTATTTATATGGTTTTGCGAAAGAGTACTCCCGGATACTCTTTAAGTACATAAATAATAAGTTTCTATTAACTTTTTATAAAAACATGTGAAGTCAAATGTATTGAATATTAAAATGAAATATTTAACTTTTTGAATAAATATTTCTTGAAATAGAATCTTTAAAGAGTGCCCCAGAGACACTATTTAACATTTGTCTTATTTATATATATTGTTAAGCATACACACATGCATACAGTATATCTTTCACTCGCATTTGTATTAGAGTTGGAATCCTCTCAATTTCTTCAACGAAATGACAAATACAATTACTATAGTTTTGATGTAAATCAAAAATATAAATGCACGTCTTTTGAGAATAATTGATATTATTTGAATATCTTTAATACTTGTATTTGCCATTTCTTTTAAAAAATGTAGAGAATTTCTACTCGTTGTATTAAAGCATGTGTATATGCGTACACAATTGCGACTTATAAAAACAATACTTTGTATCGGACGGTCAAAATCTTGCGAGATGACTTTAAATATTTAATATATGTAAAATTAGTTAAGGTGAAGTTTATTTTGAGACGGAAGAGGCAAAATAATATTATTTTGATAATTATTGATAATAAGTTATGCCTTAATCATTTTACTAAATACATTAATTTTTGTTTATAATTAGAATATGAGGAATAATTTTTTCAACAACTAAAGTTTTGGAAGGAAGGAATAACTACCACCACTAAAATTTGTTGATAATGGTGCTGTGTGACTTTTATATTTATGGCATTGGCATGTTCCATTGCATCACGAAATCTAGAATTAGAAGAAAAAAAAGCTTAGGCAATATGATCCCAATAGAAAAAAGAACAGAATCCTCCAATTTGAAGAAAATCTCCAATTAACAGGACAATAAATTCGTTTTCTCTTTTTTTCCTATTCATCTTCAACTCATTCATTTTCCAATAAAAATGGCATCCACGTAATTGTGGTGGAATGCACTAACAACATTTTGAACTAGCAAGTGGCTAATCTACATACACACCCTTTGTTGTTTTCATTACGAATTTAAGATGAAATAGAAAGATAATGAATGTGGAATCCACCTAAAATATTATGCATTCTTTTTACAAATTATCAAATTAAGTAAGATCTACCACCATATTAATGTAAACCATATTTTAGGGTTTCGGTGATCGTTTTAAATTGTAGTTGTTGTCATTGTAATTGTGATCTTTACGGACATAAAATGCTTTTTAGTGCCACAACATACTAATTAAGTGGCATTACCACGTCAATACACTATTCACCCACTATATAGTAGAGTTTCATTTTACTTCGTAAATACTGATTCAGATGTATTTGAAATACAATAAAGAGACTGTAAAAACTAAGATTTTTCAAACCATCCTGAAATTTCAGGTTATAAAATTTTAATATTTGGAAAGGAGATTTTAATGAAAATGCTTGAAATCGTCCAATGTTTTTCCTAATAACATTATGTTGCAGTCGTACATATAATTGAAGATCACACCACAATTACGGTGCCATACAGTTCAAGAGGTTAGACTAACTAGCTAACATTGTAGCCGCAATTGCAAATACAGTCCATAATTTAAAATCATGGTTCCAATAAAGAATTGAACTAAGTTGAACAAGTGTTTATCAAATGGAGTAATTAAGTGAGTACATAAATAACAAGACCAAAGAAGAATTTATAGGAGAAGCTTTGATTACATATCCATTTAGATTTAAGTGTTAAATACAAGGCTTTCAAAGTTGTGCAATAAAAAATTTGTGCTGAAAATCAGTGTGATATATAGGATGATAACTAATTTGAGACCTTAGATTAAGTAACACCTAATCATTAATAAAGATAATTTTGTATTCATTTAATTACAATTTTTCTTTATATGTACTCCCTCTTAAATGAATTTTAAACAAAATGGATAAATGAAAAATTAATATATATGACCTAAATTTTAGACCGCATACATCATTTTTTAAACTATCATTTTTGTTTATATTACATTCTAGAGAAGTATAAAATAACATAAAATGACACTTAATTGGGTAAAACTAGTATATAATATGTTGATCACAGGGACCATATCAAAGATCCTATGTTAGATTATATAGGAAGCAAAACTCATGGCCACCACATATCCACTACCTTAATTGTGTGGGTATGTATTCAAGAGCATGATGAAACTATAGTAAATAAAACAGAAACTTTGTTACCACAAAACATGCACATTTTGTAGAAGATTATGTTTTCTTATATATAGTATCTGTGTGAATGTAAATTATTATAAATAGGAGATTAAACACCATAATACTCATACTTTTATCGATTGAAATTAATGTGAATCACATATTTTAAAAATGAGTCACATATAAAATGATGTGATCCACATGTATTTCACCCGATAAAAAGAGTGAATGTTATATGAAGTGCCGAAAAAAAGAGTATTTTTAGTACTTTTCATTTTCAATTAGTGTTTGTGTGAGAGACAATATATGATTTTATCTCAAATTCTCTTTCACATAAATTAAAAAATACACATAATTTTTTTTATATAGTGTAAATCAAGTAATTCTTGTACGCAAAGTAAAAAATTAATCTCTCGATTTTTGTAGGATTTAAATGGGCTACAAATTCTTTCTAGGAGTTCTAACGCTGTTGTATGCATGCCCAATCCAAATATTGAACCCATAACCTTGGTTAAACTATAAAAGACTTGTGTCATTTCATCTAAACGCTCTTGGATTAAAAATTAAAATTTGGATGTAAAATACAATTTTTCTTTGTAAATACATATGCAATTAAAAATTAATCACAACAGAAAATCTTATTCATGCATGTGAGCCAGCACTATTCGCGCATTGACCATATCCCGCATGCAACATTAATTTGGAACAATATACAAATTCCTGCCATTACCTTCACCCTCACATCACATATATATACTTGTAGTTTTGAATAATATTATAATGGATTAAGTAAGTGTTTCTATCACAATAAAGCTAACAAATTTTGATTATGGTCCCTAATCAGTAGCATTGCATGCTAATGCATGACATCACCTGCATAGTGTTATTGAAGATATGGTACTTGGTCTATATATTACGTGATAGAAGTATAGTGACAAAAAATAATAGTTTAAATTATAGAGGATTAAAAACTAAACTCTATGTTTGTCTATATATAAATATACATATCTTTGTTCTATTTTTTTAATAGGCAAATATATATATATTATAACACTTAATTGATAGTGGGTTCTCAGACTAGATCAAAACTAAAGTTATGCAGGAAAATAAAGGCTGAAATTTAAAACTGAAAAAAAAAAATAACTTCATTCATGATCCTCTAAGGAGGCAGCAGTACACTTAAATAGAGCTAGGGTTTTCATAATAGACCTAATAACAATTGGGCCATGGGCCACTTGAAGGAAAATTAGAAATACTACTACAATAAAATAAACAAGTCCAATAACTAGTTTAACTCAATATTAAAATCTCTATGCCAAAAAGGCTTTTGCACTTCTCTTTTGGACTTAGTTCGGCCCAACAAGCTATCATTACCGTCCGGTCCACTTAAAACCTTGTCCACAAGGTTTTGGGTTAATAATGGAGATGGGTTACTAGTTGATGGGTTTGATGTTTGTGGTGCTTCACGTGGAATGGATGGAAGGGAGAGATGGGGACCACTTGTAGGTGGAATGGGATTTTGAAGTGGTGATTTGTGATTGGTTGGGGTAGTGATGGTGCGGATAGCTAAGGGAGTGGAGGGTGTAGATTTGTTATGATGAGAAGTGGTTGAATCCAAGGGTGGATAAAGTGAGGTTGATGTGTTTGTTTTGGATGGTAGTGATTTAGTTGGTAGTGCATCAAAGGGTGTAGGAGTGTTCTTGGAAAGTGGAGTATTGGAATATGGTGGTGGTAGAAAAGGTGGTGTTGGGTTACGTGTTGTGGGACAAGAAGTAATTGGAAACGTGTTTCCACTTGACTCTTCTGTTTCCATTGAATGCTTTTTGTGACCGTTGGAACACGTGGAAATAGCAGAGTCCATCACGCGGGATACCAGGTCATCACGCGGTTGTGAAGAAACTAGAGGGTCATAGGCTTCTGCTGGACTCATTAAAGGAGCACTGAGGTTGGCAGTCTCATCGTGGGGACTAGATTGCGCAGGAAGGCCAAAGTTTTCATCTGGCGGTGGAGATTTATCCAGCGAAGGCACATTAATTGTGGAAGTCAGAGAGGATTTAGCTGGTTGGATTCTCTTCTCAATATCAGTATTGGAAATAAAATCTAAGGAGTCTTCTTTCTCTCTTGTACTACTTTCAACTTCTGTATTTGACAAGTCCTTTTGTTTTTCCTTTTGTGTTTCCTCATACACAGAAGGAGAATCATTTGCTTCTTTCTCAAAAATATTATCTTCCTCTAGCTCTGGTGGAATGGGTGAGAATTGAACTGAGGGGTCCCCTCCATGGTAAGCACGTAGTTGAGAGACATGTATAACCGGATGAATTTTAGAGGATGTTGGTAAAGCCAGTTCATAAGCCACCGCTCCAATACGTCGAATGACTGGAAAAGGACCGAAATATCGTTTAGATAGCTTCTGAGAAGAACGACGCTGGACTGTTTGTTGCCTATATGGTTGCAAGCGGAGTAAAACAAGATCTCCTGGTTCAAAGGTACAATCTTTTCTTTTTTTGTTGGCTTGCTCTTCCATTTTCTTTCGGCTTCTCTTCAAGTTTTCTTTTAGAGTGTGTAACACTTGTTGTCTTTGTTCCAGTGTTGTGTCCAGTATGGGTATACGGGCTTGTCCAGAGACATAGTCAGGGATGGTTGGAGGGCTGCGACCATACAAGGCTTCAAAAGGAGTCATCTTAATGGCAGAATGAAAAGCAGAGTTGTGCCAAAACTCGGCCAGGTGCAAGAATTTGTACCACTGGCGAGGGTGATCGCTCGCAAAACACCTTAGATAGGCTTGTAGACTCCGGTTAACTACTTCAGTTTGTCCGTCCGTCTCTGGGTGGTAAGCTGTACTATACTTCAGTGTAGTTCCTTGAACTTTAAATAACTCTTTCCAAAAGTTGCTTAAAAAAAGAGGATCTCTATCAGAAATGATTGATTTTGGTATGCCATGTAGACGACAAATCTCTGTTGAAAAGCGAGAGGCTAGATCCTTTGCAGTAAACTTGGAAGGTAAAGCAATAAAGTGAACATACTTCGTCAAACGGTCACAAATGACCCAAACTGCAGTGTGTCCGAAAGAACTGGGTAAGTGAGTGATAAAATCCATAGTTAATTCTTCCCAAACTTTTTCTGGTGTTTCCAAAGGTTGTAACAATCCTTGTTTCTTTGTTGGCATGTACTTGTTCTGCTGACAAACTGTACAAGTGCGAATCATCTCTTTCACATCAGTGTAGATACCTGGCCACAAGAAGGATGCTGATACACGAGCCAAAGTTGGCTGCAACCCTGAGTGTCCACCAATAGGGGTGTTGTGGTACTCACTGAGAATGGATTGTCGCAGTTCTTTGATCTCAGGTATAAAAATCTTTTCTTTGAAGTATAGTAGACCTTCTCTATAACGATAAACTTGTGCATTGTTTGGATCCTTGAGGGTCTTATTGATTAGTTCTTGACCAGTTTTGTCTTTGCTATAGTATTTCTTGAGTTTTGTGATGATGCTTGGAACTGGGGAAGAGATTGCCATTAAGCTCGCCTCTGGAGAAGGATCTGTGTATTTTCGGCTGAGAGCATCAGCAACAAGGTTAGTTTTTCCTGGTTTGTAAAAAATTTCAAAACTAAAACCTTGTAACTTAGAAGTCCATTTTTGTTGTTCAGGGGTTTGTATTGTTTGGACCAATAAATTCTTCAAACTTTTTTGGTCAGTGAATATTTGAAAATGTCTTCCAATGAGGTACTGACGCCATTTTTTTACTGCTTCAGTGATGGCAAACATTTCCCTAACATAGACGGATGATGCTTGCATACGGCCACACATCTTTCTGCTGAAAAAGGCGAGGGGATGTCCTTCTTGTGAGAGAACTGCTCCAATAGCTACTGATGAAGCATCAGTTTCAAGAGTGAAGGTCTTGGAGAAATCTGGAAGTGCTAGAACTGGAGTAGATGTCATTTTCTTTTTCAATGTTGTAAAAGCCAGATTGGCTGCTGTACTCCATGTAAAACTATTAGATCGTAAAAGATCGGTGAGAGGAGCGGCGAGTGTGGCGTAATGGTGAACAAATCGCCTATAAAAGCCGGTGAGGCCGAGAAATCCCCTAAGAGCCGTGAGAGAACGTGGCACTGGCCAATCTAGGATAGCTTGAATTTTATCCGGATCAGGGGTAACTCCGTTAAAACTAATAACATGGCCTAGGTAATCAACCTTATCAACTGCAAAAACACACTTAGATAACTTTGCAACAAATTGATTTGAAGAAAGTAAATCTAATACCAACTGTAAGTGAAGCAAATGATCAGAAAAAGAGCGACTATAAATTAATATATCATCAAAAAAAACTAAAACAAACCGTCGCAGGTAGGGTCGAAACAAATCGTTCATAGCGGACTGGAAAGTAGAGGGGGCATTAGTTAAACCAAAAGGCATAACTAAAAATTCGTAGTGTCCATCAAAAGTTCTAAAGGCTGTTTTGTGAGTATCTTCCGGCATAACTCTGATTTGATGATAGCCTGAACGCAAATCAATCTTCGAAAAAATTGATGCTGAACCCAACTCATCTAGTAGCTCATCAATGGTAGGGATAGGGAATCTGTCACGCACAGTGGCTGCGTTTAATGCTCTGTAGTCAACACAAAAACGCCACGTTCCATCTTTTTTTCTCACCAACAAAACAGGGGAAGAATAAGGGCTGGTGCTTGGGATAATAATTCCCTGCTGTAACATGTCATGAATAATTGCTGTCATGGCTTCTTTTTGGGAGTGGGGGTATCTGTAGGGTTTCACATTAATTGGGGCTGTGTTTGGTAGAATGGGAATATTGTGGTCATGTGGCCTGGATGGAGGAAGGCCATGGGGTTCTGCAAAAACTGCAGGATAAGAATGGAGTAAAGTTTGAAGTTTTGGAGCTAATGTCTTAGTAACTGCCTCTAGGTTCATGTGGGTACGTTGAGATGAATTGGTTTGAGAATCAGTTTTGTCTAGGCAAGTTAACAAGTGCATAGATGCAATAGAGTTGGTGTGTAGTAGGTGACAAATTTGGTTGTAAGATTGGTGTTGGGGTAGAGAGGGAGGGTCTCCTTGAAGAGTGATGACTTTGTGGTTATGTGTGAAAGAGATAGAAGGAATAGAAAAGTCAGCTGTAATAGCACCCAAATTTCTCAACCATGACATGCCTAAAACTACATCAGCACCCTCAATAGGAAGTAAATAAAATGAAATGTTGAATAAGTTATCTTGTAAAATAATGGGTACTTCATTACATAGACCTGAACATTGTAGATGAGAGCCATTGCCCACCATGACTGAAAAATTGGGTATTGGTTTGGATGGAATTTGTAGGTGTGTGGCAATGCGCGGTTGAAGGATGTTGTGGGTGCTCCCTGTGTCAATTAGAACAGTGACTGCAAGACCATGAAGTAAACCTTTAAATTTCAATGTTTGGGGGAAGAATTGGCCAGTAAGGGCTTGTGGTGAAAGTTGAAAATATGTCTCAGCTTGTTCAGTGGTTTGTTCAGTTTCTGATGTTTCCGCTTGGGATTCTTCATTTTCATAGTTGTCATCTGGTTCTAGAATTAGCAATAGGTAACGACCAGAAGCACATCGATGGCCAACTACAAATTTTTCATCACAATTATAACAAAGTCCAAGTGCTCGACGCTCTTGTATTTGGGCTGGAGATAGGCGTCGTACGGGTAGTTTAGGTGTGTTTGAGTTTGATGGGTTTGTAGGTAATGGATGAACTGATGGTTTTATTGTGTTTTGAGTTGAGTTGTTTGGTTTATTATAATTTGAGTTGGGGTTGGATGTTGTTGGTGTATTAAATGATCTTGGAAATTTAGGTTTAGAATCTTTAAGTTTGGCTTCAATGAGTTTAGCTAGGCCAATGGCTTGGGATATGTTGTAGGGTTGCTGAATGGCCATTTCATTACGAATTTCTGGAATTAACCCAGAAATAAAACAGTTTAACATAGCATCTGCAGGTAAGCCCATAACTCTATTTCCCAATTTTTCAAAACTAGCTTGATAATCAGAAACTGAACCTGTTTGTCGTAATTTGAACAATTGGGCTTGATGGTTTTCATATGTGGAAGGCCCAAATCGTAACTCTAATGCCCTAGAAAAATGAGCCCAATCAGATAATAAATGACTCTGAAACATCCATTTATACCAACCTAAGGCTTCACCCTTCATGTAAAATCCAGCCATTGGCAAACGACTTTCATAAGCTATGTTATAAAATGAAAAAAATTGTTCTGCTTGAAATAACCAATCAAGTGGTTCAGTGCCATCAAAGGGAGCCATCACGACCTTAGGTCGAAATTGATTGTGATGGTGTGGAGTAGGAAACTGTGGTGAGTATGTATTTTGCATCATGTTGTGGTATGTGTATTGTGGATGTGTGGTGGTGTTGGGAATATTATATGTGGGTACTGTTGAACTTGTGCCTCCCCATGAATGGAAGGGTGGTGGGAAGGGTGGTGGTGGTGGATAAGTTGAGGTGTTTACAACTGGTTGGGTATATGTGTTGTAGTTGTGTGATGGTTGGACAGTGACAGGAATTGGTGTTGTGGGGAAAATTGGAAAAGTATGGTTTGTGGATAGAGATGTTGGAAAATTGGGGATTGTGGGTGAGGTGGTTGAGAATGTGGTGGTGATGGGTAAAGTTGCTTGAGATTGAGTTGTGTGAACAATGGTGGGTGTGGTTGTGAGGCTGATAGGAATAGTGGTTGTGTGAACAGGGGTGGTTGTTAGGGTTGGAGGAGAAAGTGTTGTGTGAACAGGGGTGGTTGTTAGGGTTTGAGGACTAGTGGTTGTGTGAACAGGGGTTATTTGAGGTGTAGATATAACAACAGATTCATTACTAGGGAGTATAGAGAGTGTTTGTGTTATACCTGTTGTTGCAAGCTCTGGTGTGGAATTTTTGGATTGTAGTGCTGCAACTATGATATTCATGAGAGCTTCATGTCTAGTAGCCATAGATTTCTCAAGGTTTTCCACTTTGCTGTCAATCTTTGCATTTACATCTTCCAACTTCTTCTCCAAATTTTGCTCTTGATTATCTAGTTTTTTGTTTACATCCCCTAGCTGTTCAGTTAGACGAGTGTTGGTGGTGGTTATGGCGGCATCAAACTGTTGTGTGGCAGCTTGAATGGCATCATCAAGTTCTTTGTTCGTTGGGTTTGAAGATTTAGGCATGAGTTCAAGTGATGAAAGCACCAATGATAGTGGGTTCTCAGACTAGATCAAAACTAAAGTTATGCAGGAAAATAAAGGCTGAAATTTAAAACTGAAAAAAAAAAAATAACTTCATTCATGATCCTCTAAGGAGGCAGCAGTACACTTAAATAGAGCTAGGGTTTTCATAATAGACCTAATAACAATTGGGCCATGGGCCACTTGAAGGAAAATTAGAAATACTACTACAATAAAATAAACAAGTCCAATAACTAGTTTAACTCAATATTAAAATCTCTATGCCAAAAAGGCTTTTGCACTTCTCTTTTGGACTTAGTTCGGCCCAACAAGCTATCATTAATCATAAGTATGAGACCTACAAAACTGCAAAAAAAAAAAAAAATGCAGTAGAACAACATCACCAAAATAACACATAATTTGAAATACTAGAACTCCAACTCTTTGTTTTATCCAAAAAACTAAAATTCGAGCGGAACATAACTGAATTGAAGCAAAACAAAATCATTTCTCACTAAAAAACATCCTTGCCAACCAAAGTCTTCCACACTAAAAATAAGCTCCGTCAAAGTTTGTTCTAAAATCTGAACCACTAAATTAACTCACGCACAAAGTGTTATATATTCAGTCAATCTCATTTATGTATTCAGTGTATCCTATTGAAATGTCTCTGTAATTGTTAAGGAAGTCTCACTTCGATTGCGAGATGACCTGAATATGTATTTATAAATAAGAGGTAATCTTCATCTTATGAACCGGTTTTGTAAGAATGAATTATGCCCAATTCTAAGAGTAATCTTTATCATTTGAGCTTACCTACAAGATATATGTTGTAGGTAAAATATATTATAAAACTAAAATCAAAATATTTTTTTAATTGTAAGGATTTAAATATATAACCTTAAAGTTAAACATAAAAAATTAGACTATAAGACATGATAAATTATGTGATAAGTTAAAATAATGTTAACCATCATCTCAAGTTACTACCACTACTACTTACTATATTAACGCCGAAGTCCTTAATTTCGGTGGGAGACTTAGGATTAATGTCAATTATCAACATATCAATTATCAAGTGTGAAATTCAACTACTTATTTTTCTTGTATAACTTGTAAGCCTCCGAGAACATTAAATAAATAGGAAGGGCACGACATGAAAAAGTACATAAAATAACTTAACTTACAAAATTCAAATATAACGGACGTGACGGGTAACGCCTCCTTTTTTTTATAGTTCAAATATATCTTTTTAATTAATTATTTCTATTTTTCAATTAACTACACCTTCGTAGTTCTTACCATTTTATAAGTCTTTTTGCAATTTTATACGTATACACCTTTGTTCTTAAATATATGACATTTTTTAAATTTATTTGTCTTTTTCTTCGAATGAGAAATTCTAAATATATTAGCTATTTCTTTACCAATAATTATTAATTAATTAGAAGTCTAATTAGTCTTATCACTTAATTCGATCACTAATCAATTAAGACTTTATTAATAAATATCTAATATAATTAACTAACGATATTTGTCCACATAATATTATTGGAATATAATAAAATACTTCAACAATATATAAAAAGAGATTTAATTTTGATGAAAACAAGACAACCTCGTATCAACAAATTACAATTTATCCACCTAGAGATATTCGATATATTGTTTCAAGTTTCAACCACAATATTTGAAAAAGATAGCCTCCTCACATGATCCTTAATAGGCAATTCCAAATACATTACTAGTGTACGTCTTGCCTTACATCTAGGGGTGATCATATCCGAACCAATCCAAAAGTAAAACCGCAAACCGAACCAATCCAAACCGAAACCGCAAAAAACCGCATTTAGTTTAAACCGCACGGATAGTTTTTCATCCAAACCGCGCGGTTTGGTTTGGTTTGCGGTTTTCATTTTAGAAAACCGAACCAAACCGAACCAAACCGCAATACATAACTTAACTTTATCAATTAATAGCAATCAACATATTACTTAGTCCAACTTAGCAAGCTCAACCCAAATTGAGTCCATAAAACAGTAGGCTGTGAAAACATATCATTTAACGCGATTCAAAACTATATTATTGGTATTAAAAATAAGTTCTTATGTATATGCAATTTCTGTATATGCATATTATATCATGTAAACAATAAATAAATTAAAATTTTCTATGATTATTTCGTAACAAGTTGGTAATATCGTCATATTTTTTATATCGCGATAAACCCCACCAACCGAACCGATCCTAACCGCGTTGGTTTGGTTTGGTTTGGATTGGATGACTTTTTAAAAATCAACCGAACCAAACCGAACCGCGTGTATTTTTATCTTGCGGTTAGGATGATTTTTTGGCTCAAAACCGAACCGAACCGAACCGCACCGCGAGCACCCCTACTTACATCCTTAGCCATTCAAAAAAAAAAGTATATGTCTTGCCTTAGACCAACGTTTTTTCACCCAAAGCGTATGTATCTTCCGTAAATTGCAAATAAAAAAAAACATTCAAAATATGAACCATAGCACTCACATTATATTTTAACATAAAACTACATTTTCTTTTTGTAAAAATAATTTCCAAAACATAAAAATGAGTACAAATTTGACTAGACAAACATATCAACCTCTTTAATACTCCACGACGTTGCTTGTTTTCTTCCTAGTAGTCTACTACTAAGGTTCATGACAATTTTGAGTTAGCTAGTAATGTAACTTTAGTATATTTTGATTTGGTCAATTTCATATTTATTGAAAAGACTCAAAATGTTTTAGGTTCATGACAATTTCATATTTTGATCTGTACATGAATTTCGGAGCTATTCACCGTCCAACCATTCATGCATGGTTGTGTGGCAACGTAAAACTCAAAATGCATGTCATGTCCTTTCATGGTTGACTTCACTTTGTCACCGTTATATGGTTTCTACGGTTAAATTTCTAATAACGTCTAGAAAAACATGTTATTTATGACGATTGAAAAATGATGTTTCATGCTTTCGGCACAATTTTTGTTCACATGTTGTTGGTAGATAATTTTTTCGATCATTGTTATAAATAAAATTTTATTTTTCAATTTTATTGAATAATTGATATATTTGTTCTTTACTATAAAAGAAGAAGATATATTTGATCTTTAAAATGGACTAAAAAATTGCTTATTGTTTATAACATTGGTTAGAGAGATTTAAACCGATTCGATTTTTTTTTGAAAATATACTTAAAATAGTTTTAAATATTCTAAATAAAAATCTAAAAATGAACAAAAATAACACTAACCATAGTTTAATTTGTGCCTCTTAAAATCACTTAATTTTTATTTTCTAATTCTTTCAATATTTTGTTTTTTGTTTTTTTTTCTTTCAAATTTACATATAAGTTAGGGATGATAATGAGTAGGGTACTACGGTACTATATTATTCATTCTCATATCCATTGTTAAAAAAAAATACCCGTACCTATATATCCATACCCGCATGGACATAATAACAATTTTTGTAGGTGTATCCATATCCCGTAGGTACTTAAGTACCCACACCCATACCATTGTTACCCTCATATTTTTCTCATAGTCTCCTTTGAAATTGATGATGAATACATATACTAAGATAATGATGTGGAATTGCAGAGGTGCATCCAACACATCCTTTTATCGCTATTGGAAACATTATGTTTCGGTCCATAATCTTGTTATGGTTGTTATAGTAGAAACACGCTGTGATCCAAATAAGCTTCGCTGGTCGTTTAAGCTTCTTGGTTACGATGATTTTACTGCTACGGAGGTGTAGGGATATGCGGAGGCACTGTGGTGGCTTGGAAGCAGGATAAAATCACTGTAGAATTACTACAGTATTCATTTCAGTCTTTTTAATTACGCATTGATCTCATCTTATTCAACTCCTATCATCTAGTTATTGGTTACCCTCATCTAGACCACCCTAATTAAAAACCAGGCAAGTACATGTCAAACATGCTAACCAGATGAGACGTCAAAATTGAATTTATTATGCTTTAATAGGTAAATGTCATCTATCTTCTTAAACTACTCCCTCCGACTTTATGGTTTTTCTTTTTTTAATTGTGAGCTATTAAAATCTATTTAAATTTCTACCAAAAAAAAAAAAAAATCTATTTAAATTATGGAAAATGCTAAACATTGTCTTTTGGATATTCTTTTTAAGTATTTTAATAAGGAAATTTTATTTTGAAATCTTGTAATTAATACTTTAAAATTGTAAAAAAATTGTATTTTTAATATTAATTTCTTTTAGTATATTTAATAAGTGCTTAGGGTGCACTGTTTAGCATGACCCTTAAATTATTAACCTCTTTTAACAAATATATTTTATACTGTCGTTTTGGAAGAGTCTCTGATTTTTGGTGGAAATAATTATTAATTGGTTAGACTTTTCTAATCTCGTGACCGAACTCTGAATTACCGGGCACCTTTCTCCCGAGAATCAGAAGGTTAAGTATCCAAAAACATAATATATATTTCATACTATTTTTTTTTTGAACAAGAAAAAATGATATACGTATATATTAATGTAATGGTCTCCTTGGCACAAGGTGTATCGAGAAAGATTACTAAAGTTTACAAAGAGTCAAGGAAAGATAACCATAAACAAATCAAGCAAGGCCCAAACAAATCAAAGGATTAGACTACCAACTATGGTAGTTTGAAGCTAAAGTGACACTCGTCGTCTTCAACCACCTATAGGAGAACAACTTGATCTTATCCAACATTTGATGAGAAGAGCATGATGAGCCTCTGAACAATCGATGATTTCTTTTCGTCCACACAACTCATTCACAAGTAAGCCAAATAAGTTGCAAAAAAGATCGGTGCGCTCGAGATCCTCCTGCTGAATGAGTAAACTGCACAAAATGGTCACATAAAGTAGTGGAATCCACTGATGAAATACTAATCCACGACTGAACTAAAGTCCAAAGAGAAACATAAGTCAAACTATCTTGGTAAAATTTGTGGTTTTGAGTCCACAAGTCATAGTTCAGCAGACAAAAAAATGTTAAAAGAGTCAGGCTGGACGTCATGACTGGGGTTCAAACTTCGACTCGTCCACTTATGTGTGTGAATTTATAATGACTTTGACAATTCATCCGGCTAAAAAAATTAGTGGTTTTGAATATAAGCATTGATCACTATAATAAACTCTTTAGGCTATGCATATATATACCAACCAAATTAATTTAAAAACTTCAACAAAAAAAAGCGTAGATTTTTTTTGGTCTGGTAGTCTAGTAGCTAGAAATTCCACCTTTTAAAATAGATAAGTGGAGTATCCGGCATTCGAACCCCGACTCCTACATATAAAATGTTGATGTCCCTACTAACTGAGTTAAGCTCACTGGGATTAAAAAAACGCGTAGAATTAATTGGGTTTAGCTAGAATTATTGGAATTGACAAGAAAAAGAGAGATGAGATAAATATAGTAATATAGTATTTATTTATATTTTAATTATACTATTTTTAAATTAAAATTTAATTAGAATTATTTAAATTTTATTTATCAAAATTAATTTATGGATTAACTTGGACTTGATCGGATATAGAGAAAGATAAAATTGTAAGTAAAAATTTAAATAAATAATAAAATTGAAAGAAAAAAGTTACACCGATATAGAAGGAGACAATGCTTTAAGACCACAAGAAAAGACACATCACATCTTTATAAGAAATTTTAAGATACTAGGTACATGCATCATGTGTCTTATGTCTAACATTATGTTTATTTATAGGTGATGTGAGACTAACCACTTACACTTGGACCGAATAACATCTGTTCAAGTGTGAGTTTTCACTTCTTATACTTGATCCAACACAAGGCCATTCCACCTCCGCTCCTCCACTAAATTGAACCAAAGTTTTGATATCAATTGTTGTGAAATCTAAGAAATGCTGGGAGCAACAAATGCTTTAGGACCACAAAAGACACAGATGCAACAGAAGCAAAAATGGGTCAATTGATGCTCTAGTAGTACTACGAGAGGGAGATGACACATCTCCACCCAAAATTTTAAGATATTTGGTATAAGAATCAAATTTTTTATATGCATTTTTTTGCACTCATAGACGACGTAAGACTAAACTACTCATACTTGAGACTCAATACTTAAGACTAAACACGGAGGACGTATTAATCTTTAGCAAAAAAAATGACAATATTTAGTCCGTTACAAAAATAAACTAGAACAATTTAGTCTTTCTATCAATTTTCTTTTGCTATTTTTTTTGGTTTATGAACTTGTGATTGGATTATGTGACAACTGACATGTCTTATGAATAATCTACGTGCATTTTAAACAAAATAAAACAAGGATATCCTGCAATAATTTTTGGGACAATTTGGTACCTAACATTTTAATTTTTCTAAAGTCAATAAATTTTGAAAATATTGTTCATTCTTCTTTAAGGAGAGCTTTCTTCTTTGATCATGAAAGAAAATGTTTTTATTTTGAATGTTACTTGTTACTTTGTAGGTTAATACTTTTTCTCTTTTGTCCGTGATTGAATCCATGACTTCACATTTAATCATTTGTTTAAATCAGTTGAACTATTCATTATACCTCTTTGTAATTTAGTCTCCCATAAAATAATATATATAAAAGTATCAATTTAGTTCCTGAGAAAATATGGAAGTACCAATTTGTGTTTCTTTAGGTTCCTGGGTTGTTGAGTGTATAAATATGTGAGGGTAATCTCACTTTACGAGCAAACTTTTGAGATTGAGATCCAAGCATATTTAACACAAAAAAATGCAAATTAAAAAGAATGAAAAATATTAAAAATTTATTGATTTTTAGTTTTTAAAATTTTTTAGGTACCAAATGTCTCCTTGTTTTTTTGAAGAAGCAAATGATATATATATATATATATATATATAATATATTAACACAAGATCAAGCACAAGGTGTGTCTAATAATAGAAAATACAAGGGTTTAAAAATTTCATAAAAGCACATATATACTCCCCATTATTCAATTCTATACTCCATATAAGCCATGAGATTAAACTACAACATATTCAAATTCAACATAAAGTTTTTCTTTATAATTTTTAGTCACCAACACCATAATAATTTCATCTTGTTGAACACTATCTCCAACGAAGATTCTCTTTGTGCAAAAATCATATTGTTTCTTTTTTTTCCATAGATTTCAACAAAGCCAACCAAACTGCTTGAATACATGTCCTAACACCTTTACCAAAAACATAAAAATTACAAAATTGTAAAGTGTAATCAACAATAACATTTAATAGCGGTCCATAAACACCTAACCAAAGAAGAATTTTATTCCAAAGGGATTAAAAAAAAAGCCACACCCAAAAAACAAATGGTTGGGGGTTTAAGCGACTACATAACCACCTTACATAAATTCGAGTTCAAAAAAGTCATTCCGCAGCGAATCAAATTATTTTTTGATGGTAGCCTATTATTTAATAACCTCCAAGTAACAAGAGATAACTTTAAATGAGCAATATTATTTCAGATAATTTATTATGAGCAGCCACTATTAGCAAAACAAAGTGAGTTAGTAAATGATAAGCTCCACCAACTGAATATCTTTTATCAGAATCAAAATATCATTTCCAACAATTCTAAGCATTAACCTTAAAAAAATTTCACAAAAAACGAACAACACTCTAAATACAACTCGTTCAATACAAAAAGACACCAACACCATCTCCACCCCTATCCCCTCAAATGTCTCATTGTTACTCAAAAATCAAAATACACCTGCACCATTTATTATATAAGACATGCTTTATTTATAAATAATTTGGTCATGCTTTATAAAAAATCCTATTAATTTTTTTATTTATAAAAAACTAAATTGTTCCAATTTATTTTTGTAAGAAACTAAAAAGTCATTATTTATTTTCAAAGATTAATATGTCTTGCATGATTTTTTTTGGCAAGGGACCAAAATATAATTTAATCTTAATTTAATTTAACTAAGCTGACCGAGCTGGTTGAGATCTAAGAAATTTTGTGGTGCTATCGTATTCATTTGACAAACAATTATTTTTTTTTATGTACATTTTTGATAAACAATTCTATTAGAGCCATGAAGGGAACTTTTTTCCAAAAGTGATCAATATTTTGTTTATAAATATCAAAGACATCCTTTACACACAATTATATACTAATCTTTCAAAATAATTAATATATATGTTTAAGGTTAAGTTTGTTAGGAGACAATCGAATTTGGTTGCTCATACTCTTGCTAGGGCGGCCAATTCTTGGGCTAGCTTCCATAGGTTTGAGAATATTCCCTTTTGTATTGAACGTTTAGTTTTTAATGAAATGCAGTAAGTTTGTTTGATTAAAAAAAAAAAAGTATTTTTTTATATGCGCCAACAAAATCAAACTTATGACTAAATAATTAAAAAAATCCATATATTTACCACTTATGCTAATTGATCAACATTTCATCATTAAAAAATTGTATATCTTTTTTGAAGGATAAAGAAAGTGTATTAACATTTGGGTATGAGGAAAACATAATTCGTTACATAAGTTAATTTTGATTAAATTCCCTGACAACAGTCCTTCATGACTGCTACTTATCACACTTTGTTTCATTCCCATCCATTGTTTTATAGGTACTCATTTTGCAAAACAACGTAATTTCTGTGGGCTTGTTGTAACAATGCCAAAAACGGTTCACCTTGTATTACATGAAACATCACGTTTTTATGTTGTTTGAAATTTCAATTGAAAGCAGTACTTTTGTAGCTATAATTAAACGACATAGTCAATAGAATCAGCTCATGTTTGGTGCCAATGGCCAAACATAATTTTTGTTTGTTTAGAGAGTGATTCTTCAATTATTTATGATTGTTGTAGTTAATATTATTCCAATTATTACTGCTACGTAATAACAACAACAAAAACAATAGGTTTAACTCGTTTATATTTGGTATTTCTATGTGCGAGGCAAATAATGTCAATTTTAAGTCAACGGAATTATTATAAAAATGAAAAAGAAAAGAAAAGAAAAAATCATTGGATTGGTCAACTTCTGCTTGAGGAGAACATAAAGAATTGAATGACTCACATTTGAGTGAAAAATTATTGTGGTAGAGTTAAATTTCACATTGTTTTAAAAAGTGGAAGTTAAACATTTTATCAGTGAGATGTCTCATAAACCTAATGATTTAAAATTTTGTATAAATATGTGGTGTTCAACTCACTTGTATGGTTACTCTTAAGTTTAATGTGAATGCCTCCTCATGACCAACACCGTTGTTGTTCATTTTTTTTTTGGTATTAATTCTCTGATTTGCAAGGGAATGGAGTTCGGGTAATCCAAAGTTCAGATTGCGAAATAAGTAAAGTCTGACAAATAATTATTTTCACTAAAAATCGAATTTAAATTCTTCTAAACTATTCGTTTTAGGGAGAGCATTACCGATTTGAGCTCAACTTTTTTAGTTTTATTTTAAAAAATTTAAACCAATCAATTTTGATTTATTTTAATCCAAATTCCCACCAAACTCACATGATCACCCCCTGCCTACTATTACTAGTTATTCCTGAGAATTCTATTGAATCATTAGGTGTGCAAATTTATTGCTATATTACCTAAACAGAACATTATTAAAAAATATACCGGAAAAGTATACGTATGTATTTATTTTGAAGGAGAAAAATAAAAGAGAGTTGGGGTTTTCTTCGTTGTTGGTTTTTGTTATTGACCTATGTTAACTTAGTTTTGAGACAGATTCACAATTCGATTGGAAATCGATATAATCGATAACATTTCGAAGCATATTGCCTGGTGTGTGTGTGTGTGTCGGGTCTCTCTCAGGTCAAAAATTGTGAAAAATTGGTCATGAGCGGTTGCATACAGGTGTGTGCGAGTCTCTCTAAATTCATCTCTTGATAACCGAAACCGACCAAACAGCTATTAAAAACGCAAATTAATTCTACTACTCTTCTATTTGATAAATTTATTTTACAAGCCTCTACTTGATATATTATTGGTAACAAAGTAACTACATTTCATTCTCTTTATTGTTTATTTAGCTCTTCTATCATTTTTTGTCTAGTGTATAATGTGTTGAACTATTTGAAGAATGAGAAATTTTGGATCAATGAAGTTTTAGAGGTAGCAACAAAGTTTCAATTTAACTCTTAACAACCGAGCCTTCTACACGCCACCCGTGCAACTTGACACCAAACAAACCGAAGATGTAGACGGTCAAATATGAGCCTAAATTAAATGGATGAAATTTTTATCAGTTTGATAACTTTTTACCCAAAACCAACTGATGCTCAGACCTTTAACTGACATTACCGAAATTGTTTAAATTTACATAAATATAGATTTTGAACCCTAAATATTCCTTTGTGTATGAGTTTTTAGATAATGTTTGTCACTCCACATATAAAAAAAATAAGTTTAAATCATGTATATTCTCAAACTCTTTTAGATGTTCTAGCTCTACACTTCTCTTGGTCGTTGATTTTATTGGTATGAGGAGTACACACTCTATCCATAATATAAATAAAATGATGGATGAATTGATTTTATAATAGATGATTAAATTGGATGCTGGGGTAGACAACGACATATATGCAGATTCTAGATTTAAATTTAATGTCAACTACATTAGACTTGTTCAAAATTTTATACACAAATCAAATAATGCATAAGTTTCTATTTTTTTCTAGGCAAACTTAAGCACCACAAGTGCATGATGTGCCGCATCTTCAACCGCACCTCCATGTGATTGAGTGGTCCCTCTGCTTTTTAGTGTCATCCGGTTTTGCTCTTTATGGGACCTATTATTTTTAGCGTGTGAAGCACGAAGTCTGACACGGACACGCCGACACTGTTAATGTAAAAAATATAGGACATTAATACCGCTACATATTCATAAAAAATATAAATTAAGAATCGAAATATATACATATACATCACAGTTGAGCAAGTTATTTCTTTAAGAAAAAGTTTTAAAACAAGATATGATAGTATTTGACTTTTATTTATCCATCTACTACCAAAAAAACTGAAAATATTGCAATCAAATGTAATCTTGTTAATCCCTCATTGATCAACATCTATGTTTCGACACATATATAATCCTTGTAGATATGTCAAATATGTTTCTAAGAAGAGTAGAAACAAAGAAAAATAATTTTTTTAAGACACGTGTTGTATGAGTGTCTTATAGATATCGAACATCAACCTAAGGAGTGTCGGAGTAAAGGAAAAAATAATTATTTTTGGACACCTATTTGAGTTTTCCAACACGTGTCGGACGAGTGTCATACGAGTGTCGGATACCGACACGTGTCCGATACTACGACACGCCTAGTCATAGAGGTGTCCGTGCTTCATAGCTTTTTTACTCTTAAAATTTAGATAGAGCTTAACTCAACTCGCTATTTTATATTTGATGTGAAATTTTTAACACATTGTTTCACGTCAATTATTATTAGATTTGGTGTATAAAAATAAATGGTGAGTGACTTGATAACGAAAATCTGGTGGTTTAATGAATTTTGGAGGAGACCCTGATAATATATTATAATATGGGTTGAGTCTAACTCAACCCTACACAACCGACTTATAATGTAAGAATTATAAATTCATTCTTAAGTCGTCTCACATCTAACATCAGACTCTTAACAATGTCCTCTAAGTGACATCCACTTTGCTACCAGCCTACCACACAACTTCTTAATTTCTTTTTCTCAATCATTAAGTCAACCTTATATTTCACACTTTCATTTCCATTATTAATCATACTCTCATCTTTTAAAATCAGGGGAAGCTCAAATTTAAATTCGAACTGAATCAATTCGAAATTCCTCCGTAAAAGTTAGAATGGAGATTGAGAAACTCACTTGTATGTATTAAATTTAAAGGGAGTTATATGATCTCATTCAAATGTTGTGAGTGCTTTGTCACTGTATACATCATTTGTAATTTAAGCTATAAGACTTTTTATATTATATAAATTCCTTTCACTAATCTTTTTTGTCAACGATTTCCCTTTCGAACTTTACTCAACAATTTCTTGATACTCTAACGACTTATTTTCTTCTAGATCATTTTGAAATGAGGTTGTAGTTTTATAATTACTACTTTTCACATTATAAGTAATTGGTTTGACATTTGATGATGAGCGTTTTAATTATATTCACATTATTAGTTAGTTTGACGTTTATTAAATTTGTAATTAAAAAGCCACTAAATTTAATCCAGTAATAAGACATTTCGGTAGTTTGTTAGAGTCTTGAGTTTGATGATCAGCTCTGTTGTAAAAGAAAAAATTTGTAATTAAAATATAAATGAACTTCAATTTTCACATGGCACCAACCAATATTATATACCCGTCAAGAGCTCATGCTGTGATACTTTTTATAATTAATGCTGCAGACTAATAGTTAAAGGTTTGAGTTTAATTGACCCTATGAATTATTTTAGAGAATTTGACTATATATGACATCATATAATTTCAATTTTAGTTTATAAGAATACATCTATATATGTGAAAAATTAATGTAGATTAATAATTTTAAATTGGTGAAAAAGTTAATAGATTTATAATTTAATCAAAGTGCAAATTTTAATATAAAATAATAAAGGGTAAAATATGTTTTTAGTTCCTACTTTTATAGCGAGTTTTGGTTTTCGTCCCTATACTTTAAAATCATTATTTTTTTTCCCTATTAATTTTAAGTTTTGGTTATAGTCTCAAATGTTAGGTCAACTAACTGTTGACTAACAAAAGTCCACATGGCGCTGCCACATTAGATTTTGTTGACACGTGACATCCTACATGGATTGCCACATCATATTTTTTAAATTTTTACAACAACTAATTCACAACAAATCTGTAGCAAACACTGTTTTACTATATATTAGCTACGAGTTAGCTACAAATTCCATCGTAGCTAATCCAGTATTTTATTGTAGTGACTGATAGAAGGAGATGATTTTATTTTTTAACACTAAATATATAAATGAGACTAGACGAACTTAGAAATTAAAAGATGAAATATGTCTCAGAATTGAAATGAGGATCTTAAGATTAAATTCGTCAAATACCCTCTTGAAATTTGGAAATAGACGGAGTAAACGGAGCAGAGGTCAATTTGATTGACATTTTACAATTTCAAGAGAGTATTTGCCTATTTTCAAATTTCAAGGGGTATTTGACAAATTTTAAAATTTCAGGGGGGTATTTGACATTTCACTCAATATACAAAGTTTGTAGTTTGAAGAAGGTGAGAAGAGTTTTCCAATTGTAGTGGTGGTGGCAAGGTAGAAAATGAATAATTGAATATTAGGTTTTCACATTTATGAAATTTTGTCCCTTTAATTTGAGCGAGTTTTGTCGTCCCTGTAATTTGTGCGAATTCTGATTTTCGTCCTTGTAATTTTCCAAATCAACGTCCTCTAAACACATGACAGTGGTTCAGTCAGCAAATTCTGTCCATGTCATTATTTTTGTATGATATGACTATATTAAAGACTAAAACTAAAGTAATTTAAAATTATAAAGACAGATTGAAATGAGTTTTTTATAAGAACTAAAACTCAAATTCACTAATATTATACAAATCAAAAACACATTTTACTCTTTAATAAAAGGACAAAAAAAAATTTTAACCTGCAAAATAGTACTACATCAGCCAAAGGATATTGACAGCCACATAAAAAGTTACATGACACGTCATTCACACGTGTCTGCAGGACCTATGCATTACCAGCAAAATCCTCTTCCAAGTGGGTCTCTCATGTCCAACGTCATATTACCCTTTTCTCGATTTTTATTTTAAAAATATTTAATATATTTTTAATAGAAATAACACGAGTTAAATAGAGGTGAATTAATGTACCAAAAATATAAATAAGGTGAATCGATCATAAAACATCTCAATTACTAAATATTTATTTTTCTACATATATATACACAAGCCATTAAAAACTCACACACATACAGTAGAGCAAGCGAGAATCGAAATTCGATAATGACATTCGACACTACTAATTTTAACATTTTTATCAGTTAAAATAGAATTTATGGATTGCTCAATTACTAAATATATTATTAGGAGAAAGTTCGAGTTCAAATTTTAATTCTCCACTTCTATGACATAAGTCTAATCACTAAATTACTCATCAATAAAAATAATGGAGGAGAATGGTAACGCTAAATTAGTTTTTTACCGACATCCTATGACAATTTATAATGTTGCTACATACATCTTGTAGTAATCATATAAATAGAATACTAATAGAAATATTGTTCAGTAAACTTAACTTAGTTGATAGGGACGTTGTATTATATATTTATATATTATGGACATTAGAATTAACTTCAATCATCTAACTTATTCACCTTAAAAATAATTTTTACGCATTTGTTAAAGAACTCTTATATATTAGTACTGAACTTTTTGGTTTTTAATTCAATTACTTGTTTTACACTAAATCCTTGGACAAAATATAGTAGTAGAAGAAAAAGATGAAAAAAGGAATAATATATAAAAAATAATATAAAAATAGGTTTCTCTCTCTTCTAAAGGTATAACATTTTCTCTCTCTAACCAACCAGCTACCAATATTAAAAGGGGTCCCCTTCCTCATTTCCCGTTATGCTATCCACTCAACAAAGCTTTCATTCTTGTTATTTCTGTTCCTTAACTTAAACTCTCTCTGTTTCATTATTCCTTACAAAAAACCAAACAATTATTACACAATGGTTGCTTTGGTTTCACAAGAAAATGTTGTTACATTGGTTTCTCGTACTGGTAGAGAATTACAACGTTATAGAAAAGGCCGTCGTCAAGTTGTTGGGTTCGTTTCTTCCATTTCTTCAATTTTTTTCAATTGGGTTTTCATTAAAATACTTTGTTTGATTAAAAATTGTGTCTTTTTATCACGGGTTTCGATAAAAACTATACTTCGTAGCTTCAACAAAATTATGATTCTGTCGTGATTTTGTCAAACTTACTTAATTCTGTCTTTCATGGCGGATTTCGGTAAAAATTACACTTTGTAGCTTTAACAAAATTATAGTTTTTTTTCGTGATTTTGTCGGACTTACTTAATTGTGATTCTAATTAAAGATACACTAATTGTGTCTTTCATGGTGGATTTCGGTAAAAACTATACTTTTGAGCTTCAACAAGATTATGGCACTATCAATTCACTAAGAAGCACTAATTGGAACTAAAAATGAAAATTGCATTGTTTTTACTACTATATTGAGTTTGACTATAATGGTTTTAAAAAAAACTAATTGTGTGTTTACAATTATGCTTATGCAGATGTATACCATATAGATTTAAGATTGGGGAGAAAAATTCTTTAGATGTTTTAGATGAATTGGAAGTTCTTGTTATAAGCTCTCAAAAAGGAAAAGGGATGCTATTTCCAAAGGTATGTATATAGATTATTTAGTCAATAATTAATGTTAATATTTTGATTAATTTGTTTTTATTATCTTATGTATAATTTTGTGGTTTATCAAATACTAGGGAGGTTGGGAATTAGATGAATCTCAAAAAGAAGCAGCTTTGAGAGAAACCATAGAGGAAGCTGGTGTGCGTGGCATTGTTGAGGTGAGAAATTTTTTCAAGATGTTGTTTTGCAGAAAAAGTCAAATAAAAAAAAAATACACTAATTTATTCTCGAAATTGTAAGCGCCGCACAATTTGGTTATGACAAAGTGATTGAACTTAATTGGTCAATGAGTTTCATACGAATTGGTCAGAAGAATCCAAATTCAAATTCTAACTGAATCAATCATTGACTAAATTTTACCTCCGGCTAAATTCTTGAGTATTAGGACCCTCTCTTGATTTTCAAAGGCTAAATTGATAATTTCCTAAAAAATTATTGGCTTTTGATATATTAATTACAGTTTTTTATTTTTATTTTGGTGCAGGGTAAATTGGGTAAATGGAGCTTCAAGAGTAAGACATATGATACTTTATATGATGGTTACATGTTCCCTCTACTTGTTCAAGAGCAATTGGAGTTTTGGCCTGAACAAAACCTTCGCCAAAGAACATGGGTATGTAGTATAAACAATAAACAATTGTTAGGTTTTTATATTATCTTCTCTGAAAAAATTCGGTTTTTTCGAACCAAAGTTTATGCATGGACAAAATTGAAAAATTAGGGATAGAAAAGAGATAGAAGGATCGCTTGAGAAACTTTCTTACAAAATTAACTTGTAAAATGAAGATGATTAAAAAAAAAAGGGTTATGCTAAACAGTGCCCCTGGACACTAGTTAAACATACTAAAAAAAAGAAACAAATGACAAAATTAATGATGAGATCGAAAATAACTTTTATATTTTTAAAGCATTGAATGCACAATTTACAAGATAAACTTTTCATATCAAAACTCTTAATCATTGCCCCAGAGTCACTGTTTAACATTTTCCATAAAAAAAAAACATGTAAAATGAAGATGTCACTATTTGTAAAATCATTTTACGTCTTAATCTCTATTGTATGTAGCACTTTATTTTATGTGGAACTTAGAGTGTCACTTTTTATAAACTAGTTTTACATCTTATCTTAATTTATATGGGACTTTGGTTTTTTTTTTTTTTCCCCATTAATACCAATTTCAATGTTAGAGCATTTTGAATTGATATGGTTCTTATTATTTATTTAATGAAGAAAATTACTAAACTTTTGTTTGAAAATTTCCATTTTGGATAGATGAGCATAAAAGAGGCAAGAGATGTTTGTCAACACTGGTGGATGAAAGAGGCTTTGGATAGACTAGTAAACCGTTTGATGGGTCAAAAACTTGGTCGTGAAAACCAAATTCTTCGTCCTCTAAATTGCATTGGAGATGCCAAATCTGACTTGTTAATAGTGTAACTTCTTGGAGGGTAGAGCTCAATTTTTTTTGTGTTTCTTGAAGTTGAGGAGAAAGAGTTAGTAGGATCCAATGAATTGAGCCACATATTATGAATAGTATATAGTATTAATTAATATATCAATAATAATAGATTTTAGATCTCACATAGAAGTTTGCAATCCCCCAAATAAATAGTAATATTTTTTTCCTATAATAAGGGAAATTTTAAGAGAGAGAGGCCCAATTTATTTGAACATGATTTTTTCTCATCTTATAATGAGAGGATCAATTTTCAATTATTAAATGTATTTGTGGGAATTCACTTCATATGTATTGCAAAACTTATTGAAATCCATTAGGTGCAACAAACTAATTGCTTTGCTTTTTTAAGCAATAGGTTTGTGTTAATGTAAGAGGGGTGTTATGAATATTTGATTATTTGTATACCCTCTATGATATGAAGGGACAAGGCTTTTTTTTTCCACTTATTTTTATGTGTGATGTGATTATTGTATGTGGATTTGAAGTTCACTTCCTTTTACTTGAAATGGTGATGTTTTGTCTAGCATGATCAAAATTGTTACTTAAGACTTCATTTAAAGCAAATTTAAGAACATAATTTGTTTTGAGATTTTTTTGTTCATTACAAAAATGATACACATGTCACCATCAAATATACCTTTATTTAAATAATATTGATTAGCATGCATAAGTTAGTTGACAAAAACATTACATGTAATATGTAGAGACCAAAGTTGAACCGTAATATTTCTACTTATTCACCTTAAAAGGTGAGTTCTACCCACTAAATTACTTGCTAAAAAAAAAAATCATTATGGTTAATGATTAATCTCCAACAAAAAATATGAACGTGCATAAATATGGTGAATAATGTTTCTCTATTCACGATAGTTAAGATTTAAAACTTTGTTTTAGCGGTCCACAAATCCGAGCTCAACTGGTAGAAATACCGAAATTGTTAGTGTCGGACGTCATAAACGGGGTTCGAACCTCGGCCACTCCACTTTGTGTGTGAGTTTTCAATGGCTTTGTCATTTCGTCTATCAACAAAAAAAACTTCGTTTTAGCGACTCGAGTCTTTACAGATAAAATTAACCTAAGTTGGTATTAAGTCAAGTTATTGAAGAGTCTGTCATATGAGATCAAAGTGTATAAACTCTTGATTTTGTTACTTTATTGTGGGAGATATGTCAGTTGTGTTACCAAATTATTTGGATTTAGTTGTACCTTCTAATAAGATAGATATGTTGCTTATTATTTTTCTAAGCATTTTTTTAAATACATTTGTTTTAAACAAGATTAGTGCTAGCATTATTCTAATTTAAACAAACTATCTAAAATCTGACCAAACCAAATGATAGAACAATTGTTGATTATTTATTTATATGTACCATAAAAAGAAAAAGAGAGTTGAAATTAAGATGAACATTAACATTAGGCAAGTTGGCAACTAACTTGTGAGGCTAATAAATAGAGAATGATATTTCACCATCATTCAACACTAATAATAC
Source organism: Trifolium subterraneum (assembly GCA_951799995.1). Taxonomy (NCBI): domain Eukaryota; kingdom Viridiplantae; phylum Streptophyta; class Magnoliopsida; order Fabales; family Fabaceae; genus Trifolium; species Trifolium subterraneum. The sequence goes on from OX637466.1 coordinate 50,270,871, forward strand.
CACACGGAATAGTAGTCTATGAGTTGTGGTAACACTGACACCAATATGTGAAGGAATATCAAATGGAAACTCTTGACATATCCCAAAAGACAACTTGAGACATTTCAGTTTCAAGAGTTTGGCTACGTATAAGCAAAAAGTGCAATATAGGATTTAGTCATGAATTATTTCAATTTTAATAAATTCAAAATTTAGGTTTTTATTAACAATTAGATAATAATTTTGTATATTCTGACTCTTATTTGCATATTTGAACAATCTCCACATTATGAGGAAGTGCATCAATGTTAAGTTCAATAATTGACTCATAATTATATAACTATATGTTTGCCCCAATTTGAATAAATATGGGCCTTACAAATCAAACCATAACCAAAATTATTTCAAAGCTACTTTTACCTACCCACATATACTTCATACTTCATTTTTTATAGTTACTTACTCTTCTCTTTGTATATTGCTCAAATTTTTCCCCATCCATCATTTATTCTTATCGAAAGATATAATCGTAGAATAACCATCTCATTTTTTTATTTTTTTGACTAAATAAAAGATATTCATTCATTCAAATTGAAAATAGTACATCCATGCAATACAAAACAAATTCAAAGTCGCTAAAAACAAAAAGGATGAATCTGCGAACAAACTCACAGCATCCGTGTTGATAGCATAAAACGGCATATTGCAAAAGCCTACATATTTGACTATATTGAAGTCACCGGAATATTCATGCCTCCGGATCTGTAGCGTTGAAGACACAAAAGTCATTGATTGGATCTGCACTGGATCAAACTTAATCCTTCAACCTGAAACAAATGAACACCGCACAAAGACAAGACACCAATACTCCGCACTGAGACGGGACAACAATACTCCGTACTAAGACGGGAAAATCAAAACAAACAACGTGATGAAATTACAAAAACAAACAGAAAAAAATACTAAATATATGTGAAAAATCCACTTATTTAATCAAAATAGAAAGAAAAACGATTTGGAGGGGTGATTTTAGGTCTAATTTGACCCTAAATCACCCCTCTCCCGTGGATCAAGAAGAAGAGAAAAAGTAGTGACGGCTAGGGTTAGAAGAAGTGATGTGAAATTATTTTCATCTCATTTTATTTAAACAGCATTATTTTGAATTTACCGATTCAGATGAGAGTGATATTTAAGAATTATAACATTTGGAAAAAGAAGTTTAAAAAAAGTTTCTACTCAATCTCATCTTAGAATCGAAGGTTGTGAAATGGGTTCTCCTTGCTCCTCCTCCCATTTGTCATGCATTCAAAGATTGTGAAATCATGTTTTTGAAGTAAAAAAGTGTTCAAAACATTAGTTTATTTTTATTTTTGATAAACAAAATATTTATAAGGGATTTTATAGATAGAAAAAACATGACACGTGAGGGGTGTATTTCAAAATGAGTCTGTAAATAGAAGTTTCATTATTCAATCAACAATTGAGTACAATTTGTGTCATTTCATTTTGTTGGGCTAGCAATAGATAAGTTGGAAAGAAGAAAAAAATCTGCTCAGCTTAGAAATACATTTGCATTTTGACTGATATGGAGATTTGTAGATCATTAAGTTACACCAATTAATCCTTCAACAACAAAGTTCTTGGAACATAGTTTATCGTTGAACGCATGGTGTTAGCATGAATAAACACTTTCATTTATAAATAAACACAACACACTATGGATCTAAAAAGAATATTATAGTGACCCCTCACATACTACTTAGGTCATATAAAGGGCTACATTCGTTTTTCTCATGCATCGAGACTGATATGTATCCTGGTAAGTATAATGTAAGTTAAGTTTTTCATTGTCTAAAAAAGTGAAGGTTGTTTACTAGTAGCGGAGTCCGAAATCTTATTGAGTTTGCGCAAAATTTTAGCCTAACAAAAAATCTTAGTTTTGCCCAGAGTTAACTCCTGAAAATTTCAGTTTATCTCAATTTTAAACAAAAAATCTCAGTTTTGCCAAAAAAAATAATCCTTAAAAATCTCAATTTTACATAAAATAATCCCTAAAAATACCAAAAAAATTGGCTAGAGCCCGGACAATTGCCCGAGCTTGCTGGGATGTAGAATCGCCCATGTTGATCACTTTATAAGTGAGAGAACCTATAAACTTAAGGACAAAACTTACATGCATTTTCATACATGCATTTCTTACTTTTCCATTCACAAAGTGGTAGTTATTTGTGTTTTTTCATTTTGAAAAAATAAAAGAAAATTATTTTTTAATAAAAAAAAACTACCTCTTTGTGAGAGGAAAAGTAAGAAATGCATGTATGGAAATGCATATAAGTTTTGTCCTAAACTTAATACCTTAAGATTTTAGATAAATATGTGGTGTGTGTAGATGATTCTCGGACTCACTAATGACCCAACAATATGTTCTATCAATATAAAAGTCTATTTGGAGATATAAGGTTTACTCGGTGAATGCAGTGGAAAGGATTAAGAAATAAAGTGGTAACGGTAGGCTTGGATTTGATTCTCACATCTATTAATCTAAAATAAGTCCTTTTAATGTATAAAAAAAAAATCCCTTTAATTAATTAATATTTTAATAAGTAATTTGCAAAATACTTTCAAAAAAATTATTTGCAAAATATTCAATGAGTAAGTCCAAGTTGACCTTTTGAATAAATCATTTGTCTAATCTAACCATTTACATTAGTTGATTTATATTAGTCTGACTCCAAACTTCTGAGTATTGAGTGTCTAGACTAAAAAAAAAGGTGAGAGAATATGAGACATATGTTTTTAAAAACTCAAATTTCAACTTTATTAAAAAACTCGAATTAAAGTTTTTTAAAACCAAAAATATATTTTAGAAACTCAAATGAAAATGGTTAGAAGTGAAAAAGGAAAAAAGAGAAATAAAATACTGTATAAATTTGTGGACAAAAAAGGATTAGAATTTAGAAGTGGGGTAGCTAAAATAGCGTCTCTTATTTGAATTTAAATCTTTTTTGGGCCCATTCGTGGTTGTGGGCTGGCCTATGATATCATGGTGTGGATAACCATAATTGCTCAAATTAATAAAAAAAATTAATTAAAACTAGACGTTTGACATGTACTATCACAAGTATATTTATTCACTTTGAGTTAGAGTTAGTTACTTTGAATTATATCAACATTTGATTTGTTGGATTCTGTTAAATTTCTTGAAGGAGTGAAAACCTTGCATAATTGGTACCGATAGCATAACTGGCTATTACATAGCCTACATGATGATTACATTATAAGATAACTAAATAGAGTATAAGATTTGGCGCTGGACTTTGTAGGGAAGACCACGGTTCGATCCTCCGCAACTGCGATCGGGAGGGGGCTGAAACCACTTGATGCCAGAACTGACCCCCCAACCAGATTAAACCGGTAGCGAAAGAAAGAAAAAATAGAGTATAATATAAAGTTGTGATATAAGATCTTATTAAAAATGGAATAAATCTAAACCCAACTAACTAACTTATTGATAAGAGATCTTATGTTGAAAAAATTTCAAAATATACTTAAAAGGATGTCATGGTTATTTTGAAACAATGTGTTTTTTGGTTGTATTGTTTCAAATTTAATTTGTTGAAAACCTTTTAAGGGTTCTGTGCTTTTATCGTTTGACATGAATTTCTTTATAAATAAAGACATTTTATATGCAGAAGAAAGACACCAATTTCAATTAAAATTCTGCCTAAAATATTTCTAAGAAACTTTATTTCTCTAGTGCACAAGAGTCACCAAAGGACACCAATTTCAATTAAAATTCTGCCTAAAATATTTCTAAGAAACTTTATTTCTCTAGTGCACAAGAGTCACCAAAGGAACTTCATTTTGTAAATTATCATTGATTAACATGCTTGATATGCGTGTGCAATTCATATCATGGATTCTAAAGTATCCTGAAGGGGAATCGTCGGTTAATTCATTTGCATCGAATTTGTATAAACTGATGGGGGCGAATCGAACCCAAAACTTAGTGTGATACACGCGCTTTGGATTTGTTCAGAGAATAATTTCCAACATCCTAGAAGACTTGTGGAAGTTGGAAAATTAGGCATATCTTTCTCTTTCACTTTGCAAAGTCACCAGACATATCACATTTTCTATAGGAAAGTTGGCTAACTTATTGTATCTAAATTTAGCAAATAACCAAATTTCTGGTCACATCCCTAAGGAAATTGGGAGGTCATTGAACCTAAAATTTATTTGGCCCTATTCCTATGGAAATTGGAAAATTGATGAACATGAAACATTTATGGCTCAATGACAATAGTCTTTTCCATTTGGCATATTTTTCTTTATATTTGATAACAATTTCATTGGTCAACTCCCACACAATATTTGCATTGGTGGAAACTTGAAATACTATGTTGTTTTGAAAAACCAAAAATTGATTGAGATGGCTGATCATTATTGAATACTTATGGTGTGATTCTATTAAAATAGTTACAAAAAGAAATGCTTGCATAATTAGTGAATGAAGTCTTTGTGAAATGAAAGTGTTTGGGAAAGAACATAATGGATATATTCAAGGAATTCTTGTATTATGTTTTATTTTCCTAAAGATATAAAACTTTCCAAAGATTAATTTTTGCTATACAGAAAGGTTTAACGGTGTAGCTTGTTGTCCGTGTACTTTTTGTTCATGTGTAATTATTTCTATACATACATATAAAGTGAAGTTTGTAAAAAAGATAAAAAATAAAAAACTTTAATTCAATATAAAAAGCATCAATTTAATGTTTGTTTTAGGCCACAAATTACGTTGGGCCGGCCCTGCAGATAACCAGCAAGTTACATGATTTATAGTCTCAGACTCAATAAAGAATATTTTTGCATAGATCAAGAATATACATCAGCACATCATTAATTCAAGGGATATCTATGCTTTATCTATTTTAAATCATATTGTGTAATTATGACTTTAATTTCCATTTTACTTTGAAAATTATGGTCTTAAGGAAAGAACTTTAATTTAATTAAGTCTCAGCCCTCAGCATAATTGGATCTAAACTTTTTTGTATATAAGATGATGACGGGTTTCAAAACATTGATTAAAAAGAAAAAACTCTAATTAATTAGTACATTGTTAATCATAATTCTATATAACAACATAATCAAGTCTATGATGTTACACTTATAATATAGTGCATTGTTACATACTAGTAGGGGACCAATTTTATGCTTCTATTTTTGTGTCAAAACGGTTGAAGAAAATCTCATTGGGGACCAATTGTAAACCATAATAATTTGGAAACAAGGGTAAAAAATAGTCTTTGATTTTCCCATGAGGCTTCAACTAAAACTTTCTCGTGACACTTTCCTCCAGTGCTATCAAACCCATTATTTAAGGCCCACTATATTTCTCTTTCAAGATCACATGAGATAAAAACGTTAGCTTTGTATAACTTTCATGCTGCATATGGCAAGGCTATTATTTTAGTGATGCAATCATCATGGATATTTTGTAGGATGAGATTGAAGATAACATAGGTGTAGTGCGATGTCACAGTTGTACTCTTGTGTCTTCACTCGAAAAAGGTAAATGTGTGTATAATAGGAAAAAGGGTTTAAAGCCATGTGAGTGTGCAAGGTTTACTTTACAATTAATCTCTATGTTAATGTAATGTTAAAGTCACTAATAGGGAAAGTATTAATGCCCTTTACTACCTGTGGGTTGTGGGGGTGTGTCTCTGATTGTGTACCTTTTCAGAGGCCCTGAATTCCATATACATGCTCATGCATGTCATGTATGGCATTGCCACAATTGAGGGAATTTTTTTTTTACCACCAATTTAATTTGTTTCGAGGGTCAATTTTAATATCTAGGGGCTCCAGTCCCCTTTCGATCGCAGTTAATTGTGGAGAATTTTTATTTACATTAATATTTTCTTTTTAAACACATCATTTCGCGTCTAGCACTATTGAGCTTGGTGCATGAATATAAATGGTGGGTGATCTAACGGATCTTGGAGAGACATTGATATTATCATAGAATTGTGAGTTAAGTCTAGCTCAACCATACAAAATTAGCTTTTAAGGTGAGGGTTGTCTCTTATAAACCTTTGTTCAGGCCAACTCACATCCGATGTCGGACTTCTTCACATTGAACAATCAAACAAGTGACTTTGACACCACATTTTCACTCAAAACTTTAAAACATTGGGTTTATAAGTTATCTCACTTATAAAGTATTTAACTTTAACTCTTCCAACTAATGTGAGATTTAATTCACACTTGATAGATCTCAATATCTTAATTTCTTCAAGTGTGAGTCTCTCCATGTCCACGATCTATCACTACTCTCTTATTGCTACCCAATCGGACTCTTATACCATGTTGGATTGTAAGGTGTTATAGGTAACTTTGACAATACACTTTTATCAAAAACCTTAAGACATTGAGTTTATTGATTATCTTATTTATAAAATACTTAAATTTCAACTCTTATGACTAATATGAAATTGAACCAACACTTGATCTCAACAAGAGTGTATAGTTAGTTATTAATTTTGTATATTTTGTCTTAGATTTTAGAAATTGACTTTAGTGCATACGCCAGGTCTCGGTAATAGTGAACCGACTCCATCCATTTTACGCTCTACTTTTTTCAACTTTTATAACGACCAATGCAAGTTATGTCATACAAATTGCATGGTATTCCCTTCCTTTGTGCTTCATGGTGGTACGTAATTCATATACTGCTATATTCAACTAATTATACTTATAGTTTATTAACAAAAACTAATTAAACTTATACGTTGTGGTGGTGGTTTGGTACAGCAATATGTTTAAGGTTACATTGAAAAGTTGTACAATTGGTTTTGGGACTTCCTTCAATAAAGAGAAAAGGCAAAGGAGCCTTGGTTGGGCCTTCCTTTGCATAAAAAGGAAAAAATAATAAAAGAAACTTTGTATTAATAAACCATTAAAAAGGACTTTTGAAAATAATTCTACACATACGAGAGGGAAAAAAAAGTTTGGCATGCAAGATCCCACATGGCCACATCATTAAATTTTAATTTTTAATCACCACGAAAAGAATTGACGTTTGATTTTCTTTTTTGGTTTATAATCATCTGGCCTAGGGAAAATGGACCATAATAGTCCAGAGTTCGGTCGCAAGGTCACTAAAATTTGGCTAAGAAATTATTTCACCCGGGAATCCAATTGGATTCTCCCGAAATCTGTCATTTAGTGAAGCTTATTAACCATTTGAGCCCAATGACTTGGTTAATTTACCTTTGATTTAGATCATATGTGGCTGTACACGCAAACGCAACATGCATTTTAGGGTAAATTAAAACCTTCCGTGCATAGTTGATAGTTGATAGGGTGAAACTTTTTTCTTGGAAGTGGTATCTGGTCAAAAACCTTGCTAGCCCATGTTCTCTTTATGAGTGGGAGGTGCAACCTATTTTGTGCTGGAACCATTAGAGTCGTGTGTGGTGGTGATTCTGGGAACTGGTGGTCTTTGTGGAATATGAGCTTGCTTTTGTCTTTCTTTTCTTTGTTTAATGCTCTTTATCTACTTTTTGACCTTCTGGTATTTTGGGGATTGTGGCTATCGGTCTAGTCCGATGACGCCTTAGGAGTTTCATATCTTTGTTTTCATTGTAGTTTTTCCTTTTTTCTTTGGGGACTTTGTACTTCTTGTACCCCCTTTTGTGGACTCTCTTAGATGTATTCTTTCACTCTTTTATATATATATATTTATTTTGCCATTCAAAAAAAAAAAAAACTTCCGTGCATAATTGCTGCGAAGAGTAATTTATCGAGCGACATAAATAAGTTTTTGACTAAAAATAAGATTCATTCATTCGAATTGAAAATACATAGATCATTACAAATTCAATATTGCTAAACACTGAAAAGGGTGAATCTACAAACAAATTTGCAGCACCTAGGTTAATAACATACAACGGCATCATGAAAGTGCCTACAAATATGACAACATAAAAGTAACCGGAATATTCATACTTCCGGATTTGCAACGTTGACGTCGAAGTCGTCAAAGTCTTCATCAGATCTGTAATGAGTTGACGTAGATGTGTCAATTTGAATCAACGAAACAGTGTAATGAAAAACCAACGAACGCCGTACAAGACGACCACAAACAAAACGCAGTACAAGACGACCACAAACAAAACGCCGCACAAGACGACCACAAACAAAACGCCGCACAAGACGACCACAAACTTAAAAAACAAAAAACGAAGAGCAAATCTATGTGGATAATCACTTATTTAATTGAAAAGAAAAGGAAAAACAATTTAGAGGGGTGATTTTGGATCAAAAATTGACCCTAAAATCACCCCTCTTTGATGGATGAACAAAAAGGATAAACTCGAGATATATATAGAGGAAAATATAAAACGTGGCGAGAATTAATAGTTAGAGTAAGCGACATAAATAAGTTAACAACAAAAAAAATTCAATAGTTAAAATATATTGAACTTAAATTATGGTTGTTGAATCAAGATTAGACAACCACGGATGATTAAGTAATTGAACCTAAATTTTCCATCAAATTTGTATCCAAATTTTTTTACACAAAATTACTAAGAGGCCTTCAAGTCTTGATTCTCAATTACCAAGCAATATGTGTATGATATTGATTAAGTAACACCATAGCATTATCTCCCACACACAAAATCATGTGCATGCATATATTTCAAACTCTTCTAGGTTCGTCAACATATATAATATATATTCAAAACCACCAAACCTAGTAGCTTATTCTCTTTCTCTCTCTCACCAACAAAATTTCCACACATAAAAACTTACACATTGAAAACCAAAGAAATGTCCAAAACAAAAACACTCCTCACCCTCAAAATCTTCTCAACTTTCATTCTCCATTCTCTTTCCATCTCCACAGACACATTCCTCTACGGAGGGTGTACAAAACAAACATACACCCAAAACTCACCCTACGAATCCAACCTCAACTCACTCCTCACCTCTCTAATCAACTCAGCCACCTACACATCCTACAACAACTTCACAATCATCGCCTCAAATCCCAACGACATCATTTACGGCCTCTACCAATGTCGCGGTGACATCTCCATGCCAGACTGTTCCTCCTGTGTTGCACACGCCGTCTCACACGCCGGAGACATTTGTCCAGGTGCATGCGGCGGGGTAGTGCAACTAGAAGGATGCTATGTGAAATATGATAATCTTAAGTTTTTAGGTGTGGAGGATAAAACAATTGTGTTGAAGAAATGTGGACCCTATGTTGGGTATGATACGGGTACCCGAGATGCGGTTTTGTCCGGGTTGATGGGTTCGGGTGGTGGGTATTTTAGAGTTGGTGGGTCGGGTCAGTTGAAGGGAATGTCACAGTGTATTGGTGATTTGAGTTTTGTGGAGTGTGAGGATTGTGTTTCGGAAGCGATCCGACGGTTGAGAAGTGATTGTCCTGCCGCGGATTATGGTGATATGTTTTTGGGGAAGTGTTATGCGAGGTACTCTACTGGTGGTGGTGGTGCGGCCCATTCTTACTCCAAGGCCCATGGTAAGGCCCAAGCCCAACTCTTATGCTAAATGTTTTTTGTGTTCAATGTAGTTTGGAAGAATTTGAAAAAATTAATTGGAATTCTTTTATAACATGGTTAATTTTTTTTGTCCAATAGCTTAATGGAAAATTTGGGATTCGAAAAACTTAAAATAAATGTTGCTTTGTTCTTTCTCTTCTTTGTATGAGCTATATGAACATCACGTGAACAATATTCTTGTTAGGTTGTTTTGCTTATTTTGGGTTACATCAATAAATTAGTGGATATGTGATGTGTGAGGTCTAATTTTAAGTTTACTAATAAATATTTTGTATTACTTAGGCATTTTTATAAAATACACATTTTTAATTTGAATGTTCTAAAATTTAGTTGATGGAAAATTAATTAGTATTTTCTGAACAAACACAAAAATAGGGATTCTTAATAATCGGCAAAATGTTAATTAGTTTCAAAATTATTTAAAAATTAATATAATATTATTTTGATAATTATATACACTAATATACAAATATATCTATTGTTTATTGAAGAAATACATGTATTGATTTAAAAAACTAAGAAAACTATATCTTTTTTATCATTAAAAAACAAAATAGATTTTAATTAAATTTGAAGGCCTATCATACATGTACACTCATTTCTTTCTCAATAAAAAGTAATAGAAATCTTGAAATTTCTTACCAAAATGAATGAAGTAACTTAGTGATAGAAAACATATTATACTACAAATAGTATAGTATCGAAATGAATGTACAAATGAATATTATGTGTGTCACTTTTGTGTAACAAAAGTGTGTTACTATAATATTAGTCTTAATTTATTTGTTTCTCGTGAGTCGTCTCTCAGGTAAATCAGACAACAATGGTGAGAAGACATTTGCCATAATTATTGGATTATTAGCAGGTGTAGCTATACTTATTATTTTCCTAGCTTTCTTAAGAAGGATTTGTGAGGGACATGGTAAATGCACCTCATCTTTTACTCTTTCCACCCCCTCAATCTTTATATTCTTATTTCATAAGAAAAGAAAAAAAAAACCTAATTAATTGGTTGTATATGCAAAATAAATACCTTGGAAATGCCTTTATATTAAATGATTATCTTTTCTAATGCAGGTAAATAAATTGGGCATTTGTATTAAATGATTATATTTTCTAATGCAGGTAAATAAATTGGGCCACTGATCAATCTCTGCCTTCTTCCTCTCCAATGCAAATTTGCTTATGGAGAATCTATTCTGCTTTAATTCCTTTTTATCTTCTCAATGTCTTATCTTTTCTAGCTCTTTTTCCTTATCTTGCTATTTTATTATTATAAAATTATTACATTCAAAAGACTAAAATAAAGAGGTCTTTGATATAAGGATGACATTAGAAAAGGAAGCATAATGGGACACCCATTTTAATACAAAAGGAACAAAAGAGAACCAAATATTCTGTTTTCCTCAATTACCCTTCCCCACTCAACAAAAGTTATATTGTAACTTTTGTCATTTCCCTTTGCAAATTAAGAAATAATATTGTATCATTCTTTGTTTTTTGAAAGTTACTATAAGATTTACCCATCGAGCATCCTCAGTATGTGCTCCCATGATTTGGGTATATCCAATGTACAAGAGAATTTTGTTTTATTCACCTTTTGGCTCAAAGCAAATACCTTTTCTTTAATGGATAATATTAATGTGTAAGGTTAGTAATTAGAGTTCGAAATTTAGGTTTGCTTTAAATCATTAAGATGTATCAATCACAAAGCATATTAGAAATTTTTATCCTCAGGAACAATATCTTTAGTGTTTGTTGTTTTGAGAAAAATTTACATTATCGAAAGATATCTTTCGGTAAATGGCGGCAATTCTGAGCAATTCAAGAAGGGAGAGAGGGGGAAATAAGAAATCACGTACATTATGGACTTGAGTGGTCAAGAATGATAGCCCAATTCATGTCCTAATCAATCGTATAACTGGATACATAAAATTCGGTTTCACCAATAGGAATAGAAGTTGGGTATTTATATCCCAATAGTCGTTGGGTTCCTCTTCCTCCATCAGTCACACCTTCTATATCTTTGTTTTATGTTTTGAATTAGTAGTTTGGTTATGGGTTAGTTGGTCTCCGGAGTATTTGGCTCGAAATGGCCGTTGATGCTTGTTGTTGTCTATATTCCGTCGCAGTGAGTTGTTGGTGTGTGGACTTGTTTCTGCTTGCTTATGCATTGGATTTACTTCCAGGTTTATCTAGTTGTGTTTTTATTACCCTTTTGGTCGGAAGGTCTGTATCACCCTTTTTGGGTTGGTTTTAACACTTTTGATGTTGTTTATCTTTGGGTTAAATATGTTTTTAGTCCCTACATTTTGCGAAATTGTTAAAAATGGTTCCTACATTTTAAAAATGGTCAAAACAAATCCTATAAAATTTTGCACTATCAATATTAGTCCAATCCGTAGAGAATAGTCCCTACATTTTTCAAAATTGTCAAGAATAGTCCCTACCTTTTAATATTTTTAGTCCCTACATTTTGGAAAATTGTCAAGAATAGTCTCTACCTTTTAATATTTTTAGTCCCTACATTTTGGAAAATTGTCAAGAATAGTCCTTACTTTTTAATGTTTTAGTCCCTATATTTTGCGAAATTATCAAGAATGGTCCCTAGCGAAATTTTTTTTTACCATTTTTAAAATGTAGGACCATTCTTAACAATTTCACAAAATGTAGGAACTAAAAACATATTTAACCCTTTATTTTTTACTTTTCGCTCGATGAGGTTTATTTCACCCAATATTTTGTCTATTTATTAGAGTGTTGTGGTAGGCTCACCATATTGCATACCATTTGCTTAAAAAAATTACTTTTTGAAGAAAAAAGAAATATAACTTAAAACTTTGTACACTATTCATTCATACATATGTAGAAACATTATTATCACTTCTGGCTATTCTTATTTTTCCAGCTATCGAGGCTCTGCACTTGTCCAAAGCACTAATAAAATCTAATCACAATTGAAACACAGTAATTTTCTAATAATGAAAATTTATACTCCCTCTAGTCCTTAATATAAGAGAGACTTTACTTTTTTGATTCATTGAGAATCTAATGTATCTAGTCCATATTATAGTCTACATACATTAGATTCTTAATGAATCTAAAAAGTAAATTTTTTCTTATATTAAGGACCGGGCGTAGTATATGTTAGTGAAATCTCTGTGGGAATTGTCTCATTTGGAGCATGCATAAATGCAAAACGTTTTCTCCGCAAAGATGATCATGGGGGAGAGAAAGTCTCCTTGAGAGAGGTTCAGAAATTTGATACTTTGTTTTAATGTTCCTGTGTTCCACAGAACCGTGTTGTTTCGTGGGGATGAGGATAGAGAAATAATACTCCTCGAAATAGAGAATGGTGATTGAGATGAAGAACATTTTGAAATGTGGATAAAGAATATTTTAAAGTATTGAACAATATGTTTTTGTCTTGTACGGTATTTGGTGGAGAAAAATTATTTTGGTATTTAGATAACTTTGTTCTTGAGACAAAAACAATGTTTTTCTCAATTAAATACAATACACAAAAGTTATGTTATTCAGTTTTTTTTTTTTTTTTTTAGCAGATCAAACACATTGTAAGTGAAATTTGTTGTGTCACGGTTTAACAAATGAAGTAATTTTAAATTAATATTCTTTTTATTTTGTGTGATTAATGGTGCTAACACTCAAAAAGAAAAGACCTACAACAAAGTGACATAAATATTGTTAGACATGTAAGCCTCCAAAATGTCATTAAAAAGAATAGTAGTTAAACTGTTTCTATCATATCTAGATATGTGAGAGAAGTTTCAACATTTTATTTGGACGGAGTTCCAACATGAATTGTAGAAAATTTATTTTTGAACATATGCAAAATAATTTATGCAAATAATTTTTTTTTTAGTATTGTTATGAGTTTGTCAAAATAATTTATGAAAAACATGTTATGAAAATACGATTTTAGCAGTGAAAACTTATTAAATTAACATAAAAAAAACTTATTTATTTGCATAAATTATTGTTTTATAAACTCGAAAATAAATCAACATAAAAGTTATAGTCTAATTAATACATATGTCAAACTATAATTACTTGTACTATCACAATAAAAACTAAACAAAATAGCTATAGTCACTTTTTCTCAATTAGAAAATCCGTACCATCACGATCATTCCACGCTCTAGTTTGTCTTTTATGGCATACACCAGCCATACGTTAAAATGACATCACAATTGTAAAACGTAATATATTCGTTCTAAAATAAATTAATAAAAGGTTTAATAAATTTATCATACCTATGTATATGAGATATTTAATTTTTAATCTTTTTATACTTTTTCGTCAAATACTTTTTTTTGAACAGCAAAAGATGAAATATATATTAGATGATGAACAAAAAGTCTTTCTATCAGGTCCTTTCTATAAGGAACACTTTGAAATTTTTTTTGTCATTTTTATAAAAAATTTGACCAATTTTTAAATATTTTAAGAGTAATAGTCTTTGAATATTTTCAATCAATATTGTTTATCTCTATTTTCCAATCAATTCATATATGTACTAATTTAATAATTTGAATTATTTATTTTTTTGTCGTATAAAGTACGTTATAGAAATTTCTCTAATAAACTTTAAACCTTTTTAACACGTGATTAATTGAATATATATGTTTTTTTTTAAGAAAAGATATATATGTTTTTCAAGTTTTGACATTTTATAGGAGAGATTTTTATAATTTTTTATATGTGTATGCAGACACACAACTAACTGTGATCTACAATAATAATGGAATTTATGGTAAAAGGTTAAGTGTTAGATACTAGCTCAATGATAAAAGTTTAGCCTCGTAACGTTAAGGTGTCGAGTTCAAATTGTGGGAAGAGTTGCAAATTATTACCAGTGCCATTTGAATTACTAATTAATTTTTAGACATTTTGATCTCAAAGTTTGTTTTGTTTTAGTTTGTTCCTTACATTGTGAATGTTTTAAACTTTATTTATTTTTTATATCTAGTTTGTAACTTGATGAATCAAAGTGTGTAACATTTAAAATGAGAAGAGAAATATTTATAAGACTAAAGTGTCTACTATCTAACACTTATAACTTAAGAGACCAAAATAAATAAAAACTTAAAAATCAAAAGTAGTTTATAAAAATTTAAATATCATAATAGTTTTATATTTTAACCTATAGAAAAATATCTTTACGGCCTCGAATGGCTGTAACCGCAACACATCTCAATTATAAAGAAGCTTTAATTATCACAGAAGATACATGTTTTTTTATAATGATGGAATGATCTAAAATTCAATATCACTAAATATGATTTAAAAGAAAATTATGAGCATTCAAACGGTAAATGATTGACCGAGTGAATGGATTGCATAATTCTGCGACTGCACTAAATTCAAATTCATTGTAATCGCGACTCACGGAGGTCTATATCCAAATACTTTTCGGAGACCTTTAATCGTAATTAATTATACCTCGGTAATTCGCAACCTATCTTAATTATAAGTTCTGAATAATTTATTTAATTTTTTCATTAAACAAAAAAAGTAAAAACTAGAAGCATTTTAAATTATTTTGCTCAAGAAAAACTAGCATCTACCTCTCGTACGTGATGAAGAAAATGAAACATCAACAACCTTAAAATTTGTTATATACTAGGTTGGAATATGATATACTAACGGTATATACTAGGTTTTTGTTATATGTCGTGTGGCTCGTGACAGGAACACTTTAATAGAGTCAACTGAGTTAGGAAGATACATCATCATGTACAATTCTTTTCACTATGATTTTCTTAATTATTTCTCGATTCATTTAATATTCATTAATAAATTAAATATCACTAAATTATTTCTCGATTCCCATTAAAACTAGCATGTTAAGAAACATACACTTTTCATTACACTTTTTTGATTGGTTAAAATCCACATGAGTTCATGTTAAATTTATAGAGACTCATATAATTTAGTGGAGTTCATGTTAAATTTATAGAGACTCATATTAAATCCACCTAAAAGTATATTTTAAAAAATGCGTTAGAAAGTACATTGTTAATATATACAGATATACTCTCCTCTTTATGTGATGTGTGAAATTGAGCTAAAAACTAATTAAATCCTCGATGAGAACATTACTAGGAATACATAATATTAAAAATTTATTCATGATTATGACAAAACTGTGATATAATGGAATTGTATTGTGATAGAATCAGAAAGAGACAATTGAACTTGTTGTTTGATTGATCTAATGGTGGAGAAGTTGATGATAAAGATTTTTTGTTGTTGTTGTTGTTATCACTTCTAAAGACTTAGGCCCCGTTTGTTTTGGATCTTTTTTAAAATAGATTTTATAATGTTAGAAAATTTTGTATAAAAAAAATTTACAATTTTTTTTTATAAAAGCTTCAAATGAATTTTTTTTTTAAATAGTTATTCTTAAAATGTTATTTTAGATATTTCATCATTTTGTTGAAAATTATTTGGATATCAAATTTTCAAAAAATCACTTAATTTTGAAGCTATTTCAAATAGATTTTCGCAAAAATCATTTTTGAAATACAACTTTTTGAAAAAATTGCGATTTTGACTATGTTTTGAACTTAAATAATGTACATTTATGTTATATGATGTCAAAATTAGTGTTTCAATTTAGAAAAAACTAATACAAAAAAACTTGTAATATTTTGAAAAACAATTTTACAAAATCTATTTTAAAAAATATAAAGAAAAAATCCATTTTTTTAAAGTTAAAACAAACAAGCTCTATAAATAATTGTTTGAAAATGATTTTGCACCGTTATAAAAAATCCTTTACAACTTTACAAACATTAAATTTTCCCTTCCAATATACTTTTGAATGATCATATAACTTTGATATACCATTTTTTATGAGTAGGTGTACTTGTTCGTTTTTGCCCCCAAACATCATTGTCAATAACAAAAATAAAAGGTTTTGATGGTTGTAATGAGAAATAAGAATGCATGTTAAACGGTGCTATCGGCTCCGGGCATATTAAGAAAATAAATTAAAAATAAAGTTAATGTTAAAAAGATAATTTTTCATATTTTTAAGATATCGAATGTACAAATTTTTTAGATCAAATTTTTCATATCAAGAAGAAAAATACAAAAACAGGAATATCAAAAGCACCACCACTAGATACTGGTCCACCCAATTTTTTTATTAGTATATTTAACTAGTGTCATATTTTTTTACAAAATCATTGCATTTCTTAATTTATGTGTAAAATCAACACACATTTTAAAACGGGAGGAGTATAAAATTTGGGGGGACAGAAGTGAAATTAGGTCTAAAATAAAATGAATGAATTTTCAAAGAAACTCACAAGCTAAGTTTTTTTTGGACACACAACAACTAATTTCATAGTATAAATTATGGGCATAATTATGCAGGTCCTTTATCTTATTTTGTTGTAACACTTTGATCTTTATTTTTTCTATAACACTTTAGTCTTTTATATTTTTTTTTATAACACTTTAATCTTTTATCTTATTTATTTGTAAAATTTTGGTCCTTTATCTTGAATTCAAATTCCAAAGAAAAATGATTTATATGTGAATTTTATAAAAGATAAAAGAATTAAATGGAAAAAAAAAATAAAGGATTAAAATGTTACAAATAAATAAAATGGAGGATTATAGTGTTAAAAAAAAATAAAGACCAAAGTATTAAAAAAATAAGATAAAAAACGTGTAATTTTGCCTATAAAATAACGACATATTTCTTCAAATTGGAGAATTAACACAAAAATAAAATGCCAATGATGAAATATAAAAAATAATTATTTATTCAAGAAATAAAGGTATTTATCAAATTGATTTCACGTTGGTACTATTATAAATTTGAAATTTCTTCCATGTACGTAGGCTGTAGCAATATACGACTAAACCCATATATATATTCGAGCTGTACAGCAAATTATTTGTATTGTACAAGTCAACTACGAATGCAAAACTTTTTGTTTTTGTGTGTGTAAACTTTGCTGTGAAATTGCCGAAGCTTAGAAAGTGTGATTTTCTGTAAATGTAGCTATCGGTTTGACCCAAAACATGAAAAGAACGTGTGAATGCATGGATATATATGCCTTTGACCAGTAACCACTCTTTTTGTTTCTAATATTTTTCTTCAAACGGTTGACCAGTACAACTAATTAAGTTGACTATATTTTTCATTTTTACTTGTTCTTAAAAAGGCAACCTCTATATAGGTTCTGTTTGG
Organism: Trifolium subterraneum; assembly: GCA_951799995.1. Taxonomy (NCBI): domain Eukaryota; kingdom Viridiplantae; phylum Streptophyta; class Magnoliopsida; order Fabales; family Fabaceae; genus Trifolium; species Trifolium subterraneum. Next base: position 50,288,676 of record OX637466.1, read on the forward strand.
TAAAAAATAGCGGATAACTGATAAACTAGCTTATAGCGGATAGTTTATAAGCTAGCTTTTAACTTATAGCGAATAAGCTAACTAATTGAATTTGTAGTGTTTGATAAAATTAGCGGTTGAACTAGCTTATAAGTGTGAAATGACACAAAACATGTGTTTAATTAATATTTAATTTTTTCAAAGAAGATGATAGGGTAAAATTGAAAGAAAAGATGATAAGCTATAAGCTAGAAGCTTATAAACTACTTGAAATAACATTTAAAAAATAAGCTATAAGCTAGTAAAATAAGCTATAAGCTCTTTTTTAAAAACTGTTACCAAACAAAACTTTTAGCTTATAAACTAAAAGATATAAGCTGGTTTTTTGGCCTTTCTAAGCAGAGCCATAATACTTGTCTATACCTCAAGTAAATAGTGAGGTATATATATAATTACTTTTAATCTATAGATAAAATATTAAATACTACTCCTCCCAAAACTTTGATTTTTTTAGAATTTTATTTCTAGATTAAGAAATAATAAAGATCGATAAATTAAGTTACTGTTACATTTACTTTATTAAGAAAAAGAAAATCTATTTAATGAATGTTTTAGTTTTTGTAAAAGTATAATGGTAAGTAGTATTATTAATTGTACTTTGATTTCTTAAATGGACAAAAATTTTGGGACAAAACTAAAATAGTAAAAGGACCAAAGATTTGAGACGGAAGAAGTAACAATTTTCACACGTACAACTGTGATATATATTATTTTATGTAGAAATGGGAATGAAGCGGTTTAATCAAACAATATTGGCATTTAATAGAGTTAGACTTACCGATGAATAGTTACTTATTTCTACATTTGTTGTCAAGTAGAGAAACACACTATTAAAATTTAACATATTTGTCCTCATGCGTAGAAATAACAATTGACAGAGATATTACATTTTATATGTAGGATTAAAATTCGTATATGCGATTTCTCACTTATTCATTTTAAGAGGTCAATTTCTAATTATTAAATTACTTGACAAAAAAAATAGCATATTCTTCTATTTTTTTTAATAAGAAAATACTTTATTTTGTGATGTAAGGTTTCTTTTAATTTATAAATGTAAATGTTTGACCCAAATTTAAAAGACAAAAAAAGATATATTTAATTAATATTTGATTTTTGATAGACTTTAATACTATTCTAAAATTTGAATTGAACCTTACTCATATGTCGGGTGTGTGATATTATCAAACCTCAAAATTTTGAGGCCATATAATATTTATATATACTACCAATATTTATAAAATATTAGATGTGCATCGATAGATTAGTGGTAAACTATAATCAATTTGTGTGCAAGGTTTTTGGTTTAAATTCCCACATCATTTATTTTTTGTATAATTTTAGTTCAAATTTCTTCTTCAAAAAATTTTAGTTCAAATTTAAAAGCAATATTTTTTTTTTTGAAAAGCCTAATAATTGAAACCATTACATGTAGAATTCATTCACAAACTCAACTAATAGGCTATTTCAATTTTCGGATCAAATTTAATCTTTGATTAGAATGTCTTTTTTTGATGTTATATATAATTATAATCATTTTTAAGTATTTTTTTAATGTTATTTATAATTTAAATAGATGATTACTTCCTCTATTATCTTTATCATAATGTGAACGCTAGTATTTATAAGAGTGGCTCAAATTGAACATATTTTTCTTGGTTACTATTATAAGTTTGTCTTGATCATAATGTTACCAGTATAAATGAAAATGTCAACAAAATTTTAAGAGAAATAGACCTAGTGAACTATACAAACAGTGCTTCCAATTATTTTTGGCAAAATCAAATTATTTGTATAATTGTATTTTAGGGGAAGCTTGAGTTAGTGGAGTATCTCACGCTTAAAACCAAAGCAAGAGTTAGTTCGATGAGGTGGCGTTTTCTTGACAATGACATTGCACGTGTGGACCATGTCATCTTACTCAATGACACATGTCAGTAGTGACAAAAATACTTCACAAATATACGGGTTTACGCTATTTAATATACTATTCAATTTAATATACTCTAATTTGCTCTCTCATAATATCTCATTAATCTTCACTTTTGTCAATATCTCTTTCTTAAATAGAATATAAATTGAGGAATAGAAAATGGAACAAATTCAAGCTCATACTCGGTGGTGAAGCTAGAAATTTTCTTGAGTTTGGTCAAAATTTTATAATAAAAATGCCCTAACTCCTAAAATTACAGTTCATCTCTGTTTTGAATAAAAAAATCTTTGTTTTACCATAAGTTAACCTCTAAAAATCTTAATTTTACCCTAAAACTAACCTCTAAAAATACCAAAAATTCTTTGATACACATTTTATGCAGTATATAGAAATGAGATGATGGAGTATTCACCAAATTATAAATATATTTTAAAGAGAAATTATTGTCTTTAAATATAGATTTTATTTCAAATTACTAATATTATTTTTTCTAAATTTACACATAATTAATAATAAGAATGTCTTAATTATAAAAAAAATAAATATGAATGTCTTATGTCATAAAAATAATAATAGGTACATGCCTTAGAAAATAAAAGTGAGGGTTGAATCAAAGCCACTAAGTTTGATTTAGTGGTAAAATATTTAGGCAGTATACGAACAGTATGCTATATGTCCTGAGTTCGATCATCGGCTCTATTGTAGAAAAAAAGTGAGGGTTGAATCTATATATAAGTAAAATAATACTTCATCATGTATAAATTTGTTTTTCTCCGATTTATAATCAATTATTTTTCATATGATTTAATAATAAGTCTTATTCATATACAAAAGAGTAATTTTTAGAATATCTATATATGAGCAAACACATTAGATATACTACTTATTTACATTTTTTAATATATGTCAATATTGCAAACGTGACATATAAAAATGGGCGGAAATAATATTCATTAATTAATATTAATGAAAAAGGAAATATATAAAAAAAGAAAACCAACTTGTATTCCTATTAACAAAAAAAGCCAAATTATGAAATAATAAAATAAGAATGAAAATTGCGGTAGTGGGCTTCAAGGACTTATGAGGCAAAAGCTATTGGAAATTTTCTATATAAATAAGTAGGTGATGTTGCTCTATCTTGTCATTTGCATATTCTTGCAAACTCTTAAGTCTTCATCTCTCTCTCATTTTCTCTATCTCTCTCTATCTATTCTCAAAAATCAATTTCAACCCTCCAAATTTTAAGGGATCATTTTCCAAGGATAGACTTTGTTAGCATTTCAAATATTTGGTAAAACAAAAATGGGAAGACAACCTTGTTGTGACAAAGTTGGTTTGAAGAAAGGACCATGGACTGCAGAAGAAGATAAAAAGCTCATAAATTTCATCCTTACTAATGGCCAATGTTGTTGGAGAGCTGTTCCTAAATTAGCAGGTTTTATTTCATTGCCCCTTATATGATTCTGGTTATCAGAATCGAAGTTTTAAATTGCAGTTGCAGTTATATTGTGATTATTGATATTGTGGAGCATTACAATCTTTTATGGCTAATGAGATTAAAATATTAAATGGCTTATTAAATTTATAATTTTTTTTTCTTTCTTCTGAATTTGTTTCCATTCTTCAAAGACAAGGAAATCAAGCATTTATTTAAACATATATTTTGAATATTTTTAAATATACATTTTAATTTTAAGAAAGCATGAAATATTTGAGCTAGCATATGTTTCTTCTAACTTAATTATATTTGGAGAATATTTAAGTGGAAAAAAGTTTACATTTTTAATTGAAGTAGTTAGCATAAAGTTTTCAATATTTTGACCTTAATTAACATAAAAATTGTTATGAATTCATGCAGGGTTGTTAAGGTGTGGAAAAAGTTGTAGACTCAGATGGACAAATTATCTAAGGCCAGACCTAAAGAGAGGACTTTTATCAGAATATGAAGAAAAAATGGTCATTGATCTTCATGCTCAACTTGGCAATAGGTTCATTCAATATCCATTTACTCTGTTTCCTCTGTTTTCTTTGTTCTGCATGCTTTGTAATTTCATGAATAAAATATTTGACTAAGTTTATCTAAGAGTAATTGAATATTTCTTAATCATGCCAAATACAACAACTTAATAGAAATTAATCATTTCTTTAATACACACTCTTCATGTTGCACTTTGTTTATTCAACACAAAAATAAGACATAGTCATTGGTCCATAATATATATTACATTTAATAAAATTAAAAGGTTTACAAAAAAAATTGTAGGCCTAGTATTTTTTTTTCTTTTATGTTATCTTTAGATTATTTTAAGGTAAAAGAAAATAAACTATTCATGATTGTTGTTCTATAAAGTTGACTCCAAATAGGAATCTTAAATATTGAGTAAGTAATGTTAGCCATGTTTGTCTTATAGACTAATATTTTTTATTTCTCAACTATAGTGACATTTGTAAAAGATATCTTTCTAAGTGGCCATGAAGTCATTATTCCTTTTGGACCTTATGATGAAATCATTTTTTTAAATTTTATTTTATTTTATTGATTAGTTGTAACCTCAAATAATAGAATTTAAATTTCATATGATTTTTCTTAAATAGTTATTAATGTCATTTTAATTAATATTGATTTTTTTTTTTTGCACAGATGGTCTAAAATTGCTTCTCATCTACCTGGACGAACCGATAATGAGATTAAGAATCATTGGAATACTCACATAAAGAAAAAGCTTAAGAAAATGGGAATTGATCCAGTTACACACAAGTTACTCTCTAATGCAATTGATCAAACAAAATCTGAAAAACAACAACCATTGCAACAAGAACAAGAACATCAACAAGAATCTTCTTCCCCTATTGAAAATGAGAATGACAAAAACAAGGAACCTCAAAAGCAAGAAACATCATTTGAATCATCAACAATCACTGAAGTCAAAGAACAAGACCAAGTTATGACACCACTTTTTGATTCATTGGAACTAATGAATGAGTTCTTAATAGAAGAAGTTCCAATAATCAACCCAAATGAAATTCTATGTGTTCCTTCATCTTCATCAAACACAACATCAACATCATCATCATCTTCAAATTCAAATTCATCTAACTTCCTTGAAGATTTGCTTCTCCCTGATTTTGATTGGTCACATAATTTTAATGTTAATAATAATATTGAAAATAATAGTAACTATAATGAAAATAGTAATAATAATGATAATATTAATATGGCATTGTGGGATGATGACTTTATTAGAAGTTGGGACTTTGTGATCAATGATGATGATGATGGTGACAGAAAGCAAGTGTTTGATGCTCCTCATAATCAGTATCCAAAAGTGATTATGGATTCAGAATCATGGGCCTATGGAATGTTTTGATTTTAAATTCTTTTTTTTAACACTGATCATATATGGCTTACTTGTAATGTTATTGTAGGTTGTTTCTAAGAATAAAGAGTGAATGAATATTCATAGAAAATACCAACTTTTGTTTTAGGTGTATTTTTAATGTTATCCACTTTTATTTTCTAAACTTTTTACCTTATGATAAAAGTGCAAAAAGAAATAGTATGTATATGCAGATGTGTCAACTTGTAGTGGTTATTGATGTTTGTCCTAGTAATGGCATACTTTTTTTTTAATGTCATTTATATCAATTAAATGAAATATATCTTCTTCTTTTTTTCTCACAACAAAATTATCTTTTCTTGCATTGCAAATTTAAAGGGAGAATTACTAAAAAATTGAATGGAAAAAGTTGAATGATAATGAGTTTAATTTTGATGTATCGATGCTACACTAACGGTCATAATATTGAATTAATAGTGAATTCGATGCAGAGTGTTACACAACCTTTGTTAGATAAACTTAAATAAAAAATGTTTTTTTTTTCACTATCAGTGTCTGGAATCAAGTGATTTCAGTCTCCTCCCAATCACATTTTAACGAAACATAAATTTGATTTCTTTATGATTTATTTATTTTCTTTCTCCCTCCCCTCTCTATCACTTTCTAGTTTTTTGTTTTTATCATTCCACTATTTTATTTAAATGCAAGCACTACATAAAAAGGCTAATCTTGACCAAAAAAAAGAGAGACTAATTAGGACCGTTCAATCCACCGTATAAAGCTCCTTGCGGTAGTTGAATAGTCGTCACAGTTATCATAGTCGGTAGGTCATTCTATGTGAAATGTCAATAGTTTTAGGTTTTTAGACTTCTTAACTATTAAGAATATTTTAATATATAAATATAAATCCCTTATATAGTTGCATTTCAATATTTTAAATATTTGTCTTGAGATGCTTGTATTGTAGTATTATTTTTTATCATTACTCATCTTTCGTATATATTCATGTTAGATGCATATAGTTAAGGTGTCATGTACTTACTTAAAAAATTGTGTTCTTAATCATTTGAATGTTACAAGTCTTGATTCCATTGTGGGTAAAATCATAAATAATTTGTTTATGATCAAAAAAATTTAAACATTTGTTATTTATAATTATTAGCATAAATATATATAAAATTATTTAATTCATCTCGTGACAAAATTTTAGAAAAAATGTGATTGAGAGGAGACTGGAATCACTTGATTAAATTGATAAATTTGTAATTATTTTTATGAATTAATAAACTATCAGCCGATCATTGTATTTTAGAGATAATAATATCACAAGAAAAAACACAATTTAATTGTTTATAAAGATTACACTAAGTTTTTAATATTTTTCATTAAAAAAATCAATATTGACTATTATTATGCATAAAAATTAAAAAAATATCAAATTTTATATTTTTGACAGTTTTGATAAATTATATTTTATTATTATAATGTTCTTAATGATAGAAAACATAATTTCTTTTAAAAAATATTCAATTATCTACTAATTTAATGATCTAATATACCGGTACATTAGAAATTATCAAATGTACCATAGAATTTCCCATATATATATATATATATATATATATATATATATATATATATATATATATATATATATATATATATTACTAAATTTTTTGTTAAACACGCACAATTTATTTGAAAAATCTAATTGTTACGCATGCAAAACTTAAATGAATTTTAAATATATTTAGACTTAATCATATACAAAAAACTTATTTTAAATAACTTTTGACAATCTCAAACTTATCTTAAATAACTTTTGACAATCTCTAACTTTGATTGTGGATTTATAGAGATTTTCATTAATTAGTGTTTTTTTACTATGAATTTGACAATCTCTAATATGACGGCAGGGTGAAAGGATTAAAAATTGTTAATGGACTCTTGATTGCTTCAACTTTTCTTTTAAGATTGATCATTACAGCTAACAGCACACAGGAATTGCATATTGCAACTTGTAAAGGAACCTCAAAACGCGTATATAAAATAATTAAAATTACTATTATTAATATCTAACAATTATTTTGTCAAAAAAAAAAATATCTAACAATTATTGAGGAGGCTAAGGAAAATATAAGAATTTTCTGACAGTTTCAAAACCACAAAATCATTCAAAGAAAATGACCTATAGAAGTGGAGATAATGAAGCTTTGAATACTCTCTCACAATGAGTATCACAAACACACACAAACTATTAATGTTATGGCTCATAATCCTTCGTGACACAGTCTTTGAAATTAAATGCAAATGGGGATTTGGCTTCTTTTATGGACTTATGATTTTGTCCTTCATTGCAAATATTTCGACTTTTATCTATTTTCATTTCACACACTCTTTTTGGCAATTCTTGTTTTTACTTTGAGGACAAAATTATGGTTTACTTCATGGCCCTTTGACAATGGCATTTCATGTGTTAAAAGATTGACAACTTTTTATCAATCCTTTATGATGCGATGCCGCGTTCTCTCCATATGTGCATGTCACCCAAAAATCTCTATTACATTACATTTAATTTCTACTAAAAATATGCAATTGGGGGAGTTGAAACGACTTGATGTCAGAACTGACTTCCAAATTAAATTAGACAGTCCAATGGTCCGGATACTGATGGTGAAAGCAAACAAAAAATCTACTAAAAATAACTATGTTTATGCATTTAAATTGATAAAGTGCATTGAATACACATACAAATACAAATTTAATATCGTAAAAAATAATAAAGACGATGCGAACAAAAAATCAAAATAATTGGAATATGATTTTTTTTCTACACTATACCCCTTGATAATTTTGGAGTATTTACCCAATGATCGGTGAGAATACGTCATATATATTTAAGATAATCTCAAATCTATTTATGTGTGTTATTCTCGTTGGTTATCGGATAAATAACTAAATTATCAAGGAATAGTGTAGACCTCACATTGAAATATTCATGTCTTCGTCTTCAGATCTGCAACAATAATGACCAAATTATTGTCGAGAAATGCCAATAGACTTTGCTTCGCTCGAACCAAGGGAATGTGGAGCAGGATTTCTTGCAGTTGCTGCATCACGCGGTAATTGATATGGGCCGTTCGATTTAGAATCGGTATCTGAGATTGTTTTGATGTATAAAACTTTGTGTAATATTAGAACCGTCCGATTTAAAATGGAAAGCTGAAACCTAATACTGCGTGAAATTTCTACATCATGGAATCCATATTCAGGAAATGTTGGTAAAATAAATATAAATTTCAACCACTTCATTTTTCCATCACTAAGTAACTGAATTACAAAGGAATTTCATATTTTTTTTACATCTAGTTTTCTATGGTTCATTCAATTTTGACTAGTAACTTCTTAAAAATATGATATCCAATATCTTTTTCATGGCCATTATAACAAATTAAGACATGAGACCTACAAGATGTGATCGATGTGATTACTAAGTCTTACATATGATGTACATCATTCTCAATCCATATCACCTAAGGATTCTAAAATCTTGTTCGTTGACACTCATAAGCTCAAACTAATTATACAAAGACAAGTGGAGTTTGCAAACTTAGCTAGTGAAACAAAAAACACAATCATGCATGCTCCATTTTTTCTCTTTTTTTTGGATGACAAAGCATGTTTTATATATTGGAACTTCTAAAACTAAATGCCAGATCGAAAATCACTAATCTATGTCCAACTTTGTACTTCTAAGTTGTATAGGTTGTAACATGATTACACATAAAACTTTATATTTGATATGATTAAGTTTTTATGATTGTTCCATTTATTGAGCACACATACACATTAATTCACTAATCACCATCTTATACGTGTATTATCAACTGAACTTTGCTCTAAATTTAGTTTGAGAGGTGTATATATATGTTGATTATATAGTGAGTGGTTTGATATCTTTATTGAAAAAAATTGTCGGAGCAATAGAGTATTGGTTCATAGTTTCTTTCCACACAAAATTCAGCGTGTGTGGTTAATTGGTTAACAAGATACATTTAGTGAGTCAAATCACTTTTAAAGCAGTCGTTAAAAGGTCAATTTAGATGTCATTAGGATTCTTTATAAGTTGTTACAACTATATACATTATTAATACTTTGACTATTCAGGGTGCGGCATATCTCAAATATTACTTATATAGAGATGTTAAACTCACCAACAATGAATTGGTTCAACCAGTAAGGGTTTTGGTCCCCTTAAGTATATTTCTGGTCCCAATCCAATAATTAAAGTTATATTGAAAATTAAAAGACGGGAAAGTTACTTAAAATAAATTTATTTTTACAAATAAATTAATTATTTTAAAACAAATGAAGTATTTCTTTTTGGGTTAAATATGTTTTTAGTCCCTACATTTTAAAAATGGTAAAAATGACCCTATAAAATTTTGCGCTATCAAGATTAGTCCAATCCGTAGAGAATAGTCCCTACATTTTGCAAAATTGTCAAGAATAGTCCCTACCTTTTAATATTTTTAGTCCTTACATTTTGCAAAATTATCAAAAATAATCCCTACCTTTTAATGTTTTTAGTCCCTACATTTTACAAAATTGACAAGAATGGTCCCTAAAGGATAAACGCAGGGACTAATCTTGATAGCGAAAAAATTTATAGGATTTTTTTTTACCATTTTTAAAATGTAGGGACCATTTTTAACAATTTCACAAAATGTAGGGACTAAAAACATATTTAACCCTAAAAAATATTGTAATATAATTAATGTATACATTGTTGTATAACAATTACTAAATTGCCTTCTTTGTATAAATATGTTTAATATTGATATTTCATCTCCAAAAGCAAATTTGCATTGAAGTTCCAATGTAGATCAAGATATCAAATACGTACATGTGAAAAGGAGGGTCAATACCTATAATAAATCCATAAAAATGCAGGCAATTTAGTTCAAATTGAAAGGCTTACACCTAAACTAAAAAAAATTAAAAGCTGACTAAAAAGAAGCCACTAGTTTTGGCATGTTTAATTATGTTGGAACTTTTAGGAAAGTCTAAATATATATACTCAACATATTTTCAACATTTTTCTTTTATCTAATGTGAAATTATCAACTCACAGTTAATAGATTAACAATTTATTTGGTTAAGATAGTAGGTGTGCTTTTGTATAAGAAAAAGATGATTAAAAATTAGAATTTATTTAGATAAAGTGTTTGTTTTGATGATTACTAAAGAGAGAAATAAGAGGGGATGAGGATTATGATGATTGGTCGGTCACTTTAGGTTGAGTTTCTTTCATTACATGGAGACAACATGGCACTAAAAAGTTGGCAAAAATCGGATAAAATGGAAATTTAAAGCAAAAATATTCATAAATAATTAATTTTATAAATTAAGATATCTCCACACATAACAACAGGAATTAATTATTTTTAAAAAAATAAATTATTGACCAAATAACTAATAAATTCAAATACCTACAACTTTGAACCGCATGTGGTTAGTAATATGTTTATATATGTATATTTGTTATTTATAAAAGTATATTTTTACAAATATTTTGTAAAATACTTACTTTAGTTTCAATACAGCTAGCACTATTTACACTTCAAATGCTAATGTACACATCAAATGTTTTCTTTTAAATACTTTATAATAAATTATTGAGTTTAGTTTTATTTACAATGTTGGTATAAAATTATCTTACAATGATATCAAACTACAACTCTTTTTCTTTTGTTTTAACGATCTAAAATAGAGATGCTCACACAAAATTAAAGAAAAATGCTACACATATCAAATACTTGGCAGTACTTCATATCTTATCAAATATTTACAATATGAGCAAACATATATGGAACAATGACAACTCTTTCAATTTGCCACATTATGTCTCACATTTTAAATAAAAATAGTTATACTATTATTTGTTGTGTTAACAAGTTTTTAATGTTATGGTGTAAAAGAAATTACAGTTTTTAATTTTGACAAGGCTTTGGTGGCCTTTTGAGAAACACTTTTGGAGGTTGGATCACAGGTTTTGCAGGAAGTTGTGGGTTCACTTCTAATATTAACGCTGAACTTCAAGCTATCTCACATGGCCTTGATATTGTTTGGAATCATGGTTTCAGAAATGTGATTTGCGAGTCCGATTCCCAAACGGCGTTGAAGCTTATTCAAGAGGGTGTACTTTCTACTCATTCTTATACGCCTCTGGTGGATTATATTCAATCTCTTATACATAAAGAGTGACAGTTTGTCCTTGTTCACACTTTACGCGAAGGGAATGCCAGTGCAGATTGACTTGCTAAGTTGGGAGCATCACTTGTGCAGGAACTAAAAATGTTTCTGATTTGTCCCTCTCATTTATCTAGTATTTGTTTAGCGGACTCTATGAGAATTCAATTTTTTAGAGCATAGTTTTCTATTTCTGTCGTTCCTTCTTTCTTTTTAGTTTCCCATCGATAAAAAAAAATTAGGTACAATTGAGAGTGACATTTCTATAATTTTCTCAAAACAAAAAAGTGTTAAAATGTATTGTTTGTATTGTCAAAAGAAATTGTACTTGTTATATATAGACTTGTGTATATAGATAGATAGTCCCACCAGTCACCACCCATTGATTGGGTTGGGTTGGGGCGGTGCAGAACGGTCTCCCAAACACGCATGAATTTCATTGGAGGATTGAAGTGGATAATGGGACCCCTAATGTTATGTGTCTGTCCTATGTGCCTTCAACGCTCAAAGAATTCAAAGCTCAAAGAAAAGTGCTTGACACTTTGATAAACCTGGCCTAGAGAGTCCTACTTTTTAACTTTCGAATATATAAATGAAAAAGAATCAAGGATAATATAACATGGTTTATATTTTATACTTTATATAAACTAAAATATTTATTTGATAATAGTCTTTTTTTTTTTATATATATAGATAGACGAAATGACAAAAGTCATTGAAAATTCACATATACAAAGTGGAGCAACTAGGGTTCGAACCCCGATCATGGCGTCCGACACTAACAATTTCAATATTTTTGTCAACTAAATTAGGATTTGTGGACTGATAATAGTCTTTCTATCATGAGTATATAATTTTATTTTATTGTTTTATAGTTTATTTTTCAGACGTTATTTCAAATAGCTTTTGAACTTATAGCTTCATTTTTCTTTTATTATTTTAAATAAACTCGTTGTTACTTTTATATTTTATTATTATTTTTAATTTTAAGTATCTTAAAAACAAATATGATATAAATTTTATTATAAATTAAAAATATTTTTTCATATTATTCTACGATCCCATTGTTAGAGTATATATAAAGTCAATTATTAAGTATCACAAGTTGGCAAATGAACATACACACTTTAATACTTGCAAGTTAGGTGTAAAACTTTTGTCATTTTAAATCTTTGATGCTTGCAATGTTATTTGCAAATATTTTATGATAAAATTTTATTATGTTAGCATTTTGCATGTTTATATATGCCATGCCAAAAACATAGTGAAAATAGATTACCATGTTTTAGAGATAATAAATAGGTTTAAGTCTTTTTTTTTACAAAAGAATACAATGGTTCATCATTTACAAAATAACAATAAGATTTTCTTAAAAGAAAAATATATAGGTAACCTAGTATCCAACTCAAACCGATAATAGATAGTATGACCCAGCCCAATACAACAATAGGCGATTTTTTTATGGTTCGGTTTTTGATTTTGGCCAAAATCGACCATATACAACCCTAATCACAACATCTCTCACTTAAATGAGACGCTCCACGTCAGTGAATCTCTCTCACTTCCCGTCAAATTGAATTAAACTCTAATACTACTGTTGGGCCCATGAGCTAAGGAGAGTCATTAGATTGAACCAACGCATTAACTAAGAGCATCTGCACAAGTAGATTGAATACAGAACACTTTGCTCAAAATTTTAAAATATTATATTTATGAATCTTCTTACTTTTATATGTTGTTGAACAGCAACTCAAAATCTAAAAATTCATGCCTAGCATAATTCAATTATATACCACATTACATATTTTATCGTTGCTAATACCATACATCATACATGACACACAAGTTCGTAATGCTTTGGTCATTCACAATATCACATGTTACAAAATTCAACATTAGTTAGATAGTGCTATATGTTTTCTCAACTTTTCCTAGCTACTTTCAATTAATGAGTTGAAATAACAAATCATCTGGTCGACGGAGTAATACTTGTCCTACTACTTAAGTTCAAATAACATGGATTTAAGTATCTTACTTTTTCTATTAAATAAAGAAAATTTTGAACAATTTTTTTGGCTGTATGGTTTACAACCAAAGTGGAAATCCAAGTGTTAAGTGGAGAAAGTTAAGTTTATGGATCAAAATATTAAAGCTCTCATTACTAGCATGTCTATATATAGATAGAATAATTTAGAACTAAGGTCCACAAGCATTAACTAGACAAGTGTGTGGCTATTTATATTTTGAATTTTAAGGTTTGACAAAAAATTTAATTATTTTTTTAAGTAATGGGGTCCAAAAGGTGTAGCAACAACTATGGTTCAACTTTTCAAATACTTGCAAAGCCACAAAAATAAAAAGTTAAAGAGAAAAATATGAGGTCAACATTTTAGAGATTGCATTTTACTTTTAATAATCCACAAAAAAGAACCAATAAGAAAAGAAAGAAAAAAAAAACTAGTATTATTTTGAGCAACTTTATTTTTAGTATAAATTTGTTTATGTATCTATATCATTCACTTTATTTGATGATCATGATGAAATGGATATTCAAAAATCTTTCTGCAAACATATATATGATTATCCTATGGCAATGCCACACCCATCCATTTACAGAAACATTATCTTCTGCATTCAAATTATGGCTTCTACATTGTTCTAAGAAATGCCAAGGTGTGCCATTTTGGTTTTTGGGGCATTTTGAGCATTAAAATTAAATAGAAGGGTCAGACATTATGTTTTGGAGGCTATTCATCAATGTTCAACTCCAATATAACATATACATGTGTATAGGTGCATAAAGATGCATAATCACTAAGGCCATCGCATTTTCATTTCATTTTACTTTGCATTTTAGTCATTGATATGATTGATTATATTTGCTAGTACTTAATTACACTTTTGATTAACTTTTGACACGTCAAACATTTTAGATGAGTTGTCATATTATAGACATAAAGTACTTTTCTAAGAAGACTATTGGTTGGTTTTGATTGCCAAAAAAAGTAATTAAATAATGGCTAAAGTGCTTCCCTTTTTTCCCAAGCATATCCTAATTAGTTTTCACTTTTACATGTTTTGATTAAGGCAAAGTGTAGCGAATGTCTCCGAGACATTCTTTAAGTCCTTAAATAGTAAGTTTTTTTCATAAATTTTTATGAAAATATGTAAAATCAATGCATTGGAAATTGTGTTATTTAACTTTTTAAATAAAAAGTTTCCTTAAATGGAATGCTTAATGAGTGTCCCAGAGACACTTTTAGCCAAACTCTTTGATTAATATATGTTCCATTCTCAAAGCAGATTCTTATGTAAATTTTCGGTTTGTAACAATTTAGGCACTGGTATTACAAGTATTTTGTTAGACCTAATTAGGAGTGTACATGAACCGAATTGGGTTGGTTTTGCCCAAAACCCCAAACTACATAGGATACTTCGGATTTGGTACAATATTGGGTTGGGTTGGGTTGGATAAATCCACTAATTTTCGGATTGACTTTGGTTGGGTAGTGGGTTACCCAAATTATTTTTTATTTTTAAAAATTAAATAATTAAATGACAAATCAACATATTGTTTTCATAAAAATTACTCGATCATTGTATTTTCTTAAACTAGTGTAACATATTTGCACTATAAAAAATAACCACCCATTTTGATCGGATAAACCCACTAATTTTCGGATTGGATAATGGGTTCCCCGAATAATTTTTCTATTTTTCTTAATATTAAATGAATAAATGATGAATCATCTTATTTATTTTATAAAAATTACTTAATCTTTTTATACGAAAAATATTTAACTATCAAACGGCAAAATATTTAGTATTTGTATAAAAAATATTTAAAAAAACTATAACACTATTGAGTCTGTGGATTTATTGGGTTGGGTTTGATTTTACCTGAAACCCGATTTTTTTATGGTTTTTTCATTTTTGAAATTCATATCCACTCATTTATGCACTATTATTAAGTGGTCTTCACAACATTATTATGTCGTAGTTAAGAGCAGTTTAAAAACGTTTTATGTTTAACACTCTTTATAGTATTCACTCTTTTATTAGTTAAAATCAATGTGGATATCTTATTTTAAAAAGGGTCTTGCTAACGAACGTTTCCAGGGAACTCTTTAAAGATTTCATTTAAATAAATAATTTATTCAAAAAGTGAAACATTTCAATTTTCAATGCGTTGATTACACACATGTCTATAAAAATTTCTCAAAAATTTACAATTTAAAATACTTAAATAGTACCTCGGGGGCACTGTTTAGCATTTTTCTTTTTAGAAATAGGTCTTATATAAAATGGTGAGACTCATTTATGTTTCATTAGATTAAAAAATGAATATTAGAAAGAGTATTAAAAAGAGAGTGTTCTTCCCATTTTAATGTATTGGTTGGCGTGGTTGGGAAAGAAATGTTATATTCTATTGCTACCATAACTTAGTTAAGGTTTCTCACCAAATTCTATGAAACTCACATTATCACGTTGCATTCCTCCGATGAAAAGAAAATGTAAAATGCAAATTCATCTTGTATGAAGTTGTCTATGTTACTCTTATTGAAGATATTCTTAAAAATCAAATTCATATGAAGCATGAACATATCATAATAATTAGAGTTTAATTTCACTGGATTATCACTTTCATCTAAGACTAAAAATTATGAGTTTAATTGTTGTGCACCGTCAGTGTAAAGTTTTTTGCACATACATCCAATGATGTGTTGCCACATCATTTAATGAATGTGACACATCATGTATTTTTAATTACCATATATGATGTGTCGATATATTATTGGACGCATGTGTAAAATAACTTTAAACCGACGGTGCATATAAATTAAATTCAAAAATTATTTTGTTTGAGTTAAAAACTTGTAATTATTGTCAAATCTGAACAAGCTCGGCCTAGTTTTTATTGAGTTGGTTCATGTGAGATCGGATTATAAATAGGTTTAATTACATATTTGATCACTTACGTTTATTTTATGTTTCAATTTAATCACCTATGTTATTGATTTCAACATAAGTTCGTCATTTTAATTAAAATTTGAGATAATTTCATCTAACTTCCATTAAATTTTATGTAAATTTTGTCTAAAATTTTCAAGTGACACCGTCCTAAATTATTTTGTCTAAAATTTTGGCGAATTGTGTGTATCTTACGTAAAATAAATAAAATTGGTTACCTAACTAGGGATGACAATGGGTGCCTATGGGTGCGAGTTTTACAATATCCAAACTCATACCCGAAACCAGCACCCGAATCCAAACTCAAACTCAAAGGATGTTTGAGTGGCAAATCAAAACTCACCCACACTCATTGGATTTGGGTTTTTCCACCCAAATTCAAACTCGCAGCAAAAACACGCATAATTAATTAATTACCTATTCAAACTCGGCCCGAATTCTTTTTGATAAAATGCAAAATGTAGCATAGTAATAATATTACATAGTTCAACTTAGCTTGCAAATGACAATACAATAATAACATAGAAACATATGTTCGGGTGGGTGTTTGGGTTCCGGATTCGGAACCCAAACTCAACCAACTCGAATTTCGCCCGTTGACTTTAGTTTGAGTTTGGATGGGGCTCGCGGGTTTGTATTTTTCTACCATTCCTATACGAAACTTTTCAATTCTAATGTTGCTAACTAACCAACCAACATTGTTTTTGTTTTTTTACGGTAATTTTCTAAACTTTTTATTTTATTTTATTCTTTTTTATTTTCGTCAAGTGTTTTATGGCAAGAAAACATACCCAGAGCAAAAACTGAGGCCTATTTGTTGCATAAAGAAAAAACCCAGGACTTCAATTTATTTGTTTGAAAATTACTCTTCCGGCCCCCGTGTTTCTTTTATCTCATTTCATTCAAAATAACATCGGTAATACATGTTGGTAAATCGATAAAATTATGGAAACTAGTTAGAGATGTTGCCACTCGAGCAAGTATCAAAGTTTTTTTTAGTGCAAATTTTACACTAAAAAAAATTCCGGTTGGTGTCTACCGAAATGTGGAAGGTTGGAAGAGTAAATTTCTATTTGTTTTTCTTCCACCAATTGGCAAATTGGGCTTTAGATTACTGAGACTGATGGGTTTTGTATTCTCGGTTAAGTAATGAATGATGATTTAAGGGTTGCTTTCCACACCTCCTATTGTTATTTCGAAAATATGTAGTTCAAAAAAAAAACTACGGATGCTTGTTTGGAGTTATATATGTTGTGAAATATTATTGAATTATTGATGTCTGTAGACATGGAAATAAAAATAAATAAATATTTGTCCTTTTTTTTTTTAAAATTTTATCATTAAAATAACATAGTTTTAAAATTTAGACCGGTGATCAATCCAGTCAAAAATTAGTTCACTAGGTCAATATTGGAATTTTGACCCGGATTATATATAAAAATAATTATAATTTCTATGAGTTAAACTTTTAAGTTTTAACTACGAAAGTTTTCCACTCCCTGTATACTCATCAATGCAAGCTTGCATAGGTTAAAAACTTTATTGAAATTTTGGTCTCAACACATAAATTTTGAAATAAAAATTGTCACTTTTGACTTAAAAATATGTGAGCTCTAGTATCAAAAGAAATATAGTTTGTCATTGAATTCATCAATATTGGAACAAACATGTCATCATTTATGTCCAATAGACGTAAGGTAGATAGCCAATTTAATAAAGAACTAAAAAGACGGATTCTTCACGTTACAAAATTTAAATTGCAAGAAAAAAAATTAAAGGGTACTAATCAAAGTTGACAACATTAGAAGGACCAAAACACTATTTAACCTATCAATCGTTAGTTTGTTCAGTAGTGATTGACGCTGAACTTGGTAGTGAAAACCACAGTTCATTCCTCCGCAACTGCGATCGGAAGGGAACTGGAATCACTTGACGCCAGAACTGAATTTCTGAACCAGATTAAACTGATGGCAAATGAATGGAAAAAAAAAACCACTATTTAACCTATTTTTTAAAATGAAGACTTATTTAACTGAATTTATAATTACGAGAAAATAAATTATAATTAATGCATGCTTAAATTTGACCGTTGTTTTTTGATTTTGGCGCATTATCACTTTTTGCGATTTCGAGCAGTGGGTCCCCACTCCCATCCCACCATCCCTTGTTTGTATGTGTTTTCAAAAACGGTCCAACCTCTTTCATTGGAAACAATTTTCTTTCTTAAAAAAAGAAAATTAAAAGGAATAAGGGAGTAGTATGATTTAAGACAAATTTATATGTTTATATAACATCATATAAAGATAAGATGGATAAGTAGAGTGTCCGAAGATCGAATTTCGGCCCCTACAAAAAATATGCAATGTTCTTTATCAATTGAGCTAAGTTCATGGGACTGTACTTCTTTTTAATTAAAAACATACAATATGTTAATTTTTTCATAAAATTTATTTATAAATAATTTAATAATTATCTCTAAATTTTAACTAAGTTATTTTGAGGTCAAATATTTAATAAGTTCTTCTTAAAAAAGAATTGTTTGGAAGAATTCGATTACAATTCTTTGAAAAAATTATTTTTAGTCAAATTTTATTTATCTCTCCATTGAATTTTAGATTATCACATATATCTGTCGTTCTCGTGAAAATTGGAGAATTAATGTAATTTGTAATATCTAGGTCTTATTTTTTGATGACCTGTCTGCTACAAATGTAAAATTTAAAAGATCTATTTGTAACAAACGTAAAATTTAAAGAACTCATTTCTTACTTAAAAAACTTAAAGAATCTATTTATTTATTATAAATGTAAAAATTTAAACAACCTATTATAACTTAAATAAATTATTCATATAAAAAAAAAATAAAACTTATTACAAACTTTTCCGAAAAAAAACTCTACATTTAAGGAAAAATATACTTTCATTTAACTTCACATTTCATTCTCATTTTTCAAAAATCAAAAAGAAGACTTTGATTTATGTGACCAATTGCTAGTAATAGTAATAGTAGTAGTTTGCGTTATTCCTTTCTTGTTCTCTGCACTTCTTCATAACTTCATGTGCTTTGTTACAGTGAAAATCTAAGACATTGATGGTTCCTTAACCCTTTCATTTTTCTAACCACAATTTTTTACTTGTTCCATTCCATCTCTTAAAAATTCATTCTTGAGTTTCCACCATATTTCTTATAGAGATTTAAACCATGGTTATGCATTTTCTTCTTCTGCTTCTTTTTGCAGGGTCTCTTGTTGCAGCTGATGAAGGTTAGTTAACAGTTTTTAGTTCCACATACTTTTTTGTTGCTATGTTTTTTTTGCAGTGTTTTGTTTTAAGTGTTAAAAACTTCCTTGTATTTTGAATCTTTGTTCTCATTTTGGTATAAACATTAGTTAGCATTGTTTTGTGGGTTTAAACCCGAGTTTTGGATGAAAGGGGTTTTGGTAATCCAAAGTTCGGTGAGAAGTAAGGAAAGTCTGATGAAAAATTGTTTCAAACAAGATTCAATTCAGATTATCTCGAACGATTTGTGTGTAACCGGAGTTCATTAACTGGTTGAGCCCAAATATTGAATCAATCTATTGCTCATGTTTTGTTGCCACTTTTCCCTTTTAGTTTGAAATTATTTACATGTTTCTTTGCATGTTTCTTATTTTGACTTTAATGAAGGAAAAAAATCTAATGTAATAATGTTCTTAAAGTAAAGTGGAAATAAAGAATAGGGTAGATATGCTTTTATTGATTAATCTTCTTGAATAGTAGCAATTAGGTCCACCTAAAGTATTAAGATCTATTAAATGTGGTAGGACGGTTCTGTTTGTTCATCACTCTCTATTGATTAAGTCATTTTCTTTTTTCACTCATATTTTGATATGTGTATATGAAACTTTTTACATGTTGAAGACATTTTATAAAAAAAGCTTACCTTTTTAAGAAACTGTCAATATTCTTGATAAACTTTTGCAGGTCACTATTTAAATTTTCAACAATTTTTTCTTCAAATTCTCACATTTTGCACAAGCAAAGAAGCATATTTCAAGATAACATAATCAATTACATTATAGTTTACCTAAAACTTGTATTTTTTTAATGAGGAAAAATGTGTAAAAGACAAACCCTTTTGGACTGGTTGACTGGTTAAGACTTAAGTCACAGATTTATGTTTAACGTGTTTTTTAGTAAACATCAGTTGTGGTCCTTGAATGTGTCAAATGTTGTCGCTGTAGTCATTGATGAATCAAAAGTACACATAAATATTCTTGAATGTGTCTTGTGTTAGTTAGTTTGGTTCTGGAATGTGTTTTTCGTTAGTTAGTTTGATCCTCAAATGTGCTTTTTGTTAGTCGTTTTGGTCCATGAATTACAAAACATATTTGGAGACTACAGTGACACCGCCTCACACATTTAGGGACCCAAAATGTCGATTTACTCTATTTTATATACAACTGCTAGTAACTTAGTTATGTTAGTTTCCAGGATTTGAACCCTTAACTTCCTGCTTAAAACACCTTTGTTGTCCCTTAAGTTTAATGCATCTTATGTTTGTTCTTTGCAGAACCATTTATTGGAGTGAACATTGGTACAGATCTCTCGGACATGCCTCACCCTACTCAAACAGTTGCATTGCTCAAAGCTCAACAAATTCGACATATTCGATTATATAATGCAGATCAAGGAATGCTTACTGCACTATCAAAATCAGGAATTCAAGTTGCTATCTCTGTCCCTAATGAAGAGCTTCTAGCAATAGGCCAATCGAATTCCACGGCTTTAAATTGGGTTTCTCGCAATGTGTTAGCATATTATCCATCCACAAATATCACATCTATTTGTGTTGGTTCTGAGGTTTTAACCACACTCCCAAATGCAGCAAAACTCTTAATCAACGCACTTAAATACATTCATTCAGCCCTTGTCGCATCGAAGCTCGATTCCAAAATCAAAGTCTCAACACCGCTTCCTTCTACTATCATACTTGATTCATTTCCACCTTCACAGGCCTTTTTCAACACCTCAATGAATCAAGTCTTGATTCCAATGCTTGATTTCTTGCAATCCACTCAATCTTATCTCATGCTTAATATTTATCCTTACTTTGATTACATGGAATCAAATGGCTTTATCCCTTTGGATTATGCACTTTTCAAACCACTTCCACCAAACAAAGAATCTATTGATTCTAACACACTTCTTCATTATTCCAATGTGTTTGATGCTGTTGTTGACGCAGCGTATTTCGCAATGTCCTATCTTAATTACACCAACATTCCTGTCGTTGTGACCGAAACCGGTTGGCCTTCGAAAGGTAGTTCTAATGAGCCTGAAGCAACACTAGACAATGCTAATACTTACAACAGCAATTTGATCAAGCATGTGTTGAATAAAACCGGAACGCCGAAAAATCCTGGAATCGCTGTTAGTACTTATATCTACGAGCTCTACAATGAGGACACAAAGCCAGGGGCATTGTCAGAGAAAAATTGGGGACTATTTGATTCAAATGGTGTACCTGTTTATGTTTTGCAATTGACAGGTTCAGGGGCAGTTTTGGCAAATGATACAAATGGTGAAACTTATTGTGTTGCTAAAGATGGTGCTGATCCAAAAATGTTACAAGCTGGAATTGATTGGGCTTGTGGACCTGGAAAAGTGGATTGTTCACCATTGTTGCAAGGACAACCATGTTATGATCCTGATAATGTTGTTGCACATGCTAATTATGCTTTTGATGCTTATTATCATCAGATGGGAAAATCTACTAAGGCTTGTGATTTCAATGATATGGCTACAATCTCCACTTCAAATCCAAGTAAATTACCTTACAACTTAAATGCACTTTTAGTCTCGATATTTTCATTGATTTTCCCGATTTTATTCCTTAAATGCACTGAGATTGAAGCTTATTTTTGCTAACGTGCCAAGTTTAGTGATGAACAATATATGTTTTTTCGGAAATATGATTGTTTAGGTTTTTACATTTTCTTCATTTTTAAGTTTTATTTTTCAAGCAATACTTCAATGACATATATGCATTGTCACATGATCACTTTGTGACTTGCTAGCTCATTATTCAATTAGACACCACATCAAAAATAAGTCTAAAAAATTCAGTAGTGGAAAAATTTCGGAAATAGATGGACTAAAATTACAAATATGTGAAAATAAGAGGACCAAGTTGTATTTTTGAACTTTATCTTTTCCTTTGAAAAATAAATATTGGATTGCATATGCTGGTTGAAATTTTAGTAGTTCTATTGATGATTTCTAGTATCATATGGCATGACTAAGGATATTATTCTGAACTATTGCAGGTCATGGTTCTTGTATATTTGCAGGAAGGTAAAAACATTTTTTCTTTTTGCTTCATTTTGTTAATAACTGTGTTTGTGGAATCTAGATTAAGTGCAGTCACTGCTTCATGGAGTCGGCTGCAGTCAGTACATCAGGGTTGTCCGGTCAAGATTGGATAGTTCCTATTTAAAGATAGTTTTTAAATATTTATTATGAAATCACGTTCTTTTGTCTTGATCGGAAGGTCTTAAACTTACTGACTGGATGCGGTCACTGATTTGTGACTGGCTGCACAGAATCTGGATCCGTGTTTGTGCCAACATTTTAGCTTACAAGTGTTTGATTTGCGGTTATGTGCAGTCTTGGAAGAAATGGTAACGCCCCTGAACCATCACCCAATTTCATGAATTCACAATCTTCTGCATGTGAATTGAGAATTAGAAGCATTCTTATTGTGATAGGACTTCTAATATGGGGAGTGGTTTTGCTATAAACTTATGTATGTGTTGTAGAACATGCATTACTCTTTTACATATTGTTGGGGAATTTTGTTTCCTTTCTAAAATGAATGATTGTTATATAGTACTAGTTTAGTTTAAGTGGTTAACGAGTTTTAGTTAGGGTCGGATGATAAAAACTATTTGAATAATTTTTTGTCAGATTTTATTTATTTTTTTCTCCGTCTAACTTCAAATTTACTATTCATCTTTGGCTTCCATGTGTAAAAACAATTTTTCCTTTTCCTATATGAAAATTTGAAAGGGATTGTGTTGGAATATAAAGGATATAAGTGTGTAAAAAAAATTCGATTTAGTTGCGCGACACATTCCAATAATCTCTTTCGTTAGTGCAAAACAATTTTTTAACAACACCTGCTCTATACTACACTACATTAGCACCACAGCCAAAAACATTCACCTAACCCAACACTAATAAAAAAACTAACACAGCAGTTATTTTAAGGGCAATGTATGAATAGAAGGAAAAAAATACAGTATTGAACATTTTTTGCAATTATTATTCAAACATTGGTTGTTGTTATCAGACTAATCTCTATCTGATAGACTCAACATTGATTAATATTTTTCTGATCATTTTATAAGACAAAATATATTAGTTATTTAATAATTTTAAAAAATGAATTGTTTTTTATAAAAAAAATCGAAGTAACAATTGTATCATTCAAAAAAAAAATATTGTTTATAATACGTGTGAAGATTCACTGGTATAACATGAATGAATTGTTTGATATACAACTAACAACAATTCAAAATATTTTCGAATGATTTCTCTTATTGATTTAATGTCTAAATACAAAATAGTTTTTAAGAAATTAATGTTTAACTCAAACATTTAGATGGGATTGTGCCTATTTCTTCTAATTTAATCAAGGTTTTGGATTTGTTCTCTAGTTTGAACATGCACCAAGTTAAAAGTTTTGGAGAGTTTGTCGCTCATTTGAGTTTTCATAAAACTTAAAAAATTAATCTCTACAATTGTGCGCCGATGATATTTGATTTATAAAGAAAATTATTGTTTAAATTTAAATTCAATGGCATATTTAGTTGATGTTGCTATACCAAGATGCATCTTGTTATCTTTTAACTCTAATGTTCAGGAATTATGTTTAATAAAGTACAAAATATTTAAATTAGATTTTCTTTTTCTCTTTTCTCTCCTTCATTCTCTCCTTTATTTCCCCTTCAATTCATTTTTGTCACTGTCACTCTATCGGTATTCGACACACTGAACAGCTTAATCTAATTTAGAGATCAGTTCTGCTATTAAGTGATATCAGCCCCTTCTAGTCGTAGCTGCGGGAGTCGAACCGTGCTCCTCCCCGTAAAATCCACAGTAACCCACCCAGCTATTCATAAGGTCCAAGTTACCCTCTCGTCATAAAGAAGAATCCTCATTGAAGAAGTATCCAAGGAGTCCTACAACTTTCCTAATCCAAAAAAGACCAAAAATCACAATCTGTACTGTACAACACACCACAAAACTGTCATAATATCTCACTCTCTCCAGCTAGCTCCAAATCGAATCTTCCATCTTCCATTTCCATGTGCTTACACAACCAACAAATCACATAAGCATATACTTAAACCCTTAATTAAGCTACCTCTCATAAAACAAACCCACACACTAAACTCAAATCAACTTTCCATTATCACCAACCACATTACAATCTTAACAAGAACCAATCTTTACTTCATTCCAACAAACCCATTACCTCAAACCCTTCAAAAAACATGTCACTTTCATGTGGGGTCGAGTGCATTTTCGTCTTCGGCTGTGCACGTTGGCTATGGAAACGTTGCACATACATCGGCTCTTACGATAGTGCCACGTGGCCATCTGCCACCGCCGTCGAATTCGAATCAGTGCCACGTGTCTGTAGACTCATCCTCGCTATCTATGAACCCGATCTTCATAATCCACAAAACTACATACCTGCTAATGGGTATCGTTTAAATCCTGATTGGGTTATAAAGCGCGTGACTTATGAACAAACTCAAGGTCACGCGCCGCCGTATATAATCTACGTTGATCATGATCATCGCGAGATTGTTATGGCGGTGCGTGGTTTGAATTTAGCTAAAGAAAGTGATTATAAGACTTTGTTGGATAATAAGTTAGGACAACAAATGTTTGATGGTGGTTATGTTCATCATGGGTTGTTGAAATCTGCTGTTTGGTTGTTGAATAGGGAATCTGAGACATTGAAGAGTTTGTGGATTGAGAATGGTTCTGATTATGGGATGGTTTTTGCTGGACATTCTTTAGGGAGTGGTGTTGTTTCTTTGTTGAGTATTCTTGTTGTGAATCATAGGGAACGTTTGGGTGGGATTTCTAAAGAGAAAATTAGGTGTTATGCTATTGCTCCTGCGAGATGTATGTCGCTTAATTTGGCTGTTAAATATGCTAATGTTATTCATTCCATTATTTTGCAGGTTAGTTATAGTCTCTTCAAAATCCTCTATTTGAATTTACTTATTTGAGTTTATCTGACTATTTTAATTGACTTATTTGACTTTATCTACTAGCATAAGTTTTGTGAGACTATTTGGGAGAATTTATGAAAACGGCTTATGACAATTTTCATAAGTTTGTTTTAGCTTTTTTTCACAAGTTTGATAATATAGCTTATGAAAGCAGCTCATAGCATATATAAGGACCATTTATCTTTATTATATCTTTTACTGTAAAAATAGCTTATGTAAGCTTATACACAGGCCCCTAGTGACATACGTGCTTCTAAGACTGATTAGGAGAGTTTATGAAAACAGTTTATGATATATCCATAAGTTGCTTACAACTTATGTACATATGTTTTCCAACATAGCTTATGACAACAGTTTATAGCTTATGTGGAAACAGTTTGACTTCATTTTATCTTATGTGATAAAACTAGTTTATAAATAAATACTTGTTTATTACTGTTATTGGTTGTATGGTTTGTTGTGTAGTATGATTCAAAGTTTGATTTAGATTTTTTGTATTGTGTTTTGGGAGTGTGGTGTGGCGATGCTAATCTCAAGTCTCACCAATGTTATGTTGGATTAGGATTCCTTGCAGTAACTGTGTGACACGTTAATCGATCTTGATTGCCCAATCTCAAATTAATGGTAAATTGTTTGAAGATGATTTGATGAAGATATAATCGGAGCCTTCTGATCCCAAGTTAATGTTTGAGATCGATTGCCGTATGATGTTGTTATTCCAATGAATCTGAATCCCTTACTATAGTGTCTGTACTGTTCATTACAGTTGGATTCTCTGCAGCCTCTCTTGCCTTCTTAGCAAATTTATATAATTGTTGAATTAATTTAACAGCTGGAAGATCAGCGCTCTCATTTGTTAAATTGATTTAGCGCCTTAGATTTTGCTATAGGAGATGGATGGGCTGTAGAGAATCCGGCCAAGGCAGTAGAACATATATAGAAATGAAGAACTTATACATGTATCAGCAGATTTGGATCATCTACAGCATGCTCCATGGTCATTCACTGCACTGCAAAGCCATTGGATCTAAGAGAGAGATTCCATAGATCCAACGTCTTTGCAGTGTGCTACACCATGCAGAGCTGTGCAGCTGTTGCCCCGTTTGTGTGTCTATATATAAATGTATGTGACATTATTTTTATCCCATTTCTTCTTTTGACTACGGAAGAATGTAGATTGACTTGATGGATTTTGTCTTTTGACTCACCAAATTGCTTCTAGTCGCTAATCTTATTTAGAGTAATAATAAATGTCCATTTATTAATGTTATTCGTTTATTTATTGGTGCAGGATGATTTCTTGCCAAGAACGGCAACTCCATTGGAAGATATATTCAAATCAATATTCTGGTTAGTTGCACTACCCTTTCTATGATATGGATCTGAGGATATTAAGTTTCAACTTTCAAGTGTGATTTATTATTGATTTTCTTATATTTGCTATTGAGCATAGCAAAATGGGATAATGGTCTCTTAAACCAGGTGTTGATGATTTAAACAGCTTGCCCTGCTTATTATTCTTGGTTTGCTTGAGGGACACCTTCATACCCGAGGATCGAAAGCTGAGAGATCCAAGGAGACTTTACGCACCTGGACGAATGTACCATATTGTTGAAAGGAAATTTTGTAGGTATTGACTTGCAAACGATTTTTCTTTGTTCATACTAAACTCCTATATAACGACAAATACTTTAGGAATATACTTGCAGTTTTCCCCAGCAATTATGCATGAGATAATTTATAGTTGTATGAGAAGAGTGTGATTCAGGAAACTATACCTTTCTTCATAAGCCAAGTGTATTGAAAGGAACTCCATCTTTCACTAATTGTAACATCTTCTATGACCCGCATAACAATATCTAATATTACTGATATAACCCTAGGAATAGTTCATTTAGTGTAACAGTGATATTGTAGATGTGCATTGCTGAATCTCATCTTGAACTACTGCTTCAAGTGACATGTTATCCTTATCCCAATAATAAATTCCTTGTTGCTTTGTGAACACAACAGATGTGGGAGATTTCCTCCTGAAGTGAGGACGGCTATTCCTGTTGATGGAAGATTTGAGCATATTGTCTTGTCTTGCAACACAACAGCAGATCATGCAATTATTTGGATTGAAAGGGAAGCAGAGAAAGCCTTGCAAGTAAGAAAAATTATCTTTGTAAACATATTTACCATTTGCTGTTTTTTCACGAAATTGTTCTTTGAAGTTGGTGACTTCTTGTTACCGAGAATAAAGTAATGGAGCAAAATCTATAATAACACTAACACTTCAAAGTTCAAATTAAAGGTGTCAATGTCCGGCACCAACATGATACAATTTTAAATTGTTGTGTTTAATCACTTCCATTTTTGTAAATTATTACCGATGTCTGTGTCGATGTTAATGTTGTGTTTGGTGTCTATCTGTGTTAATGCTTCATAGATAAAAATGTTGGATTGGAATTATCTTTATTAACTTTTTTTCTATATTTTTATTGAATCCTTGATTCATTGTGACCCATATAGTTAATGAAGGATCAAGAAAGCTCCAAAACCGTGACAGTCGCTCCAACAATACAAAAATTTGAGAGATTGAAAACCCTAGAAAAAGAACATAAAGATGCTTTGGAAAGAGCTGTTAGCTTAAATGTACCTCATGCAGTAGACAGTGCAGAGGAAGAACCACTTGAAAACAATGGTGAGGGATCCGGTATTAATGGCGACAAAGAAGCCTCCTCAAGTACCGAAACAAAACCAAGTGGTGGAAGATTAAACTGGGAAGAGGTTGTCGAGAAGCTGTTGAAGAAGAATGAAACCGGAGAAAAACACATTGAAGATGATACAAATGTCTCACATTGACATATTTTATATGTTTTGGTTAGATGCCAACATTCATCAATATATTTGGTTCTTGTGTTATAGGCATTCTTGAATTCGTAAATTTTGATGTAAAAAGATAGTTACACCCTCAAGGGAAAAAACTACAAAAATTAAGAGAGATGCTATTCTGATTGGGTTGGTTCTGATATTGTTAAACTTGTGACTTTCTTGGTTCTGATATTGTTAACATAGACCAGAAATTATTCTGTGTTATGAAATTGTCAATTTTTCGGTTGTGGAAATTCCTAATCAGTGCAAGGTATATATACTGAATAAATAGTATCTCCATTTCTAAAATAATATATAGGGTCCATCAAAATATAAGTATCGGACATAACAACACATGACAAACGTTTAAGGTGTTGAGCAAATTTTGTGTTACACGATGTTCGGTGGACAAAAAGTTATTTTAGTATTTTAGACAATAATGGTGTTGAGCAAATATAAGTGTTGGATGTATTGTGAGTTGTGACCAAGGTTTTTTTGAACAAGGAGTTGTGACCAAGTTGATATTAAAAAAAGAAAGAAAACATCAACCCATTATTGTGAAAGAAAATCATCAAAAACAATTAAATACAGATTTAGTTAGTACGAATTTCATTCTTGTATAAACTGGAGTGCTATACTATGTAACCAAAATAAGTCACATTATTTTGAAGGATTGATTAACACTTAATCAATCAATTCATCCACCTACAACAGGCTACCATCATCAATTCATCATAGTATAAAAAAGTTGAAGGATTGATAAACACTTAATAAGTTTTGAATTAAATTGCTCATCCAAGTTTGTTTTACCCACCCACTTAATCTAAAAAGAAACTACACATTTAGCTGAGTTTTCACAACAGATAATTCATTAATAACGGAACAATTTTCAAAGAAATATGCGCAACAAACAGTGAAAGATTTAGCCGAGCAACAATAAAAGTAACAGGCAAAAATAACTATCATCTATATAATCTTGCAACTTCTCAATTAATCATTCAGCAACTTAACAAGATTTCAAAGCAGTGAAATAGGATAGCATATTTAACAGCACAGCGAAGTGAAATATTCAAGTTAAAGCCAAAGAAAAACAGCTTCTGTACAAGGAAGCCAATAGCAAATTTTGACTAAAAGTACTAATCAACTTGCTGATTCCGAGATCATGAGATGTTCATAGCCTCTGCATGATAGGTCTCCAATTCCTTGTCAAGTTGCTCAGCTGACTTCTCAACTCCATCCTTTCTTCCACGGCCACGACCTCCACCCCTGCCAGGACGGCCACGGCCTCTGCCGCGCACACTACCACTACCACCCCTTGAGCCACCACGGCGTCCCCAGCTGCAAAACAATGAGGTCAACGGTAAGCAACTTTCATTGTCAAAAAAAGATGGACAATCTAAGGAGATGACAACACTCGTCTAGTCAGCATCACATGATAATAAAAGAAAAGGCAAATCCTACAAGGAATATTGCACATCTGGACACCAAAACAAAATGAAACTAGAACATTCAAAAGCTATCTATAGACACAACTTGAAAACAGAACTAAATTACTCTGGCCCTTTTGAAAAATGCAGGATTAGACACTGATAAATCATCTCATTTCAAAAAATAATTACGTTTACTTCCTTTCCTCCCTCTTTCGTTTCAAAACAAATCAAAGTGGATTCCCTGCAAAGCTTGATCTAATCATGCTTTGATGGCCTAACCTGATCATGCTTTGATGGTGGTAATAAAAATATAGAAATATAATTGTTAAACAGAGGGATGTAAGAGTACAATTCATTCATTTCGCCTGTTTAAACTTGTTTAAAGAATTTTAAAGAAATAATGCATGTACAAACATTTCAGTATATGCCAACCCAAAAGTGACATTTTCTAAACATGTCAAATAATAGTCAGGTTCCTACAGGTAATTTCTTTTATACAGGCCTTCATAAACAAATATATATTCTATCTTTGTATCGATTTTTTAAAAAAGAATGCCAATCTCTTTGACAATCAACAATAGGGAGAAGTAGAAACTCCAATGAAACCTTTGTCTGAGAAGGAGAAACTCTAATGAAAACACTTCATCTGAAAGTAAATCAAGACATCCATGACAATTATCTAAAATATATTTTACCTAAATCTTCATATAAATATGACATAGAACGAGTAAAATAAAAATATTAACATATACATATGATTCAGTTAACAGGGAACAAGTATAATATACAAATTTAATTAAAGAATGAACAAAATATACACCATCACTGAGCTCAAAAACTTACCCAGCACCACGATTTAGCATGGCAGGACCTCCAACTCTACCGCCTCTAGGCCTGCAAGACCCCCAAACAAAAAACAAAGTGATTACAGGCTTCAACAGAACTTTGAACCATTAAAAGAAAAATATATATGACTGTTGCTTCCTAATTTGATCAAGTAGTTTCATATTGACGTCCATTTTCACCATTCCCAAATAAATGTTTCCGATGCATTTTGACTTATTGGACCAAATACATAACTTCTGCATATATTTAAAGACCTCGGGGAATACCAACTAAACAGCAGATGTGTAGGGAAAGACAGAATAATCACACAAAAGCTACATTGCTTAAATTGAGCAACTTACGCCATTACAACTGTCCTCTTTCTCTGTCCATTCATCGCAGAGACATTCACCCGTGCAGTTACAGGCAATTCTGAATTTGTTCCAACAATCTCAATCTTCATGGGCTTTCCATCCAAAAGCACATTGTTATACCGTTTAAGAGCAGCAAATGCATCACTTCTTCTATTATAGACAACTTCAGCCGAACCCTGTTACAGGTGAAACACTAAATCTTAAGAAACCCTGACAACAACATAGTTAAAAAGCTGAGAATTATAAAAAAAAATAGTTTACACTACAAATTTTTAGAAAATAGAATGTGTAGTTAAGTTGAAAGAAAATGCAACAAAACATTTCCACTGGTTGGTGACCTAGGATTTTTTCAAAGCAATTAGTGGACAGCTTTCTATGGAAATAATCTGTGGGTCTAGAATCTGATACAGACAGACACTTCCAATATAAAAATCTACACCACACCCCCACCCCTCTCTGCCATAAAAAAAACCCACCCAATTCAAAATAAAAACCAGAACTGATCTCATAGAAAACCTTAATTAGATAAAAAATTATTTTAACTATGAAAAAAAAAAGCAACACAGAATGACATGATTTTAAATTACAATGTCCAATACTTACAGTTGGGTGTCCATTCTTGTCATAATGAACAGCATAGCGCTTCAAGTCCCCAAGCTCAGAGAAAAGTTCCTGGGTGCAAATAAAGTTTCAACTTTCAAGAGAACTTCCAAAGTGGTTGGCTAGAAACAGTGACTAAGAACGAATCATATAGTGATAGGACATAATATATACCCTTATGTCTTCATTGGTAACTCCCCGGTCTAAGTTGGAGACATACAACTTTGTGTCAATTTCTACTCCTTGTATTCCTGCAGCTCTAAGGCTATCCTCAAATAAATCGTTCTGCCATGGAAAAGCCTTGGTTCTGCGAATAGACTGGCCAATGCAAACAGAACAGTGTCCAGAATGGCAGAAGAACATGTCAGATTATGACCAAAAAAAGTTATGTACTTCTTCAAGATTTATCAGAACAGGAAAATCCCCAGAAAAAACAATAACACAATATTAATGAAGTAGATCCGTAATGGTGTTATATTCAAATGAAAACCCAGTCAAACATCAGTATTCTATGTTAAAGATGGTAAATTGGAGTAAGAATTCAACCCACTGCATTTAAACCGGTGCAATGTTACAAGTCAGAGCTCCAGTGCTGGTATTAAGTGAAAAGCTCCAATTCAAAACACCATGAAACAGGGAAGTTACTGAATTCTCGCACCACAGAACCATACTTAGCAAGAGGATCCAATAAAACATCGGTCCACACAAACCAGCCAAAGATTTAAAGTCACCTCATCTTAATGAAACGATTAGAATGATATTGTGATTATAACCCCACTTATAGTTAAATGATATGATTTTTTGTGCTACTCGTAAGAGCTCCATTTTGAAATTCAACTAATGAAGCTCCTTCAAAAAATATGCTAGGAATCACCAAAGAATCCTGCACACATCAGAGATCTGTAGCAAATCCCCCCAAAACAAAAGCAAACAACTCAAAGATGCATATTAATTGTGATACTATGGAACTATGCAAAATGGTTGAGCATGAGCTTCTCCACTGAACAAATAATAAAAGGAGTTCCTCTTGCTTTTGAGTTTGTATGATACTGAATTGTCTCTTAATTGTGTATTTTATAGTATATCAGAATCTCAAGAACATATATAAGCATCCACGTGTTTTGAGCTTGCCTTGGCAATAGCATAAGAGGATGGGCGAGTGTTGACCATAAGTGGGCCTCTACGAACAGCGCCGGTTGTTCTTCCACCATTACCAGCCACTCTTCTCCCATTAACAGCACTAGCCCTTCTTCCACCACCTACAGTTCCACTTCCACGGCCAGAAAGGGCTTTGCCACGTCCTCTGCCTCTGCCTCGGATACTCCTGTTGTTCTTAATTCTATCATCAAGTGACATATCCAATGAAGAAGCCATTGCACTTGCAATTAACAAGGTCAAATACTTCAAGAAATTTCAATGAAGTAGCCCTACAAAAAATAACAGAATTTAATCAGCTAACCGTACATGCCTGGTATCACAATGTTAACAGATGATGACAAATAACTTTACTAACGAACAGTTTATGCCGTATATCCACTTCAGTTATCATAAACCAAACCAGTATTTTCAACAATAACGCCCAGATCCAGACAAAAATCCAACTTATAAATTCTCATAAGTGTAATTCACCTTAAAAGAGTCACAATATATGGTCTCTTTTGTAAGAAAAGTGATAATAACGATAGAAATCCAAAATTGAAACGCACAAAACCTCATATAAACAATCCAATTTCATATATTCAACAATTAACATCCAGATAATAATTTACAACGTTACAAGCATTAGATCAGAAAATTTCTACAACCGCCCCCAAATCAGATCCATAATTCAACACTATTCACATATCAACAATAGGAAACTAGAAACTAACTTCAGAAAACCCTAAACTACTCTTATCGCATATTGATTCACGATCTACAATCCTAATCACGCTCACAACCAAATCGACATCGCAATTTCATAGGAAAAAGTAAAATCGGAAAGAAAAAAATACAATACCTGTAGATGATAGAAAATCTGCGTTAGAAGAACAAGGGGGAATAAGATGAAGAGAAATTGGAGAGAAGAAGAGTGTGCGTTGTGGATTTATAAGAGGGAAAAGCTTGATGAAGAAGACGAAGGATGGAAAATTAGGGTTTCGATGAGGAGAAAAGGGGGTTATAGGGTTTCGGCTAAAGAGCTTTTGGGGTTAGATTTGAATCACATAACGAAAATCAGCGTTTTATGTCATTATAAAGGCACGTAAGGGCTTTATTGTCTTTTTTGCATTTTTGGCAAACCGCGTAAGCGAGGAATTATTCTACACCACTGTTGTTGTGTACCCTCATGGATGGGTGAGAGATTCTCGTTCCTATCTATCTATGACCTCACATTTTTGTTTTTTAATAATGTAATAATAATATATCCTCGCATTTTTTTAAATAATTTTATTCGAATATAAAATATTCATTGTATCGAGTATATAAATTATTAGTATCTTTTATATTTAATTAGAGAATAATTTGGTTCAACTAAATATTATTGCATAAATACTCATTATTGTAGTCCCCATAAGCTTAGCTCAGTTGGTAGGGACATAGCGTTGTAAACGCAGGAGCCAGGGTTCGATCCTTGGATACTCCACTCATCCTCTTTAAGATGGAATTTCTAGCCACTAGGCTACTTGACAAAAAAAAAAAAAATACTCATTATTGTATAATGAAATATCAGGGACAATTCTATCAATCAAAAACCTTGTCTTTTAACAAAAATTTACCATTGACAATGAAGTTTTTATTGAATTTGATCCGTTTGATTTCACTGTGAATGATCTTCCGACATGGATGTCATTAATGAGATGTAATAGGTCGGACGAACTATGTCCTCTTACACCAACACAAAGTTACACAACCCACTCAAAGCCCAACACCTTGTAATTTCATTGCTTTATGCAATAATTTATGGCATGATCGTCTAGGACATCCAGGAGTATATATTTTGAGTTCTCTTCGTAGAAACAAGTTTATTTTATGTAATACGTCTCAAAACAATTTTGTTTGCCAATTTTGTCAAGATGGAAAACAAATAAAAATGTCATTTTACAAGTCTTTGTCTCGCACTTTGTTCCCGTTTGATATTGTGCATAGTGATCTTTGAACATCACCGACTCTTAGCTCTGGTGATTATCGTTACTGTTAGAATATAAAATAGGTTTAATGTTTATATTATATTTGTTGAGAAAACATATTTAGATTAGTTCACTCGGTTATAAATACCAAGGTCGTCGTACTGTTTTAATATTTAAATAATGTAAATACGTTATATTAGGTCATTATCAATAATATTCATTTCTTATCGTTTTCTCCTACTTTTTTACCTAAATACCTCAAATTCAATATGGTATCAGAGCCTCTATGACTAAGTGGTCTAGAGTTCGATCCCCGCTCCCCTCACTTTCTAATTAAAAGTGGAATTTAAGCATATGGTAGGTGGGTCAATGCATTATCCACACTTCAAGCCCAATCTAACGTAAATATATTATTTTAGGTCATCATCAATAATATTTGTGTTTCTTATTATTTTCTTCCCTTCCTTTACCTAAAAACCTCAAATTCAACATGGTATCAGAGCCATTGTATCCACCGTAAATCATAATTCCACTGCTTTACTTAACTTTGTTCATATAAACCCTAGCCGTCATTCTTTTTTATTTTGTTCCACTTTTTATTTTGTTAACCCTTATCGTTCATATTTACTACTTAACTTTGCTTTACCACTTTTGTTACCCTGACCCATGCAGCCCACATGCCACTTTTTCATGAATCCCCGTTACCTTTAATTATGTTACCCGTTTGTGATTATTTAATCCGCGGGTCCCCGTTGCCTTTAATCCCGTTACCCGTTTGTGATTCTTTAATTTGCGGGTCCCGTTACCTTTAATCTCGTCCCCGTTTGTGATACTTCAATCCGCAGGTATTTTTATATAATTTGTTATGAATTCATGCTTCGGTCGCTGCTCTACTGATGACTTGGTTGCTGCTCTCGTTGACGCTATCAAAGAATTTAATTTATTTTCAAGGTTTATTTTGTAGCAAGCTTTAGCTTGAGGAGGAGTGTTAGAATATAAAATAGGTTTAATGTTATGTTATATTTGTTGAGAAAATATATTTAGATTAGTTCACTCGGTTATAAATACCAAGGTCGTCGTACTATTTTATTATGTAAATAATGTAAATACATTATATCAGATCATTATCAATAATATTCGTTTCTTATCGTTTTCTCCTACTCTTTTACCTAAATACCTCAAATTCAATAGTTACTATATTTTATTTCTTGATGATTTTACAAAACTTTTATGGACTTTTCCTATTGCAAATAAGTCTCAAGCTTATTCCACTTTTCTTCATTTTCGTAATCACATTGAAACACAATTTGAAATAGATATAAAATATTTTCAATATGATAACGGAAAAAAAAATACGACAATACTTCTTTTCATAACTTTTGTAAACACAATGGAATGAGCTTCATGTTTTCATATCCTCACAGTTCACCTTAAAACGGAAAAACCGAAAGAAAAGTTCGTACTATTAACAATATCATTCGTACTCTTCTTGCACATGCTCCCTACCACCCTCTTTTTGCCACCATGCTATTTATATGGCTACTTATTTGTTAAATATTCTTCCAAACAAACAATTAGCTCTTCAAACTACGGTACTTTATCAAAAACTTCCCTCCTATCCTCATCTTAAAGTCAAATAACATCACTCCTCCACCCATCCCCTCGCCCTCAACCCTACCTCTCTCACCATCATCACATTCACCGCCAAACAATAGCATCATCAAGTTTACTAGGAATATTATTTTTTCGATGAAGTCGTTGTCACATATTAAACTATTTTTTATGTGATACAATCTCTTTTGAAAACTTAGGGACATTGCATTATATATGTGGGTAGAGATTTGAATTTCGGATACCCCACTTATGTATTTTAAGGATGAAATTTTTAGCCACTAAATCACTCGATAAAAAAACATATTGTTGAATAGTCAATGAATCACTCAAGGAAGAAACAAAAGTGACAAATGTCTTCTTTTCTTTTTGTTTGCAAAGGCAACAATATACATGGCTCTGATACCATGTTGAAAGGTTGAATTTAGGTAAAGGAAGGGAAGAAAATAATAAAGAACAAGAATAATATTGATAATACCTAAAATAACAAGTTTACATTATTTACATAATTTACATAATTTACATCATAAAACAGTACTACTTGATATTTATAACCAAATGAATAATTTTAAATCTAAACTAAATCCCTTAATTATAGGGAATAAAATAAACAAACCTAAATATATTTTCTCAACAAATATAATATAAAATTTATACATATCTTAATATATTCTAACAGTTTTTTTTAAAACAATTTTATTAAAACTAAATAAATACACAATGGCAGCAGGCAAAAGGCAATACATGATAGTTTTGGTTTGATCAGTAAGAAGTTGATTTATGTTGCGCAAGAGAATGAATTTAACTTCCATTATGGACACAAGAACCTCTTTGATATAAGTGATTTGTAAGTAGTCTCCAAAATCCTACTCACACTTTGATATAGCAGATTCCGTTGGACAAGCAATAATGTTAAAATTTTAAGGGAAAATTTCCCGCTTATTTAAATTCCACAGTATTTGAGAGATTAGTCTCTACAATTATATGCAGAGGATACATGATTTACATTAAAAAAATTGATATAGTATTAAAAAATCTAACGCCTTGTTTACTTTTAAAAAGCATGTTGTATTTTCATGTTGACGATTTTCAAAATCACGAATTACCATTAACAATTCAAAATTACATAGCTTAGACTCCATTAGAATCCAAGGTCCCCACTTACATTTTTGACTTTTTTTTTTTACAAAACTTAGATTTTTGACTTGGATATTCAACAACGTTAAAACTCTTATGAAGAGTTT
Organism: Trifolium subterraneum; assembly: GCA_951799995.1. Taxonomy (NCBI): domain Eukaryota; kingdom Viridiplantae; phylum Streptophyta; class Magnoliopsida; order Fabales; family Fabaceae; genus Trifolium; species Trifolium subterraneum. The sequence continues at coordinate 50,326,552 of OX637466.1, forward strand.
ACCGTTCATTTGAGTCGCACTAAATTTGAGAAAATAAATTTTTACAGTTAAGTGAAGAGGATATTTGATTTACACTAACAAATATTGGAATAATATATGGAAAATACTAAACAGTGCCCCTAGAGCACTCTTTAAAAGAGTGTCTCGTGGGCACTCGTTAGCAAGACCCATAATATATAACATACGAGATAAACATATGTAGTACTAGATTAATAAAATATTGCTTCAAAAAAGATTAATAAAATATTCTATTTATATTATGATAATGATAAAAACTAATATAACATTATAATATCCTAATAATGATATTAAAGAAAATGTCTATATATTTATCTCCCCATGAATAAATACTACTACTATTAATAGATAAGGAGTTCGAGTAAAGTCAAACACATAAGACACACGGATGTGATTCATCATCAAATCAATAATTTTGGAAATTGCACACTCATCAAAGTTACAGACTATCCAAATCTTAATTTACAATCCAACAAAGCTCACATCAGTTACATCTAACTAGTACACAATTGTACAGTAACAATTTTTCTAACACAGAACAAAGTCTAGCCCAAACACAACAATTACCCAATTACATTCTATTTATGTTCTTAAGAAACAACATTTCCATGCAAGATTTAAAACCCAAACTAAGATCAATAATTAAGCACTAATTTCAGTCAATGGTGTGGACTTCATCTTTGGAGGCCTACCCCTAGGCCTCCCACTACCTCCGGTCCCTACATCCGAAGCCAATGCTCCGTCAAATCCTCTAGTCGGCTGAGACATCTTCCTTGGCCGACCTCTAGGCCTTCCGCTCCCAGTTGAGGCCTTAACTTTTGGTGACTTTGGTGGATCATTTGGATCCTTTGGCGGACGACCTTTAGGTTTGGGCGGTGAGTAGACGACACCTAGAGAAAAAGATTCTTTGGGCTTTGGTGGCCTTCCGCGGCCCCTTCTCGGTGGAGCATCTGGGTCACGCTTGGTGTAATTGTTTTTCCAAAATACAAGCTCGCCACTGTCCCTCATTCTTGCAAGGTGCAAGTTGAGCAGTGCTTTATGTCCTTGAGGCAAGCCACCGTATGTGGATTCTATGTACTTGGATATCGAGGATTTGTTTGAACCATTTTCTTCATTTAATTCTTCTATTGCCTTCAAAATCATCTGAAAAATCAAACACAATTAAAATCACATTCATACTTGAAATTCATAATAATTAATTTGGATACATTGTCCATAACAAAATCAAGCCCAATAAAATTTATTTAAATTAATACTAAAAAAATAAAAAATCAAGCTACATCAATTAATCACAAAGATTTGTATCCACAACTCAATTATATATTTTATTAGTCATTTTTAGTCTTCAAAAATATTTATAGATAATTAACTTAATCTTGGTAATTTTTAGTGAACCAATTTAGTCCATAAAATTATTAGAAAAAATAATTATAGGAATATTTTACAATTTTTATACATTTAAAATAATAACATAGCATCATTCGGGAACCAAAATAAAAACTTAATTCATTGTAAAATATATTTAAACTTTAATTACCTAATTATTTTTTGGTAACATAGTTTAGTGGTTAGAAATCTTTACTTTTAAAATGAATAAGTGAGGTGTCCAAAATTCAAAATATAGCCCCGGCATATAAAATGCATGTTCATACCAACTAAATTAAACTCACGAGAACTTTAATTACCTAATTTTAATTAAGGTGAAATATATGTAAAATATCTCCTTTTGATGCCTTTCCCTAACTATATATGCTTCTAAAATTCCCATGCAACTATAAAAATAAAACAATGAAATCATAAGATAAATAAAGATCAAAAGATATATACTCCTATACATAAGCTTAATTAGAGTGAAAAACTTAACATATAAATCTTGAGTAAGGTTAAAAACATTTGGAGAAAGGGATTTGTCAATTTTTTTTAGAAAGGTATAATAATTAAAAAGTGGAAAATCAGCAGTGACTAAATTAGTGAACATTTTTCATCTAAAAACAAGTTAGTTAACATTAAATTAAATGCAAAAAAAAAAATGATTAGTAGGAGGGTTAACTTAGATTTACCTCAGGGTATGGAGGAATTGAAAAAGATTTATTAATAACCCCTGCAGTAGCCATTAAAGTTTGAAGCTAGCTTTACAACCTCGGATTCTCAGAGGAACTAGAGCTTTCAAAGTAGTGATGATGTCTTGTTTCAGCAGAATCTGCAAGAAATTGAGGATCTGATTTGAAGGAACATTATATTATAAATAAATGTAAATAATAAAATTAAAAATTAAAAAAGTAGGAAAGTTTTTGTTTTTCTTTCTTCATTGATGTTTTCAATCAGAACAAATGGACGGTTAGTAATTATAGAAGAAACGTTGATCTGACGGCGAGATATTACCGTGAGAGTGAAACACGGATCGATGACGTGGAACTTATTGATTTTTTTAACGTTGTGAAAATACCAAGTTGTCCATGGTTGTGGATGATGATGACCTGTGAATGTGGGCCTATGGGTCCCATTAGCAAAGCCAAAACCAGAAACTGAAGTGTTTGTTTTCTTGACCCAAACAGATGCAGGGTCCAAATTCTTGCAAGAAGACTGTACCCACGGTGAAGATTTTTCTTCTACAATGAGATTGTGTCGTGTCCTCTCTCTCTCCCATGGATATGGTTACTCATGTTTGTACTTCAACACCAAATAAATTTCTATGTGCCCATGAATCCGTTATATCATTATATTAGGCAAATACTTAAATGATAGGTTGGAGTGAGTTTAGTGATTGTAATCTATATGAATGAGGGGATGATACATGTACAATTTTGACGATCAAGTTAGGATTAGATAAGACATACATGACCCAACTAATAAGGTATGTTTATATAGGAGGAGAGTTAAAATTTTATATGCGACATAAGACCTTCTCTTGGCCACATTTTTTGTGGATATGTGTTAACTGATGGCTGGACGGTAGAATCTGATAATCCACATGTTCTAACAAGTGGTAATTTCATGTGTTTTAAGGTTGTCCATGGTATGATTTGCCCAGCTAAATATGATTTAGTTGACATGATCTAGCTCGCACATTAGCATTGACTCGATCCATTATACTACTTTTCCTAGAAATTGAAGTCTTTTAAGATTACTGTTTCGGACTAGACAAAAGCTCACAATGCTTAGAGATCCAATACATCTTAAGGTCCAATACGACTCATCCGTATCCAATTAAAGGGGCACAACATTCATTATGCTATACTCCAAGTTAATGACCCCTGCATTGAATGTACTATCCTCAATTCAACTCATGTAACGAGGCCTACAAGATTGTTATGCATATCCTCACGCTCCGCCACGCCTACATATACGAATATGCTCTCTCTCCCCGTCTCTCTCTCTAAATATACACACATTTCACCCAATTCATACACACTCATCTTGAATAACATTCTAAAATCTCCGCCATAAATAAATTTGATAAGTTTGGATAAAATATTTGGACTTTAATAGAAGAGCAATTAGAGATTCTAGTTTCGGCATTAATTTCAAACCTTACCAAGCACAAGATTAAAACATGTTAGATTTTTAAAATTCTCATATCATTCCCATTCTTATGCATAGATGATTTATCCTAAGATACCTAACGAACACCTCTATCACTAAAAACCATTCACCAAAAAGAATTTAGTATATTTTATATTTAGTCACCGAGTAAAGAAAGGATGAGAGAAAGATAGTCATAATGTAAGGGTTCAAAAAATTGAGAGTATGAAATATTGATAATTGTAAAAAAAAATTGACTCGTTGATAATTGTAAATTGATTATTGAATTAAAAGTAAAATTATGATAGATGAGAACCCAATTAGAATTGATGTTCTTAGTACAAAATAAACATTAAGGAAAAGATAGAAGAAAATTAAGTCTAAGACTTAACTATTATTCCACTAGAGAGTGCCAAAGGGAGAGAGAGGAGAAACTTCATCAATTTTCTTCATACCCACTATTAAACCTCCTTTCACTATTTATACACAACATATGATTTATTGATGTTAAGATCACTAGCCATATGTCTATTTACCTCAACCAATTATATTATACCAAGTGTATTTTCTTACGTACTATTTTGAATCATAACACATAACATACGGCGCATAACTTGCAACATAGATTTCATAAAGATTTCCCTTGCCTGCTTTGAAAAGGCATTTTTGTTCCTACTCCATGAATTGATTCTCCACCATACTTTGTACCCTTGATAGAATTAAAAGTTAACCTCTTGCTTATACCAATCATTGAAGAATATATCATATGCAAAAATTAGCTAAAAAATAACATAAACATTTCTACATATTTGGATTTCATAAATGTCACATCTTGTCTTTGCTTGCTTGATCAAAGTTGAAAGACCTTTTGCACAAATAATAAATAAGTCCAGTGAAATTGGACTTCCTTGTCAAAGATCTATTGGAGATTTATAAGGCCACATTTTTGTTTTTGTTTTTATTTTTGATTTACAATTGGAATAGATGATCGAACCTACGATCTCTAACATACTACATCTATTCACCACTAGAAACTTAACAGCTTCACATTTTTGTTGTTAACTATACCAAAATAACAAAAAATATCAACAACTTAATGATAGCCACTCTTAGGTAATCTCAATGAATTCAATCACAAGTCTTACTTGTATCCAACTTAAGATCCACATCTCTCAATCTGTCCCGAGTCTTGGATTTCATAACTCATTATAGGGTATCCAAATAGAACTACCAGGTACAAAAACTTATTGGTTAAGGAAAAATATATTTCGATGATTGGATTTTTTGTAAATTCTATTTTATAGTAATACTTTTAAGGTTAAATATATTTTTGTGTCCAATATTTATAACTTAAGGGACCTAAATAAAATGAAAAAAAACTTAAAGGACTAAATATTATATATGATGCTTGTAACTTTAAAGGACTAAAATGAAACAAAACAAATAATTTAAGGAATCAAAGTGAAACCTAAAATTAATTTAAGGGACAAAAATATAACCTAGCATATAATAATAGTAAAACAAAATAATTTATTTATGTTCAAATCAATTATTTTTTATATTTACCCTTTTTTTTTACTAATTTCTTATTTTATTTTTATATTTACTTAAGTAGCCAAATATCTAGAAAATCTACAATATTATTTTGGTGACGTATAACACAATATTTTTAGCTAAATTAGTTTAAAAGAAAGTATTGACATTGTCTATTATAAAGAAACTAATTTTTGTCGAAAAGTCTTAGTTCAACTGACGTTGCTGATATTGTTAGACTGAACACTTTCATTTAAGTTTGAATCCAAAACTTCACATTTATGTTTGAATTTCTATAGACTAGACCATTGACCCATTTTAGTAGGAATGTCAACGGGGCGGAGATTAAGCGAAGAGTATTTACCACTCATTGCCCCACCATCTAATATGTTCTCCATCCCCGTCTCCATTCCCCGCTTCGGGGAATATTCTTCCTCCATATCCCCATTCTTGCGGAGATCCATCAACTTTAAAAAAAGTATCAAATTTCTATTTTTTTTTCCAATCAGACTAGTTGTAAAATACTTAGTAAAGTTTAATTATTAAAAAAATAAAATAATAATTGTGAGTGTTGTGACAGTAATAAACATCATATATAAACAAATGCATACAAATAATGTTGAAAATATAATTAAAAGTAATTTATAAAGTACTTACATTTATTAATGTTACTTTAATAAAGTTTTTGGGACGGAGTCTCTACAAAGCGGGGGATAAAATCCCATCCCCAAACCTCTATCCGGGGGACTTTCTCCTCCATCCCCTCAGGAAAAAATTCCCCATATCGGATCCCAAAATGGGACAATCCCTGCGGGGATCCCTATTTGCGGATGAAATTGACATCCCTACATTTTAGTCTAATCTATTTATTTTTTTAGAATTTCCCCTCTAGTTCTCCTGATAATTTAGAGTTCGGCTGCGAAATAGGTAAAACCTGACAATAATTGTTCCCACAAAAAATTGAACTTAGGTACTTCAAAACAATTCATCCTAAAGAAAATTCATTAATCATTTGAATCTAATATTTAGTACAATTTAATCTATTTCAAACGGTGAAAAAAGGAAAATGTAAAAACATGTATGGTACTAATTTTATCCCTATTATAAATTCTCTTTTATGAAAATAGTTTATTTTTTTAAGCTCAAAAGATAAAACTTTAATTGCAGCATTCAAACCTTGAAGATTTAGGACTATTTTTCAAGAGATATTTAGGTAGCCAAAAGGTTTATACACCACTAAGGTTTATCTCAAACGATGCGACTCCTTTTCTCCAGGGAAATTTAATTCCAACTAATATGTGAAACTATATATAAATATACATTATCATTACACACTCAAAATCAATCTCAAGCCATCATATTCATTCTATAAAAAAAAATACAAATATCTCAAGCCATCGATCTCAATCCTTTTGTATTTGCAAGATGGCTTTGAAGTTGGAGAAAAAAATAGGGTTAGTTCCAAATTGGCTAGAACTTCCAAAAGATGTGACATCAAAGATTATTCAATTGCTTGGTGTTGTTGAAATGGTGATGAATGCACGTCAAGTGTGTCCTATATGGAGGAAAATTTGTATGGACCCTCTCATGTGGAAGAACATTGAAATGATCAATTGTTTCAAATCACCACATAACTTGGAGAAGATTTGTATGTATGCTATTGATCAAGGTGGTGATCATGTGGAAGAAATTAATATTGAATATTTTGCTACTGATGAACTCATCAAACTCTTAGCTGAAAGGTAATATAACACTTTTATCTTATTTTTGTTTTTATTTAATTGATTTGTTATATTTTTTCTAGTTTTTTTTGTTGATTGTTGTACATTTAAATATATTTTTCTTCCAATTTTTTTTAATTGTGTATGCAAAAAAATAATATTCATGTGTTATGTAACTTATAGTAAAATACAATCTCCTCCCCTCAATTTATCTTTCAAATTGTGCAGAACTAGGAATCTGCGGCACATTCGCATCTCAAAATGCCCAAAAATTACAGATGAAGTATTTAGTGAAGCTGTAAAAAAGTTTTCACTATTAGAGGAGCTTGAACTTTCATTCAACGACGAATTAACCAAGGATTCTCTTGAAGCAATCGGCCAAAACTGTCCTCTTTTGAAGACACTGAAATTCAACCAACCATACAAAGGCATTAATTGTAGGTCATACAAAGGTTACAAAAGTAACAAACAAGCGCTCGCTATTGCAAAAACAATGCCTGGACTACGACATCTCGAGCTTTGGGGAAACAAGCTCACTAATGATGGCTTAGTTGCTATTCTTGATGGTTGTCGTTACCTTGAATCTCTTGACATTCGTATGTGTTACAATCTAGTTTTGAACGAAAATTTGGCGAAAAGGTGTTATGAGAGTATTAAAAAATTTAGGTATCCAAATGAATATATAGACGAACATGATGATGACGACAACGATGATGATTTTACTTATGAGTTTTATTGTGAATGTATTGTCAGAGGTAGCAAAGGAATGAAGGGGAGGAAGATCAAATATGTGGATTTTTATAAGTTTCATTAAATGATATCTTTATGTTTCTCTTAAGTTAAGTGATTTTCTGAAAAGTATGGATCATTTGAGGAGTTGTTTTGTTGATGATGTTTTGAAGCAATTTTGTTAGAGACATGCAAGAGTCTTTTTGTTTTGTTTGTTTACAATGTAATAAAAATGAACTTTGGCTTATTGTTTGTTGGTTTTATTGCTTAAACATTTTGGTTTGGAGAATTTTGTTTAATTTTTGGAAGCCTCTTCTCTGTCTTTGGCATCATATTTTAAAATAAAAATAGAAGATTTACAAATTTGGACTTTAAGCCCTTTAACATGATTATAAGAAAAAAGAAATTGGTCAAACTATGCCATTGGCAAGATAATGAAAACTGCAAATGTATATCCATCAAAGAGTAGGAGCTAGCTAGTCTTGAGGAGTTTGTTTGCCATCTGATGAACACTGCATAATTTCAGTAAACATATTGTACATTTGTACCCTCTTAACACATAATAAGACTTGGCATATTGTACATTTTTTTCCGATAAGCCGGTTGCAACACTCCTATTTAGTGTTAAATATGTTAGGAGAGAGAATGGAAAGAGATGTTATGGTAAGTGGTAATGACAAAATTGACTTTACAATTACATTAAATGTAGGATTATTGAATGTAGATAATCTAAATGCGGGCTACAGCTGGCCTTTGAAATATCTGAGACAAATTAGAAATTGTGGATGGTTTTATTGCTCTTCTTTTTTTATAATTACTTGGTTTTTTTTTATATGAAATTGCTTTTTAAACAAGTCAAAAGTGCCTGAAATATATATGTAAAATTACCGTTTTTTGCACTTATCATCGCACCACCCACCGTCGTGGCTACATTATGTTGTGACAAATGTGAGTGAGTTAAGTCTCACATTGCTTAGAAATGTGGATTCACATTGCTTAGAAATGTGGATGTTGATGAGCTAACTTATAGCTGATGAACTTATAGCGAATAACTTATAAGCTAGCTGATTGAATTTGTAGTGTTTAGTAAAATTAACGGTTCAACTAGTTTATAAATATGAAATTACACAAAAAAGATATGTTTAATTAATATTTAATTTTTTCAAATAAGATGACAGAGGTACAATTGGAAGAAAAAATGATAAGGTATAAGCTATAAACTACTTGAAATAACATTTGAAAAATAAGCTATAAACTAGTAAAATACAGTAAGCTATAAACTGAAACGGTAGTAACTTTATTCATTCTTCTCTCCACTACCGTTTCACTTTTCAAAACGTCAATGTACTAAAAGTACCCCCTTGTACTTGTTTATCGTGATAATTAATGCTAATAATATTTTCCAAAGTTTATTGGAAACCATTCCACTTTCAAAACGTTTAGCCTTCATAATAATATATACACACACTAGTACATCATAGAAGCTTACACTGCAGGAATTAAATTATAGAATCTTGTTCTGTTTGCACGATGCCATTGTCTTCTTTTCCAGCAAAGGAATTGGAAGGAGTGATTCCAAACTGGCTTGAACTTCCAAGAGACATCATGGTAAACATCCTTCAAAGGCTTAGTACTGTTGACATGGTGACAAGAGCATGTCTAGTGTGTCCTCTATGGTGGAACATTTGCAAGGATCCTCTCATGTGGCGCACCATTCAAATGATCAAGCTCCACAATTCAACCAGTGATTTATTGAAGATTTGTCGATATGCCATTGAACGAAGTTGCGGTCGTTTGGAAAACATTGATATCGAGTACTTTTGCACAGATGATCTCCTTAAATATATAGCCGAGAAGTAATAATTAGTATCAAAATGTTTTATCACACTGTTTTTATGATTGATGACTACATGTGTTTCTATATGTATCATATTGTTTTTAACCAGCATTTCTTTATTCAAATTTTTTAGCGGCTGTCACCTTCGATGTTTGCGGCTTGAAGATTGCTGTGAAATTTCAGATGAAGGATTAATTGATGCTGCAAACAAGCTTCCATTGTTGGAAGAACTTGATATTCTGTTTAGCAACATAACAAAGGATTCTCTTGAAGTTATTGGCCAATCTTGTCCGTTTTTGAAATCGTTGAAATATTGTATTGGTTTTGATGCAGACAATAAGTGGTATGATGAAGCATTTTCTTTTATAAAAACCATGCCTCAACTGCGCCATCTTGAGATTTGTAGCGATCTGCTCACTAACGATGGATTGGTTGCTATTCTTGATGGATGTCCTCTTCTTGAATCTCTTAACATTCAAGATTGTGATTATCTGGATTTCAGCGGAAATGTATGGAAAAGGTGTTGTGAGCAAATAAAAAATCTACGTCTACCATATGATTTTGAAGACGGTTATTTTGGTGATGGTGATACTCATTTTGACAATCTAAGTGAAAATTCGAATGATGATTCTAATTTGGACTCTGAAGATGACAATGATGATTCTGAATATGGTACTATAAGAGATGATGACAAATGAGGTTATTTTTATCGACTTCTTGGCTTGCTTCCTTCTCCGAGAGAAAATTTTGATGACAGTGATCATTCTGACGATGATCCTTGAAGAGATTAAGTTATTTGATTATTGATGTTAATTTTCATGTAATGTTTTATTCTGATATCATGTTGATTAAGTTATTTGATTATTTATGTTGTTTGTGTTTGCGTATGATTGCAATTGTGTTTTTTCTTTGATAATGAACAATGCTACTACAAGCCAGTTAGAAAAGAATTAGAGTTAGACTATTACTTGATAGAAAAAAGAATTCCTATAGATTGAAACTAATATAATCAACAATCAGAATAACTTAACAAATGAGTATGCGAGGACGATCCTGCTAACCACGAATGCAGCTAAACACTCAAAGAACCTCTTTCCCTGCTAAGAGCCTAAGAGCAGTAAAACAGAATCAATCAATCCGATTGTTGCCTTCCAAGTCTGCCACCCGCCTTAGGATACACTCACTGCGACTGATGCAACAACCGTACCTGCTAATACAATGAGTACAAGAAACAACATTGCACAGAATAGTTACCGCAGTTAAAGGAATTTTATACATGATAGTCATCTACTCAAAACGACTGCAAAACACAAGGACCGATCCCTGACCATAATTATATTGCAGCAAAGAATACATAACTTCAGACATTCACACTAGGCCCTGCAGAAAGCCAGCAACTATTCGGATATGATCAAATTAGCGAAATCTTTCCCCTTCCTATTCCATCAAATTTTTGGGAAGACATTTTGCTCGATTTGGTCACCAGTCTACCTAATTCCAATGGATACTCTGTTATTCTTGTAGTGGTTGATCAATTTTCAAAGGGTATACATGTCCCAGAATTATTTGTCAACATGGTGTGCAAGCTACATGGGATACTTAAGAAAAAGTATTGTTTCATATCGCGACCCCAAGAGTAGTCATTTATTTCATCAACAATGTTGTTGCAGATAGGAGAAAATGGCAGATTGTTACAATTCCATTGCGCAATAGCGCCATAACATCACTTTAACAACAGTATTTGATAACATTTTATACTAAATAGTGTATCACAGAACAAGGGTGTTACAAATTTTGTTGCGATATAGCGATTTAGCACCACTAGCTATCATGAGGGAGATTACATTCTAAGGCATCAAATTTACATTCTTTCTTTTGGCATTATATTACGTCCAATGATCCCAAATGAAACTTTTACAATAAAAAAGAAAATTAATAAAACTAAAAAGCAATGACTCCAAGAAATATTTTTTAAATGTGCAACATAATGTTAGTTTTTTTTATCTGACTAATGTAACATAATGTTATTAGTTTGGACAGTATTGGTAATCTAATAGTACTATTTAGATAATTAAGGCATCTCAACTATGTTGGCATTTTATAAAAGCCACTTATGAATTAGTTTCTAGCTAGAGATGCTGTAAACATTTATCAGTAGCAATTTGATGGACCAAAATAGCCATCATCGACTCAACATAAAGAGCAAAGGAAACACCGATATTGGAAGCATAACAGCCTAAAAAATTATACTAGCTTTAGAGTCTCTCAACACACCTCCACAAGCTGCAATGTCAAGACTGCCACGAGTTGCTCTGCTCCATCTGAGTTGCATTTTATTCAATATACTATAGGAGATGCCACAAGATCTCTTTTTTATTTTAGGAACCTTATGAGAATGAATCGTTACGTAAAAACTTTAAGAATCACAACTTTGTCATGGTAGGAGCATCAGAAATGTGAGTATAATTTTCACTAAGGAGACATTAGATATAGTAAAATTCATAGCAGCTATGATGAATAAATATGTGTTCAATCGATATACTCTCCCGATTTTGAATATAAATAAAAAAAGCTTTACAGGTTCCTTGACTGATAGATAAATACTCTCAACTTATCATGGGGTGAGTATAATTTTCACTAAGGAGACATTAGATATAGTAAAAAGCTTTCAATAAATTAAATAAACTGAAATTTAAACAGAGCAACTATAAAAATCCTTTCTTAGTGGAGTGTAAACAGAGCAACTATAAATGTCAAAAAGTGAACGTAGGTGCCCTTCCAGTTCAAGTGTTTATTGAGATACTCCCTCTAGCCTTATTTATAAGCAATTTGGAAAAGAAATATTAAGATTAAGATGGCATCTAGTTCTATTCCTGCAAAAGAAGCAGATGGTGAGATGCCAAATTGGCTTGAACTTCCAAGAGACATCACTGCAAATATTCTTCAGAGGCTTGATACTGTTGACATGGTAACAAGTGTTTGTCAAGTTTGTCCTCTGTGGTGGAACATATGCAAGGGCCCTTTCATGTGGCGCTCTATTCACATGACCATGATCCATAATTCACCCTACGATTTAGTGAAGATTTGTTGCTATGCTATTCAACGAAGTTGCGGTCAATTGGAAAATGTTCAAATTCGTTGTTTTGGCACTGATGATCTGCTTAAATGCATAGCTCAGAAGTAATATTCCAAATCTCTTATATTCAAACAAGTGTTGATTTTTTGTTGTGAGTCTCTATTTAGGTATCTACTCTTATCTTTTTGTTTTAATCAAGAATCATTGTTAAATATTTTTTATTTGATCTTTTCAGTGCAAGTCACCTACGGCGTATGAAGCTTTTAGATTGCCATGGAATATCAGAAAAAGGAATGATTGAAGTTGCGAAGCAATTTCCATTGTTAGAGGAGCTTAACATTTCATATACCGGAAGTGTTTCCAAGAATTCTCTTGAAGTTATTGGCCGATCTTGTCCTCTTTTAAAATCGTTGATATATAGTATATATTTTTGCTCTGCTTATGATGATGATGTGGCATTTATTATTGGAAAAACTATGCGTGAACTACGTCATCTAAAGATTTATGGAAGTTTGTTAACTAATGACGGATTGCTTGCCATTCTTGACGGATGCCCTGTACTTGAATCTCTTGACATACAAGGTTGTCTCAGTTTTGATTTGAGTGAAAGTTTGGTAAAAAGGTGTCGGGAGAAGATTAAAAAGTTACGGTTTCCATTTACCTTAATTAGAGGTGGAAAGAGGTCAGGCCGGCCTACATAAGCCTACGGCCTAGCCTACATAGGCTCAGGTCAGGTCAACTTATTTCTTTAAATAGAGCAAGCCAATACTTTTTTATAGGCCTATTTAGCTAAAAAGGCCAGAATCCAGGCCAATCAAAAACATATTAAGCCTACTAGGCCGGCCTATTTAAGTAATATGAATAATATTTTTAATCTATTGTTATTATATGTTAAAATTTGTACTTTGATTAAATTATAAATCTATTAACTTTTTCAGTAATTCAAGTTTATTAATCCACATTAATTTTTCACATATATAAATGTATTATTATAAACTAAAATCGAAATATGATGTCCTGTATAGTCAAATTCTCCAAAATATCATGTTAAATATCAAAAGGAAGTTTAATCTCATTGATTTATTTGTTCATTAGTATATTTAAAATTAAATATAATTATTTATTTAAATATGTTTATGTGAAATAGACTTTTAAACAGACTAATAGGCTGTGTCAGACTTTCAAAAGGCCAAACTCAGGCCTAAAAAATAAGCCTATGATAGGCCACAGACCAGACTCAGACCTTTAATTTTTTGATAGGTCAGACTCAAATTTGGCAAAATCTAGCTCGGCCTAGCCTATTTCCACCTCTAACCTTAATGGACTGGGTAGTACTTTTATGATGATGGTTCTTATTTGAACTATCACTACAAAAAAAGTACCATTTAGCCACGGTCAAAACCGTGGCTAAAAGTCACTTTGACCGTGGCTAATATGCTTTACCACGAAAATTTTGAGGGTGGTTATTCCTGGCGTTGCTAAATATAGCCACGCTAATTTGGTTTTTTGCCACGACAATATAACGCGTGGTAACATCAAACCGTGGGTAAATAGTTGACAGACGAATTAAAAATGGTTTAATTAGTCTATTGGTCCCTTAAAAACATTTTAGGTTTCATAATGGTCCCTTAAGAAAAAAAGGTCCAGATTGGTCCCTTAAAGATATCTCCATTTAACACATTGATCCTTTCCGTTAACTTTTAATATCTAAAGTTATTTTTGTCTTAATGAGAACCATTGGATATTATTGTTTAAAGGAGAACCATTGGATCTTGTAGATCTATTGTATCTAATGATAAATTATCAACACCTATTTTTTCCCCTTTTCTTCATCATCCTCATTCATTTGTTCTTGATGTTCTTCATTAACATCTCATAAACTTCAACAAAAAAATCCAGATCTTCAAACAAATTCAAGAAACATACCTAGATCCAAAAAATTTAAATTTAAAAACACATAAATTATTTCAACCCATATTTGTGAATAGTAAAAGAGAAAGAACATAAAACCTAAAATTAGAGGTCTTTATTAAGTTTTAGCCAGAAGAAACAACAACCAATCCAAGAGTACACAATCAGAAGCAATACCCCTCTACCCCAATAACAAAACTTACCAAGACAAAAGAATATTAGCCTTGCCCCATTCAACACAATAAACCAGGATAACAACAGATACACACCAGATCCACAAAACAAATTAAGAATGTTAGCAAATACACCAATAAAAAGCATCAAAGAGAAACAAAAGCAAGACACCCCTAATAGAAAGCATCAGGACAGATTGAGAAGACCAAATTGCAACACATTAGAGAAGAAACAGCAGCACAACTCCTCCACTGCTGCATCGCCAAAAGGGGTATTACTATCACAACCTTATTTTTACGCAAATCTGAGGTATTTAGTAAGATCTGAGGTTTCACAATGGTTTCTGTCCATAAATTTTTTTCTGGGTTTTTTCTTTCTGGATTTGTTTTATGAAGCTGAAGAACAATATCAAGAACAAATGAAGGAAGAAGATGAAGAAAAGAAAAACAAAATTAAGTGTTGATGGTTCATCATTTGATACAATAAACTTACAAGATCCAATGGTTTTCATCTAGACAAAAATATCAAATGGTTAAAATTTAAAAAATTAATGAGGTTTATGGTGGACCACTAAAATGTTGGTTCACCTTATAATTTTAGGGTTAAAAATTAACGGAAAGGACCAATGTGACAAACGGAGATATCTTTAAGGGATCAATCCGAACCTTTTTTTCTTTAAAGGACCATTTTGAAACTTAAAATGTCTTTAAGGACCAATAGACTAATTAAGCCATTAAAAATTGATTTGGCTACGGTTGTAACCGTGGCTAAATAACACATTAAAGTTTCCCACTCTTATAACCGTGGCAAACATTATTCTTTTAATAAAAAAAAAAAGCTGCTATTCTTTCATGCTTTTTTCTTGGTTTTCCTTTTCATACACTATTCAATTGAGCATATGACCTATAAAGTATATGAAAAACAAATTATACTTAATTAAGAAACTATGGCTCACTCTAACTTAACTTAAATCGGCAAACTCACTTTCTTGTAAGTATTTTTCATTATACCTATTGTGTGAGTTAAAAACATGAAGCCAACGTCAACTGTCAACTTTAAATTTAACTGATAAATTCACTACTCCTAATTACACGACATAGATTTTTCGACATAAAGAATCATTTCTCTCTAAGTGAGTAACTTACAGTTTCACTATAAATGGAATCAATACCTTCTTCTCCTGGTGCTGAGTCATTCCAAGCATAGCTGTCATCTTCACTAGGATTAGCCCAGATGTAAAAGTTAGATCAACCGGAATATAGCTAATCCTCTTACCAGTTTCAATGGCTTCCTTTGATATCTGACTAGCTTCTAAGCCTTTAGAGGGAAATGTTTCAGTCTTGAAAAATCAATATTGCACAAATAAGGATTGAAACTTGGGAAAAAATTACAATCTAATTTAAACATACAACATACAATTTTATTTTCATATATTCCTCCTGCCAAATATGTAGAAAAGCAATTGTGCTTAATTAACAGCATACATGTACAACTTGCATTTGACACTCTTATTGGCTAATGTTATTAGAAAAAAAAGAACTTAATGCTCAGACACAATTCAAGCAACAAACCTTTGAAGCAGCAGTAGTAAGTGCAACCAGATAACTGTGAAAATTAATGAACCATCAAGTCTTGACACTTCCGCTTGAAACTCAAACTTCTCCGCGTTACTCCGAAGCAATCTCTTCGAGATCGATTCATTCACACACCAAAATAAACTGATACCTCCAAATGGGACGTACATTTCATTCTAAAGGGGTTGGATGCTTTGAATTTCTGAATCACATGAGAAATTTGGTTAGTCCTAATCATATTTCTAGTTCCATCATGATGCATCATAAACAAATTCAAACCTCTTATGAACAGCTTCAGCCAATAATTATTAATATCTATACCAAATTCACTGCAACCGATAACAAATTTCAATTGACCTATTGAACATATGTGAAGGGAGAAAGGAAATCAGATTGCCGCCAAATTATTGGAAATTATACGATGGTCAAGTTTCTTATATAACCTCTATTAGATGATGATTGTTTGGTTCTTAATTATGAATCATTCTGAATTTGTAGTGATGATGAAAAATGCAGCTATATTTTCTTAATTTTGATTTTATTTTGAAAAAGAAATGTTGTTGAAGGCATTTCTAACTAATTAGGCCACGACTAAATTTAATATTTCCCACGGCAAAATAAAGCGTGGTAACATTGTAATAACTACAGTTATTGATCAATTAATTATGGTTAAGCTTTGGCAAAAACTGCCTAGGAGTGCTAAGAAAAAACTTTTGACTACGGTTATAGCGGTGGCAAAAAAACCATTAAAGATTGCTACAGTTAGGGCTGGAAATGAGTCGAGTCGAGTCGAACTCGCTTAAGCTCGGCTCGACTCATTTATTTAACGAGCTTAATTTTCAACTCAAGTTCGGCTCATTTGGTTCATGAACCAAGTTCAACGAGTTAATTATCGAATCGAATCGAGTCTCGAACTATTTTCGAGTTGGTTCGGTTCATTGTCAGCCGTATTTGAGAGTATTATCACACTTATGAAAATGTGAAACAATAACAAACCCACCATAAATATTTTGTTGTGCTTCCAAGACATGTAGTACACCACCTTTTATAACAAAGTTTTCTCTCAATGCTAGATAATTTAACCGATGTGAGACTTAGTGTTAGTACATAAATTGGGAAGTATCAAAGAAACAAGTATCACTTATGCTTCAAAAGAGAAATAATGCTAGTGTGTTTTATTTTGTAAAATTTATTTTTGAAGATAGATATATATATATATTATTCTTGAAGTGTTATGTAAAAATATATTCTGAAGTGTTGTATATATAATCGATTCAGCTCGTGAACCAAACGAGCCGAACTATATATAGCTCAAGTTCAGCTCATTTAATTAACGAACTTAATATTTAACTCAAGTTCGGCTCATTTGGTTCATGAACCAAGTTCAACGAATCAATTGTCGAATCGAGTCTCGAACTTTGTTCGAGTTAGTTCGGTTCATTTCCACCCCTAGCTACGGTTTTGATTGTGGCAAACATTTTTTTTAATGCTGCTCTTCTTTCATCCTTTATTTGTCTTTCTTTGTTTACACTATTCAAATTCGGTAAAGAGACAAATTCAAACTTTATTAATACTAAATTTATCTAGGGGCTAAGCTAAATTTATCCAAGTCCCTCCCTCATATGCCAAGAGATGGGATCCATATTAAAATGATACCAAGGGTGCTAATCTAAATTTCTCCAAGTCTCCTCTCACTCTAAACAAATAGATATACTGACAAGTGATTAACTCGGGTCATACAACATTGGAGCACAAAACTATATATTCAAAATACAAGTACCTGATAATTATCAAAATACAAGAACTCGGGTCAATTGTTTTCAAGTTTCATCGTATTGGTCCAAAAACACATTATACAATAGGATACTTCAACAATGTTACCATTTCCAATCAATACTAATTAAGATACATACTACGTCAATTCGGAGATAAAGAATATCCCACAAATAATGTTTAAAGAAAATTAATGTACACAGCTTTACCTTGATCGTGGTTGCCATCCCCCAACGCACCAAGTGTTCATATGAGCTCCATAATTCGTTGTCTTTTTTTTTCTTCTTTATGCTTTCTAACCAATAAATAAACTTGATAATCAAGTCATATTGGCGTGTAAATACATGAACATGCTCAGGCATGAACATAAAGTTCATTCTAAATGGTAGTAGAGTCGGCCTCACCGTAGATTTATCATTTCGATTTTAGCAAACAACGTTTACAAACAAAACTCCCCTAATTTATTTCTGTTTTGGTTCTTATTTTTGTCTATTGTTAATCTCGCGTTCTTGTGAAATGGCCAAGGTTGATTGCATTTGTACTATATTTGCCATTTTTCATAAATTTTGACATGTGTACAGCAACAAATCCTTATGATTGGACCTTAGGGAATTCTCATAAATCATCCGAAGAGACTAAGGATTCATGATCAAGTCAGAAAATTATGTTACCAAGGCATTGAGTATAATTATCTTTGTTTAATCATGAAACAAGTTTAGTAATTTTGTTAACATACCTGATATAAAAAAAAAGAACAAACAAACCAATGAAATTAAACTTCCATTTGATAGTAACCAAAAAAAAACTTCCATTCGATATTTAACATGATATTTTAAATAATTTGACTATATATAACATCATATTTCAATTATAGTAAAAAAATAAAATAAAATACATTCCTATATGTAAAAATTTAATGTAAATTAATAAACTCATACTACTAAAAAGTTAATATATTTGTAATTTAATCAAAGTACAAATTTTAATATATAATAATAATAGTAGTAGTAAAAATATTAATTCATATTTACTTAAATAGGTCGGCCTAATATGCCTAAAAGACTTTTTTTAATGGCCTGAAACCTAATCTTTTTAGTCCCTGAAGATTTTTTCGTCAGTGTTTTTAGTCTCTACTTTTAATCAAACTCTTGTATATCTTGTATAGTTTTACATTTTTGAATGATTTTTTGTATTCATGTTTATAATATTATAAATACATCTCCGATAAAAATTTAGAATTGTTTAACATAAGATGAATTATTTATGAATTTTTAAATGCAAAAAACTTAAAAAATTTATATTTAATTTATCTCTTGTTAAAAAAATTCATATAAGGTAGTAAACATGACCACAATTTTTTTTAAAATTTTTGAATGATATGCACGAGTTAAACACGAATTGAATGGAAAGTAAAAACACTGATGGGACAAACTTCAGGGACTAAAAAAAAATTCGACGAAACTATAGGGACCAAAAACATATTTAACCCTATTAAAAATAAGTAAGTTAGTTGAATTAAGAATAATTAAATAAGGGTATACATGAAATATATAAAAATTACTATAAGAGTATTAAATGAAAATAACTATTACCTCCGGTCTCAAATATAAGCAACAAAACAAAAAAAATTAAAAGTCTCAAATATAAGTAAAAGTCTACTTCAATCATTATGTTTTATGTCATTATTCCAATTTTA
This sequence comes from Trifolium subterraneum, assembly GCA_951799995.1. Taxonomy (NCBI): domain Eukaryota; kingdom Viridiplantae; phylum Streptophyta; class Magnoliopsida; order Fabales; family Fabaceae; genus Trifolium; species Trifolium subterraneum. The sequence goes on from OX637466.1 coordinate 50,346,116, forward strand.
CCCTTAAATAAATATTGATTCAACCAATAACTGCAATGTTCTACACTTTTCAAGAAAGGTATGATTGAAAATATAATATTTTTTCTCCTCAATCAATGCACTTAACCTACTTTCTTAAAGGGTATGTTTTTTTAAAATTTTGCTTATATATAAGACTAGTGGGAGTATTTGTGATGTACTTTCTTGATTTGTGTAATTTTTTCAAAGGGTTCCTTGTAAAAAAAAAAATCAAAATTGAATGTTTGTTATAAAAAAGTACTAGAGGAAGTAGTAACGACATTTGTTTTTCCTTTCAAGAAACAATATATTGAAAACAGAGCAACTTTGGAAACAGAACAACTTTTGTCTTTCAAAACGTTTAGGTGCCCCGTGAAAATAAAAGTTACACTAATTCATTTTTAAAATTAAAACGTTTAGTATTCACCGTCAGTGTTTTAAAAGGCTAATTCTTGGAACAATTCATGGAATCCTTTTCCAGCAAAGGAAATGGAAGGAGTGATTCCAAATTGGCTTGAACTTCCTAAGGACATTACGGTAAACATCCTTCAAAGGCTTAGTACCGTTGACATTGTGATAAGAGTATGTCTAGTGTGTTCTCTATGGTGGAACATTTGCAAAGATCCTTTCATGTGGCGTACCATTAACATGACCAAGCTCAACAAATCACGCAGTGATTTATTGAAGATTTGCCGATATGCCATTGAACGAAGTTGCGGTCATTTGGAAGACATTGAAATTGAGCACTTTGGCACAGATGATCTCCTCAAATACATAGCTGAGAAGTAATCATTAGCATCCAAGTGTTTTATCTCAAAATCTCATGTGTTCAATTTTTATTTATTTTTAAATAATTTGTGATCATGTTTCTGTTAACATGTTTTATTGCTTAATGATGACTCCATGTGTATCTCGTATTGTTTTTTACCATAATTTCTTTATTCAATTTTTTCAGTGGCAGTCACCTTCGGCGTTTACGGCTTTTAGATTGCGGTGAAATTTCAGATACAGGATTAATTGAAGCTGCAAAGCAGCTTCCATTGTTGGAGGAACTTGATATTCTTTTTAGCTACTTTACAAAGGATGCTCTTGAAGTTATTGGCCAATGTTGTCCTCTTTTGAAATCGTTGAAATGGAGTAATGAATGCGACTTTTGGTATGTGGAAGTCGAACCATTTTCTTTTATAAAATCCATGCCTCAACTGCGCCATCTTGAGCTTTGTAGCAATCTGCTCACTAATGATGAATTGCTTGCTATTCTCGATGAGTGTCCCCATCTTGAATCTCTTGATATTGAAGCTTGTAATAGTCTGGTTTTATGTGGAGATGTACGGGAAAGGTGTTGTGAGCAAATAAAAAATCTACTACTTCCTGATGATTTTTTTTGTGACGATGATACTTATTTTGACGGTCTAAGTGAAAATTCGAGTGATCATTCTAATTTGGACTATGAAGATGACTATGATCTTGGTGATTCTGATTGGGGCGCTATAACTGGTGATGACAAACGAGGTTATTTTTATGGACTTCTTGGTTTGCTTCCATCTCCGAGGGAAAATTCTGATGACAGTGATCAATTCTGACGATGATCCTTGAAGAGATTAAGTTATTCGATTATTTATGTTGATTTTCATGTAATGTTTTCTTTTATTTTATGTATGTGTTTTCCATATGATTGCAATTGTGTTTTTGCTTTGATAATGATCATTGCTACTACTACATGCCAGTTATGCAGCATGAAAAAAGCATCAGACTCTTATTATTGGTTGCATTTCTTGATAGATATATGTATTATAATACCCTTCAAATTGTGGTTTCACACTTGAAAGACCCTGCAATCAGATTAACTTAACAAATGAGAATGCGACGACTAGCCTGCTAATCACAAATGTGGGTGAACTCTTCCTTCCTTTTAAGAGAATGAAATCAGAATCAATTCATCAGATTATTGCCTTCCAAGCTGCCACACGGCTTAGGATATACAATCACTGCTGCCGATGTAACAACCATATCAGCTAAAGAACCCGGATACTAACTTGATTAACCTCTTCATAATCACATAAGAAAGACTGCAATACAATGAGTGCAAAACAACATTGCACAGAATAGTTACTGCAGTTAAAGGAATTTTATACATGATAGTCATCTACTCAGCTATTACTGCAAAACACAATGACCAGTCCCTGAGCACAAGTATATTACAGCAAAGAACAGATAACATCACATATTCACAAATTTTTGTTACAAGGATGTTTAGTGTATCACAAAACAATGCCGGTGTTACAAATTTTGGTGCGCTATAGCGATTTAGTGCCACTATAGTTGCTATATAATAACACAGTTTATCAGTTGTGTTGATATGGCTGTATATGAAGAAGCTTGGATGACCACACAAGGCATATATATCAAAGTCTCTCACACTTGGCATGAGGGAAAATACTTTTTTTTTTTGGCATTATGACTTTGGTCCAATGATACCAAATGAAAATGTTACAATAAAAAGAAAATTAATTAGACTAAAAACCTTAAATAATGACTTCAAGAAATGTTTTTTAAATGAGTAACATAATGTTATATTAGTTTTAACGGTATTGGCGGTATCACTGATTTTCTACGCACACAACTCATAACATTTATATTCTCTATCATTAGGTGGATAACCTAAGAATACACATGGTGTTGGGGGAAAGAGAGGATAGCACATACACATGAAGAAGGGTGAATGGAGGGCTAGCTTTTTGTTTGGAAGATGTTATGTGAATATGTGGCCATTTGCAACGCATGGTGCCAAAATGATGGTGTGATAGAGGCTGGGCTAGAAGGGTGCGGACGATTTTAATTTATGTTTGGATTATTAGAATATAGAAGTTAATCTAGAGTTGGTTTAGTTAATGTATTTTTAGTTAGTAGTTAGAAATTAGTTAGAGTTTGTTGATTAAATAGTTTGTTTGTTAAGTCATTACATGCTCTATATATAGAGCAGTCCATGTAATCGGTTACTATCTTTTAATCAATAATTCAATATAAATACTAAAGGCTTTTTCTTCATATCAAGCTCTCAAACTTATTTCTCTATGAAAATCATCTTCACCTCTTTGATCTCGTGATTTCTAACATGGCATCAGAGCGATACTGTGATTATGCTTCCGATGATGAAAGTGAATAAGATGCAACTTCTGTTGACGTTTATACGTTTATGTTGTGTATTCGGTTAAAACAAATCCAATGATAAACTTGATGGGCGGAACAAATTAATCAAGCAACCAAAATAAGCCGAATAGAGATGATAATAATCCAAACACAAATTAACAAAGCTGTTAGCAGTTGAGATAGTAGTGATTGTTTGGAAAATAGTTGGATAGTGTAGAATGATTTGTTGATAGTTGGAATATAGTAGTAGCAAATAGTGTGAGGACTTAGAGCAAGAATAGATTGAATTGCTCTTCACTTGGATACTAGTAGCATGAGACAAGAGGCAACAATAGTAGTTAACTAGTTGTAGGAGGAGAGATATATAGTGTATAAGAGGAGACATGTAGTGTGGTGAAGCCTTCAATATCATTGACATTCCACTTCAAAGGCTTGAATACAATTGTACATATGTTTGCCTATTTATAGGTGTGAGTAGTATATTCTAGATACCACATTCTAGATTTTTCATGACATTTTCCTAATACATGATCTAGTAGTTACTTATTCTACTAACTACTCAAGTAATCTAGAAAGTTCTGTAAGTTTACAACATCACTTAATATGTAATATGTAAGAGTGATTCTATAACTTACTAATGATTTCTAGAGAAGTCTAGAAATATGAATCATAATTTTAACACTCCTCCTTGATGCATATTTCGGTAACTCCAAACATAGTTCGTGGTTGCTCAAATATGGATTTGTGAAATTATCTCCTCTTGAGTGGATATATAGTTTTATGTATCATAATTGATTTTGAAAAAGTATTACCTCCTCCATGATTCAATTTGTCACACCTTGCCACAATATTTATCATTGGTCTCTTTGTTAGTCTTGTTGAAGACTTTTGTCGATAACCATTCTTGCTCCTTAGTTTTGCTTTTGATCCTCCTTGTTGGTCTTGTTAAAGACTTCTAACAAGGACAACTCTTGATGCTTAACTGAATGCATGTGAATCTCTTGATCTTATTGTAGATTTATGACAGGGACCACTCTTGCTTCTAAATTGATTGTGAGTCTCCTTGTCGCTCCTATAGTAGAATTTTGATAGGGACTCATTTTTTCATTAGTAGTTGCATTGGTCTTCCAAGGTTTGTGCTCAAGTTGAGCCTCAGAGGCAACAGGTCTCCATTTGTATTTATCGCCTGTGCTTGTGCTCTATCTAAACTTGAGTCTTATTTGCCATAGATTTTGACATTAGTTGGACTTGAACTTTAGAGGGTCGAGCTGTTAGGCTACATGAACTCCTCTCTCTTATTTTTAGTTCTGGGTTTGAACTCAAACAGAGTCGAGCCATGTGGCTACCTGTACTCCTTTTGTGTTTGATTCAGATATCCCATTTTCTAGTTTTAAAGTAATAGTGGGTGGCAAGAAGAAATAGTTTGCTACGCGCAGTAAATGACCGAACGCAGCTCTGATACCACTGATAGGTGTTGAATAGTTTTTATAGGATAGTTTAAGAAACTTGTTTAGAAGAAAGCTAGAGTAATTTTGTGTGATGAAGGAAATATTGAAATAGGGACCAAGAGCCTTATGGGAGAAATTTTGATTGATTTCAAGCTTTACAGTGAATCAAGTAGTAGCTTCTAGACAACTCCTAGAAGTTTTCATCACATTTTAACAAAAGCGAAGGAGAAAGAGAACGATGAAAACACACAAAAACTGCTTACCCTGTTTGGTCCAAAGAAGACTTACTCTGGGATAGAGAGCAACTCTCCGTTCTACTAATCAAACATAGTACATTTACAAAGAGTTTTTCAAAAGGGTTACAAGAATTGGCCTTTAAATCTAACTCTACCCTTATCCCGAATCTCTTTCCGTCAAGAGACTCAATTTGATATAGTGTTTTCCAAGATGAATTCAATAACCTTTGTGTTGGTGACAAATCATTAATTTACCTTTCACTCCTATTTTTTTATGCATAAAGCAACTTCTATTTATAGAAAAATGTAACCCTTAAAAATAGGAACATATATGCTTTAATCTGAAATAGAATCAAAATATATTTTTGATGGAATAATTCTCGCAAGTGCACGAACTATCAAGTTATAGTATTAAAAAGGGATATCGAACCACGAGGATTGTGGTAATCAACTACACGAGGCAATTAATGCTAAATTCCATATTTGTAACATATATTGGGGGGAGTTTTGGTATTAGATTTCACTTTCAATCACACTAAAGAAAAGCACTATTTGTGATGTTTCGATTCACTCAAGAGAGAGATTGGATCGGGACAATCTATCGGATTCCTCCTTCAAAGCATGATCTTACAATATTAAATATTTCTAACGAATTCGGACTATGGTCTATAGATGAAACAACAAGATATTTGAACTCAATCTCTTAAGATCCAAATTCTCCCAATAGCTCATAATTCCTCTAATCTCTTAGTGGAATTATGAATTATTGAGGTTTTTAAAGCGTGTTTCCTAATCACAATCAACACTCCAATATCTCTAGAGTTAGTGTTGATTGCTCTACAACTTCCATGTCAATTATTAATCCCTATTCTCATAAAGAATTAACAATCTAAATCATTACATTCATGATCAAGAAATGCAAAGCATTAAAGCTAGAAAGAGTATATAAGACCAAAGTAAAAATCCATTAAAATTACAAACCAAATTGTCAAATCATCCTTTGAAAGAAGTCACCTAAGAAGTCCCAATCCAAGTATGGATTTAGCTACTCATTGTTTGATATACACAAGAAATCAATGAAGAATTCATGTTACAGAAATTTTGATCTAAAATCGGATAAAGCTCTATTATGGATTCTCTCTCCAAGTGACCAACCCCAATACAGAAAATGAACCAGATATATATAGAATTCTCTCCTGCGCGGCGCGCAGGCAGTTATTCTTCACTGCGCGCCACGTGTGATGAAGCTGCGTGACGCGTGGGATGAACGATGCAACTGCGCGACACGCGAGTTGAAGCTGCGCGACGCGCCATCATCAGACCCAAACTCTGAACCTTCACATACAACCCTGCGCGGCGCGTGGCATCCTCTGCGCGACGCGCAGGTATCAGAACTTGGTCATCTTCATCTGTCAGCTCTGCGCGGCGCGTAGTAACCTCTGGCGCGGCGCGCAGATGTCAGCAACCTCTTGTAACAACCATTTCTTCCTTTCTTGTGTTCCAAGTCACTAACTTCATACATGGCCTTTCTTCTCTTGATAATTCTTCTAAACTTGCTAAAACTATACAAACTGGCTTGAAATGTGCTGCTTTTTGAGATGCTTTCATGAAGTTATCAATTTTCTTAAAATCTTTTGCGCATGCAGCGGCGCATACCGGCCATGCACCGATTCAAGTTACTCTCGGATTCCAGCCTTCGCGCTTTGTATCGGTTCAAACCCCTCTTGTAAGTACAAGATTCTCTCGGGTTTCTCACATTCGCGCCATGCACCGGTGCATCCTGGATATGCACTGGTTCATGCTTTTCTAGACTGCTCGCAACGGTTCAAATACCAGGACATGGAGTAAATTTTCAAGTATAACAGATTGACAAAGTACATTTACATATTGACGCACTTCGTCCGTCCCAGATTATAAGCAAAAAATTGTTTTTTTTTGTCCAGATTATAAGAAAAAAAAATGAACTTTTACGATTTTCAAAGTTTACTTTTACTTTTTTTTTTTTTTTTTTTGTTTTAAAATTTACTTTACTTATCCTCATAAAATTAAATACATGCATTTATCCTTTATTACCATTGGTCATTAGAAACCTAACAACTTTTATTCATTTTCTTGGTGTATGTGTATATCTCTTTCCTTCTTTCAATACCTTTCGGTTCATGCACCCTACGTGTTTATTAAGGTACACGCGTGATAATAATTTTTTTTCAAAGTTTATTGGAAACTGTTTAACTTTCTTGACGTTTAGTCTTCACTGTTAAATGTCTATAAAAGGTTATAATCCTAATATCTAAACAACCGTTCATTTGCAACCTTGCATATATGACCATGGCATCTTCTTCAATTGTTGCAAAAGAAGCAGAAGCTGAGAGCACAAAGGTGCCAAATTGGCTTGAACTTCCAAGAGACATCACCGCTAGCATCCTTTTGAGGCTTGATATCATTGAGATTGTGAAAAGTGTCTGCCTAGTTTGTCCTCTGTGGTGGAACATTTTCAAGGATCCTCTCATGTGGCAATCCATTCACATGACCAATTTAAAGCCTTTGTCAAACATTAATATTTCCGAGATGATGGAGATTTGTCATTATGCCGTTGAACGAAGTCGCGGTCATCTTTTAGACATTGATATCAAGTATTTTGGCACGGATGATCTCCTTCAATGCATAGCTCAAAAGTAATTATTTTTCTTGCATGCAACTGTTAATATTTTTACTATTTCCTAATTTTTTATTTATTTCAAATTTTACGGTGGAAGTAACCTACGAAGGATGCGGCTTGTAGTCTGCAAAAGAATTTCAAATACAGGATTTAGTGGAGCTTTGAGAAAACTTTCGGGGTTAGAGGAATTGGATATTTCACCATGCTGCCTTTCCACTACTACATTCTTGACTTTCGGTAACACTCACATGCAACATTTATAAAGAGTGTTACTGATAAGGGTGATTTTGTAACATTTCTCAGAAAGTGTAACATCTTCTTTGGTCTCTCTTTGTTAATAAAGTGTGACAATTTTATATATAAAAAAAAGTGACAATTTTTTTACTTTCTCTCACACTTCCTTCTCCTATATTTTCTCTCAAACCGCCGATCCGATTCATTGCGCGCGCGGATCAAATTCAAACCCAGTCCTATTCGTCCATCGACTTACTCTCCGGTTCGAGATCCTATTCGTCCACTGCTATCTTCTTCAACCTCCGCAGGTAATCCTTCATCGAGTTTCCATGGCGTCGTATTTATCGATTCTTAAGTCTTCGCCTCTGCAATTTTAGGTCGTTTGGTTTGCTCTAAAAATCCCTAATTCTATTCGATTGACTCAATCATCTTCTCGATTCGGTTTGCTCTCGATTGCTGTTCTCTGCGGTTTGTATGACCATCGTCTTCGCCGAAGGTAATCTCATTGTTCTATTATATTGTTTTCTTTCTTTCTATTACTTTGACTTTTCATATTTGAAAAATTGTTGAATTGAAATGATTTTTCTATTATGTTATTTTGATTTTGTTGTTGTTGTGGTGGATCATGCTATAATGCCTATTATCTGTATGATAAAATGCTTCAACTAACCTTCTATGGTAGAACAAATTGAACACTTTCTATTATGGAAAAGTAATTCAACATTGCCCCTTGCTTATGATTCTTTGATTGTAACTGTTTTAATTTGTTTATTTTCAAATAGCATGAATGAATTAAGTTTTCTATGAGGTTTAAGACGTTGGTTATGTCAATAAGTAGTTAAAGAGAAAGATTAAGTTTTCTACGAGGTTTAAGATGTTGGTTATGTCAATAAGTAGTTAAAGAGAAAGATTAAGTTTTCTGATAACCTCTTATTCCATTTCATTTTTGTCCTCTTAAATATGAACATGGCTTTGAATTTCTAGACTCAGTTGAAACAATAGCAACCAATTATCCTAGGTTCGTTTGAAACTTCAGCAAATTATTTAGGCTCAACTTGAAACTTACATGTAGGATTCAATGAAAGACTTAGCTACTAGAAAGGTACTGAAATGATTCAATTGGAAATCCCAGGCTTATGGAAGATGATGTTCAACTTGTAAGTGACATTGTAATATATAGTACTTAGTGTAGGTTACTAAGAACATAGACCGCCTTTTTGTTTTCTGTTATGTTTGCTTTCAATAATGTTTTGTAACCAAATGCTCACTCCATGACAGTTGCCACAGCAAGAAAACTTATTTGATTCTGGCCTCTTTCTGCTGCACTCCCTAGAGCTCTTCCTTGTTGAAGCTCCTCTGACTTTCAATCCATTCAAAGTAACCAAGTTTTCCAATTTCATAAGTCTTTGGATCCTCTCACTATAGCTAGGCATATTTATATGGTTATATCTTCTTGAATAGATTAACAAGATTGTATCATGAAATGAAGCAAAACACTGTAATTTGGGTTTTATTGTTATTTGTGGCAGACATAGGTTACGTGCTCAATCCAAATTTCTCCTTTGTGAAGATTGCTGCACCCTATGCACAGGTTCGGATTGTCTATGACAAATGATGTGGACTTGGTTCATGTTTGGGAATCAGCTTCTTGGTTAAAATGATTATGTATCCATAAATATTTTGATGGTGCTAAAATGTTTTGGTTGCTCCGAGTAGGTTATTCTTGCTGCTGGTGTTGATGTGAACACTCGCAATGTGCGTAATAGTATACCTCTTCACTTGGCCTTAACTAGGGGTGCAAAGGCGTGTGTTGAACTGCTACTATCTGCTGGGGCGGATTATAATTTTCAGGTTATATTCCAATTTCTCATTTCTAAAAATTATTTCTAAAATTAAAATGATTGAATTGAAATCCTGAATGAATTGCATCGAGTGATATATTTGGGGTTATGTGCTTGCTGCCATTACAGTGCTCCTTGTATCAACCACGTATTTGAACCTTTTGCACTTACATCTGTACATGATCCTAGATTAGTATGTGCAAGTGCAACTCATTTGTCTGAATTTTGTTTAGTTAGTGAGTGGAAATAGTTGGAAGTTAATATTTTTCCCATCTTTTGGAAGGAAGCTTACCATTATGATTGTACCCTTGTCAGTTATAGTTATTATGTAATTTTTGTGCAGGATGACGATGGTGATAATGCTTTCCATATAGCAGCAGAAACAACATAATGATCCGTGAAAATATGGCATGGCTTATTGTTATGCTAATGAATCCCAATGCTGATATTGAAGTCAGAAACCACAGGTAAGTCTCAACCTCACAGCTGAAGACACTACATTTTCATTATATTGCAATATCATTTACCTGGAACTTCCATTTTAGCTTTCCATTCCAGATGTTTCTTTGAACAAACTAATTATGTTTTAAAGCATTGTTTAAATGATGGCATTGTGTAATAACTCGAATTGACTAGTCTATTGTAACATTTATATGTAAGAACAAATTTCACGCCAATGCCTTACAAAGTTCAAACAATAGAGGACTTTGTAAAACAAGTAGAATCAGGGGTCTGAAACTCCGATTTCGAGTATTAGAGGTAGGCAAATTCTTTAATCTTCACATTATATTTTATATAAGTTGTATATCCGGATATTTCTATACATTGAATTAGGTCTTGTTTGGATAAGCATCTTACTAATTAAGCATTTATCATATAAGTTCTTATGTGATTCTTACAACTTATTTATTCTTATTGGAAATGTGTTTCTTGATTTTTCTAGTCTGAAAGAGCTGCTCAGAATTTAATTGTTACAAATGGCTACTAGAGCTGCTCGGAAAGCGATAGTCTGAAATAGCAAGGATGATTCTTTCTTTGTTTTTGTGAAGGGGTTATCGGAAGGTCAGTATTAGTAAACCTTCCCTCTTTTGCTAGTTGTTACATGTATATGATAGTGAGTTTTCTGGTAGCACTGTTATGAAATTTGTGCCATCAAAATGACTATATATTTGAAGCTCTATAATTATGAAAACACCTCATAGTGTATCCTGCAGATGACATTTCTGTCTTGTTTTGTACCATTGATTATAGATCATGCTCATTTTCTTCACTGTTACATAGTTTAGAGTATTTCTTTTTTTGATATTAAAATGTTAGGTTTTTTGTCACCAAAGCAGAGTTTAGCAGTGGATCATTTTAGAATGTTGGACTTTTTCGAGGGGTCATCAGGTATGAAGATGATGCGCCACCAAAAGAGGAAGCTCGCAAATAGTGGATTTCTATTGCTTTCAAGTGAAGCTTGTAAATATGGTGTTGCAAATAGTGGATTTAAAAGTTCTCAACAAGTTTTCTTAGTGTTGCTTAGATTTCATTAGGTGCTTGGATCATATCATGGATGATTACTAGATTTAGTTATTGAATCTTATTTCAATTGCTTTGTTATAAAAAAGTGACAATTTAAATGTAGTATTGTGATTTGTATAAATTGTGTAAATCATACTTGGTATATAATTTTCAATTGCTCTGTTAGTACCATTTTCAATTGCTCTATTATATAATCGTATTTCAATTGCCTTGTTCTCTAAAAAAAATGATACAAAATTGAATTAGTAACATTTTGTTACTAATAGTACATGATATGAACCAGTAACATTTGGTTATTATTAGTAACATTTGGTTTAATGTTACTAATAGTACTGTAAACCGGTAACATTGTTTTAAAAATGATACTAATAGTACTTTGAATCGGTAACATTGTTTTAATGTTACTAATGGTAAACTCTAGTGTTACAAAAGATATAAATTAGTAACATTTATCAAATGTTACTAATAGTACATTGAAATGTTACTAAAGCCTTTTAGTAACATAGGCTTTACGCAACACTTGATAAAATGATACTAAATTGAATTAGTAACACTTTTCTATATTTAGTATCATTTTTCAAATGATACTAAATCTCAAACTTGTTGTAGTGTTCAAAGTATTCTCTTAAAGTCATTGGTATATCTTGCCCTCTTTTAAAATCTCTCAAATGTGATAGAGGGGGTTTATCTATTTTGGGTCCTGATGATAGTGAGGCTCTTATTATTTCAGACACAATGTCTAGACTGTGCCGTCTTGATATTAGAGGAAATGCGCTCACTGATGTTGGACTTCTTGCCATTCTTGATAAATGTCCTCTTCTTGAGTATCTTGACATTCGAGATTGTATTAGTCTCCATTTGAGTGAAAATGTAAGGAAAAGATGCATTGATCAAATTAAGGATATCCGACATCCATTTATTAATAACTATGAAGACTCCGACTATGAATATGACGAATATGATGATTGTGACTTTGGTTTTAAGATTAAGTTGGAGTTCAGTGATGTTGGATTTATGTGATGATATAAAATGAGGCTATGATTATATGATCCTTGAGCCTTTGATTTTTTTGTGTTGGAAATTTTGTTGAAGGCAGTGAAAAGCTAGCTTGATTTTTTTTTAATTAAATCTTATCTTTTGTCATTTTTTATCATCATCGTTTTTGGATGTTGTAATTTCGTACATAATTTTCAATTTGAAAATGCTACATAAATTTGTGATAAAATTAAATGAAAAGTTATTATTTCTTAGTTTCTCCCCTCAATTTAGATAAAATATTTCTTACTTATTATTCAGACTTACCGAAAGCATATAGTACAAATTACTAAATACAATTAGATGGCAAAATATTGTTTTAGTTTCACCCCTCAATTTACATGGCATATTTGTTAGTTAATCTTAATATTTAAAAGAATTATATAGTACAAATAAATGTATTCAATCAAATGACAAGAAAAATCCTTTATAATGTTAACAAAGTCGATATATGCTTAAATATAACCAGTGACACAAACAAGCTATGTTTTTGTACTATATTCTTAACATTGTGATGTTTTATTAATTAAATGGATTGTCTATGTTTTTGTTCTTACGAAAGTCTAGCTAAACATTCAGATTTAACTAGCCTTGTCAATAACTAAATGACTGATTCCACATTTTTAATTGGCAAATGTTAACATGTGCACCTAAGACACATGTTAAGAATATAAAATATTTAGGTTCCCCACTTAATTACACTATCAGTGTCTATAAAAAAAAGGGTCTACTGTGGGAATCAAATTCATTCTAACAATCTGAAAATGGCATCTTGTTCTCTTTCTTCAATGAAAGCAGAAGCTGCGAACACAACCGTGCCAAATTGGCTTGAACTTCCTAGAGACATCACAACAAACATTCTTCAGCGGCTTGATACCATTGAAATTGTTACAATTGCATGTCATGTGTGTCCTTTATGGTGGAATATTTGCAAGGATCCACTCATGTGGCGTACCATTCGCATGACCAATCTCCACCATCTACAACATAAACATTTGGAATTGGTTAAGATTTGTTGTTATGCTATTGAACAAAGTTGTGGTCATCTGGAAGATATCGATATTCAGTTTTTTGGCTCCAATGATGTCCTTCAATGCATAGCTATGAAGTAATTATATTTTATCCTTTGTTATTCATTTTTATCATGTTTTCTTGCTTAGTAATGATACTATTATATGTATTTTTTTACAATTTTGCAGTGCGAATAACCTACGATGCATGCGATTAGTATATTGCCAAAGAATTTCAGATGAAGGATTAAGTGCAGCTGTGAGAAACCTTCCACTATTAGAGGAGGTTGACATTTCACTTAACATGCTAAATGAAGATTCTCTTGAAGCCCTTGGCCGATGTTGTCCTCGTTTGAAATCTGTAACATTTGCAAGAATGTTGTGTGAACATTTTGGTTATGGTAGTGAGAATATTGTGGCATTTGTTATTGCAGAAACAATGCCTGGATTACGCCATCTTAATATTGAAGCAAACAAGCTTACTAATAATGGATTGGTTGCAATTCTAGACGCATGTCCTCTTCTTGAATCGCTTGAAATTGAAGCTTGTTTTAATCTTAATTTGACTGGAAGATTGGGGAGAAGGTGCCATAAGCAAATCAAATTTCTGCGTCTGCCAATCCAGTATAGTGAATACTCCTTTGATTCTGATGATGATAATATTTCTTATGGTGATTCACTAACAGATGAGGATATCTATTATCCTTATGATTCAGATTCTGAATTTGAAGTTGTAATTGATGATGATGACGATGATGATCATGATGATGATGAATGAGCTTATTCACATTAATTTTTCAGCATCCAATCATGTCCATATGAAAGTTCCGTTAGTTATTCTTCATGAGATTCAAAAGCTAATGTGAGAGCGTGTTTTCCAGGCTATGACATTTAGACTATATTTGTGAGAATTTGTTATTAAATTCTCTATTTTAATACTAGGTTTTATGATTTCTCTTGTGCACGTTATTATAAACAATATGTCCGTTAACATATTGAATTTTATGTGTGATGTTGAATTCTTCATTATACGCTTCAACAGACTTTTTCACAAATCTAATAATCTAACAAATTCAGCACAACAATTTCAAAAGACTATTTGTATAATTGTATTGACATATGTAGTAATGAAATGACAGAAATTTTGTAAAATGTTTCTATTGAATTGAGTTTTCTGTATACATTTACAATCATTATATAGCTATACAAAGAGACAAGTAGAGATTCTATTTTAGGAAGTAGATCATTACGGACCTTGATATAAGGAATTACAAATTAACTCTAATTCATTGTCGCAATCTGTCACAATGAATGCTAAAAATCAACTAATAATATACTACAACTCATTATTCCCCCTAAGTTGGAGATTGAGGATGGTGAGATCCCAACTTGTCTGATAGTTCCCGAAATTGTTTCGTTCCCAACGACTTTGCGAAAATGTCTGCTTGTTGTGATTTGGTTGGTATGTGGACAGTAGATATAATTCCCTTGACAAGAAATTCTCGAATGAAGTGACAATATACTTCCCTGTGTTTCGTTCTTTCGTGAAAAACCGGATTTGAAGCTAAATAGCAGCACGGTTGTCGCAATGTAGAACTGTAGGAGAGTCACATCTTATTTTTTTAAACTAACATATTTCCTGTGTTTAACTACAGAGACAATAAATATCTGCTACTTGTACCATATGTAGTTGGCTAAAGATGTTATAAAAGTGCCAATTTGTTTATATTCCGAACAAACCACAAATAATGAGGAGGAGGTCGGAATTCAAGGTGGAGATGGAAGTGGTTTTTGGCCAAAAAAATCAATAATAATACATAGCATTGTGAAGTTTGAGTTTTATTCAAAGCATAAAAGAACTAGACATTGCACATTTTTGCTACGAATAAATCAATCGACTATAAAATATCATATCATTTTAGTAGAATTATAAAAATTTCAAAGGTATTAATGTTAACTTATGAAAATTAGAAACCAAGTCATTGCTAATTTCATGTTAAAGTTCATATATTTGTGCTTCTCCTTAAGGTCTCAAGTTCGATTCTCTCTAGTGTCAATTTGGGTGGGTTAATTTAGCTTCTTCAAAAAAAAAAAATATTTGTTGACATATTTACATTGAGTTTACATTATATTACAAATAAAGAATTTTATTTATATAATAATATAAATAAATACATAAAATGCGGGTTTTTACCCTATCCATTATGGACACTGTTTTCATATATCCATTGTGTATGAGTGAAACTGTCATCTCTATATGATATTGTGAAGGGTCGTTTACATTTTTTAGTGTATTAATTTTCACTTTCATTATACTTCCGGTCACTATTATAAGCAAAAAATCATTTTCAAGGATCCTAAGATGTGGCGTACCATTCACATGACCGATATTAGCATTTTTTGCAGCCATTATTACCAGTATGAGCATATTTTTCGTCGTGCTGTTAAACTAAGTTGCGGACATTTGGAAGACATTGCTATTTTCGATTTTGCCACGGATGATCTCCTTGAACTAATAGCTCAAAAGTAATTACTGTTATCAAAATCATTTTTCTTGCAAGTATGATGTTAATATTTTTATTATTTGCTAATAATCTTTCCTTCGAATTCTTTATTTTAAATTTTACAGTGCAAGTAACCTACGGAGCATGCGGCTTGTAGATTGTCAAGATATTTCAGACAATGGATTTAATGAAGCTGTGAGAAAACTTTCGCGGTTAGAGGAGTTGGACATTTCACTATGCAACCTAACAAAGTATTCTATTGAAGTCATTGGCTTATCTTGCCCTCTTTTAAAATCTTTTACATTTGAGAGAGACTGGAGTCCATATATTTTGGGTGCTGATGATGAGGCTCTTGTTATTTCAGAAACAATGCCTAGACTATCTCGGCTCGATATTAAGGGAAACAAACTCACTAATGACGGACTTCTTGCCATTCTTGATATAGATGTCCTCTTCTTGAGTATCTTGACATTCAAGGATGTTATAATTTCAATTTGACTGAAAGTTTGAAGAAAAGATGCATTGAGCAAATTAAACATTTACGACTTCCAATTCTGAGTAACTATGAAGACTTCGTCGATTATGATGATGGTGTTACATATCGGGATTCTATATTAGATGATGATTTATATGATCCTTATGATTGATTTTGAGTTAGAGGTCTGTGCTGATGTAAAATGAGGCTATGATTTATATGATCCTTGAACTTATGTTTTTTTTTTTGTATTGGAATTTTGTTATTAAAGGCAGTAAAAAGCTTGATTTTCTTTTATCAAATTTTGTCATTTGTCATTTAATTCTTAGGAAATATAACTAAACAGGTCAGAGTTAACTAGCCTTTGTCAATACATTTTTAATTACATCCGAGTAATTAAACATGAAATATTTTCTTCGAGCTAAGGTTATTTAGTGAATATTTCTAATTGAATACTTCTATTAAGATTTAAAATATTGAGATAACTCAACTGGGAACCACTTGTGAATGAGGATAATTTCAGTTGTAGTTATAAGTATCAAATTTTAATCTTCATTTAATTTGTTATATCAAAACTTTTGCTTTGTAAGCAAGTTCATATGAGGGATTGAGTAATTTTTTTATCAAATAACCGATTATCCCAAAAGTTTAAGCGGTTAGAATAAAACTATATTAATATAAAACTATATTAATGGTTTTATATTATTTCTAAGAATTTTCAAATGCTGAAGCATTCGTACTGATTTTAATTTTTACTGTTTGTTATGTCTTTACTCAAGAGAGACGCCTAATTACTGGATTTGGATCCTCTCCAATTTTTTCTCTCCAATTTTTTTTATGTGTCTTTCTCTCTCATCATTTCTTCTCTCTCATCATTAATTGTTTATTTTTTATTATTAATTTCTCTCTCTTCACATGAGAGAGAAAGACACATAACAAAAATTGGAGAGGGAATTGGAGAGAAAAAATTGGAGAGGATCCAAATCCCTAATTACTCGCTCAGGTTGGTTGGCCTAGCAAAGTCTGGATGTTCAAAGTGTTAATTCAGAGGCCTTTTTTAAACATTAAAAAACCTTTTCTCTTGCACTTACAGCTAATGGAATGTATTTCAATTTAGGCAAGTCTGGATGTTCAAAAGTGTTTTTTTACCTGGTGAGCTAAGTGAGGAAGTGTATATTGATCAACCTATGGAATATCTGAACGGAGAAGCAAACAAAGTGTAGATTAATATGGGGCACCGACACTTATGATTACATTTAAATATGTTATTTTCTCAATTTATTATCCATTAATATGTTATTTTTTTCAAATTATTATTAGTATCAACGTGTCTTGGGGCACTAGTTAGCATGACCAATTAGTTAATTACTAGTTTTTTTTTTTGGTATGTTCAACATTGGAGTTGGAGTATACTTCAAAAAATTTCTACATTTTTAATCTTAGTTTTACTACAAATCCTTCAATTTTCAAAATATATCCCTTAAATATCTTATTGGAAACAACAGGGCACCATTGGAGTCTCTATCTAATCGTAATAAAAAATCGCGTACGCAATAAATAATAATCGTAATTTTCCAATGTTGATTGGAAACTACATTTCACTTTTAAATCGTTTACTAGTTTATTTATTTTATAAGAGCATCATTATTCCATGAACTCATGTGGATGCATAAAGTGGGTTCCATTTTATTCTTTATATTATTTCACACTTCCCAATTATTTAAACAACTTTACCATATTTATCAAATATCCATACAACTCACTAAAAACTCTCAATGGGTCCCACACATTTTTGCACATTTATATTTTAAAATAAGATATATAAAAATGTATAATTGAAATAAAATAATTCAAATATATCAAAATACATTAAAAAAAATACATCAAATATTTAAAATAGATCAAAGTAAAATTAAAAACATAAAAATAAAATACATATTTTAATGGCTAGTTAAATAACGCGGCTAATTATGAAAATCTAAAAAATATCCAACATACATAATCATATCAATTAAGTCCATATTTTTTTGAAATCATGTTGCACAATATTCCATGCACTTGTAGTTGTCGTTGATTCATATTTGATGTATCCTTTGAGAGTATTTGCAAATCATCGATCTTCAACCTTTCCTTCTCCATCTCAAGTTTTTCTTCCTCAATACGTGTCCAATTACGTGAAAACTCCGACATTATGTGAACTTTTTGTTTTATGTCATCTTGCAAATCATCAATTTTTCCCAAAGGGATAGACTTTTCGACAAGCTTTTCTTTCTCCTTCCTTTTGGCCGCCTTTTGACCCATTGGACGACGTAGCGAAATAGGTGATGGTGGATTATATTCGTTGCCCGTTGGTGTCGGCGGGTTAGAAGATGATGAATATGCTCCTGAAGCTGAATTTTTTGTTCGTTTTGCGGAAGGTTCTGATATACCCGCAAGCCATTTAGGTTCATCTTTCAATAATCTCCAAGGATCTTCAAATGTGAACTTTTTATGTTCATCTTGATAAAAAATCTCTTTTGCAGCTAAAATGATGTTGCTTTTGGAGCTCCCGCTTTTCTGTGTAGCTACAGCTTGTTTGTAACACCCAACAAACTTTTGAACCGCGGGATTTATTTTGTGCCATCGACCTTTTATTTCCATCGGTTTCCTTTCTTTATAATTTTTGAAATTCTGGCGTAGCAATGGGATACAGGATGTGCCTACCTTTGCAACTACAGTGTGCACAACGAAGTAAACAGTATGCAATATAATAAGTAACTGGAAATTAAATGAACGCAGGAGTTTGTTAACCCAGTTCGGCGTATAACACGACCTACTCTGGGGGATACCAATCCAGGAGTGAATTCACTATGATAAAACTAGTTAGAAGTCTCCAGCAAACGACCCGTTTACACTTCGTCACCTAGTTTCTACCCGTGCTTTCTTCAACCTAGGACCACCTAGATTAGAGACACCTATCTCTCCTCCTCTTAACCACACAGTCAGTGTGATTGATCTAACCTTGAACACAGTGAAGTCACACTTCAAAACAATAACCTATCTCCGTGCTTAAAAGCTTAGGAGTAGACTAAAACCCTTACAACACAAGACCACAGTCCTAAGCAAGTATCAAGGAGATACAAGATAGGCTCACAAAAATACACACGAGACAACTAAAAACCCTAGACACAAATATATCTTTCTTCACAAGAGTTTTCGTAACTTTTAAACGTATGTGTTCTTCAATATATATAGCTCGTGAAGTATAAAATTAGTTCCTTGATTTTTGGTCTTCAGATCACTATAAAAAAGCAACATATCCGATACAGCTTGTAAGCTAAGCCAATCCATCGAAATCCTAAAATATAGGAGTATATTTTAGGTTTAATATGCTATCGGATATCTACAAGACATAAACGCTTTCCAAGTCTTGAGGCACAAGCAGCGCGCTAAAGTTACATAACCGGATAAGCTTGAAAGACAACGCGCACAAACAAACTGTTCGCATATTCAGGCTTTTAGAATGTCGTTCCATATGTAGCCACATCTGCCACTACATCTGGCTATTTGTTGTTTTTGTAAAATTAAGCCAATTTGAAAAACCTAACAATTTTTGTCACGATGCTCGTTATAAGCGTCACCAACCCTCTTCCAAAAACTATCTCCTTTTTGATCAACTCCAACAATTGGATCCTTTGAAACGTTGAGCCATGATTGAATGATAATTTTATCCTCTTTTGGTTGAAATCTTTGTTTAGGCGTTTTCGCAACCGGTGCGGATACAACTTCTTCCCCCAAGTTAATTGTTTCCAAGCCACCTTGAGTGCAAAATTGTGGTGTTTCGCCCTCTTGATCATTTGATTGCACACCATTATTAGTTACTTGAACCTCATGAGACATAGTGGGGTTAGTTGATTGAGATGAAATTTGTGGATATTGATATGGATAAATTCGATGATATGGGTAATTTCCAAAGTGTGGGTTATTTTGTGGAGTTGGGATAAAAGGAGAATTTTGAAAATTTGGGTTATGGTGTGTATTTTGCATAATAGGTGCATTTCCAAAGTATGAGTTGTTTTGTTGATTTGGGATACAAGAAGGATTTCCAAGATTTTTCATAAAATTAGACCAAGAATTATGGTTATTGGGATTCATTGCCAAAAGAATGTGAAGAAGAAATTTTTTTAAGAGTTAAAATGAACGTGAATGAAAAATTATGTTCAAATTTAGTCTATTTATTTTGAAAAAAAAAAAATTAACCGTTGCAAATTTAATGCAATACTTTGAAAGTAATTGTAAAATTAAAATTAGCCTTCATATGACCGTTGCAACACAATTTGAAATAATAAAAAAAAAAGAAAAAAAAAGGCCAAGTAGAGTGTAGAAACGTTACTGCTTCTAGATACGTGGTTGCAAGTAGGAACTCAATTAAAAGCTAAATATCCAATGAACTCTGACACGTGGTGCTAGGGAAAAGTGTAGGAATGGACTAAAAATGCCGATAATGATGCTCTAAATACATAACATTACATTTGATAACCAAATTATACAATTTCACACTTCAGTTGAATCGTGGTTATTTTTATCAAATTCAGCGATAATTATCGTGGTCAAGAGACTCAATTCAATAAGCGTTTCCGAAGGTAGTGATAATTCAATCCCAACACTAGTGTTTGTTGTCAATAGAATTTGCTATAATCCCTAGTTTTATGTTGGCTATAAAACCTTATTTTTCTATGCAGAAAACTGTCCATATATATAGAAAAATAAAAACCTTAAAATTAGGAACTAATTTTCTCAAGAAATTTGCACGCGTTCAAGTTACTTTTGGATCCGGCCACATCCGTCTTGTATCGGTACAAACCCTCCTTCTATCGGTACAAGAAACTCTAGGGCTTCTTCACCTCGTGCCATGCACCGGTGCATCCTAGACATGCACCAATTCACTCTTTCATGGGCTGCTTGCACTAGTGCATATCTGATATGCACCAGTTCATCTTGATCTTGAACAAACTTGACTTTTCCTGATTTTAAATTAATCCTCACAATATCAGTTACTATCTTTGAATCAATAATTTAATATGAATATTCAAAGTTTTTTTTCATATCAAAGTCTCAGGCTTATTTTTATTTTTATTTTTATTTTTGAGATTCATCTTCAACTCTTAGATGGAGTGATTTCTAACATGGACAATGAGTTGAACATTTGATTTAAGGCTAAAAAACAACTCAAGATGCCAAATTAGTTACTGAAGAAAATTTATACATCTCAAATTAAATTTTACATTTTAACATTAATTTTGCATGCATATAAGTGTTGTAGTTTTTTACGGGTTCTGTGTTAAGTTTTCTTTCTAGACTATCTCTTCATTGCAGCATATTTTATCTATAAAAAAGAAAATCAAATGTGTATCACTGTATGTACATTGTGACCTTCCCTTTTCCTCCATTGCTTTGTTTCAGTTATTATTTTGTTTAATTTTTTTTTTTGGTTGGTTGTTTAATTTTAACTATTGTAAATATTAATTTTATATAAATTATATTATAAATAAAAACTGTCTTTTTATATTATTTTACATTCACAAGATTCAAATTGCTAGAACATAGAGTCACTCTTCCTAAGGGTTTTATTCTTCTTGTGGTGGTGTCTCTGAGGGGTTCTGTATGGTGGCGGCGTGCCTTTTTGTTTTCTTGGAGTTTTTTCTTTTTCTTGTTTGGTGTCCTATCTTTTCTTAGAGATTGTTGGGTTCTGCTCGAGTGTACTTCTCGTACCTCCTTGTTGTACTGATTTTCTCTTGTTTTTTTTTTCTTTTCTTTTTTGTATTAATTATATAATATATTTGCCATTTAAAAAAAAAAAAGTCACTTTCAAATATAACAGATTGATAAGTGTACATTTACATTGTTGGTGGTCTAACCATTTGTTATGTTTGGGTATCGACTAATTTTGTATCTTGTGATTTTCATTTGATTGACATTTCTGTATAACTCTTGTAGTCTCTTTCGGTACACCTTGTGCTAAGAAAACTACTCGGTTTCTGTTTTACATACGTATATGATTCATTTTTGTTTGTTAAAAAAAAAGTGTACATTAAATTTAAAATAAAATTTCAGTATATAAAAATTAATTTAATAATAATAAGTAGTATATTACTCCTCTAGTCTTGAATATAATCGCCCAGAAAAAACGCAAATCCTTTAAGAAATTTGAGTAAATGATTAGATAAAGTATGTCATTTCCAATTTTACCCTTACTTTTTATTTTAAATTAAATTACTATTTATTATGGGTAAAAGTGAAACTAAGGGTAAAATTGGAATATTGATAATAAATATAATAATTATAGTAGTTTTTGCTTATAGTAGCTTCCGCGGATAAAATCCGCCACAGACACGGAGCAGATAGTCTGATGGATATCCGCGGTTAAATAAATGGATATTTCAACTACCCGATAGTTAATGTATACGAATGCGAATTTAATGGCATCCGTATCCGTAGATATCCATACCCGTTAGTAAATAAGAAAATTATATAAATATTCTTAGTTATCAAATATAAAAGAGCTTTTTTAATTCTTTAGAATTTTGTGATGAACTTTGTTTTGATTAGAAATAAAATATATGAAGTTTTTTCTTAAGAGAAATATATGAATATTATTATATTTTGGTGAAAAGAAGAAAAATAAATGTGCTGACTTTTGTTGTTAAATTCAAAGTGAAATATATGAATATTATTATGTGTTAATAATCTTTTTATTGTTTCGTTAAAAAGAAGATAAATAAATGTGCTGACTTTTTATTATGTGGACCGTTGTTGCTATGGGATGTGTCTGTCATTGCTATGTATGGCGATTGATTGTATGGCTGGGAATAGCTTTGCTGCAGCCCACGATGGGCGCCAAAATGTTCTTATATAAGTTGTTTATACGGGTACTTAGTCAGAAGGTGCTCTGGTCTAAGTTTGAGAGTATGCGAGTAAGTAGAAAGTGATGATCCAACCTAATAAATATAGGAGTCTATTCAACCTATACGCCCCCAGCTGAACTGCTTTGGCAAGAATGTCTCCTAGAGGGCGAAGAGCAGTTGGCCCTGTACCTCGCCTCATACAGCCCATGTGCCTTATTTCCTTGGACCTAGGCCTCCTAAGTATGACTCGGTTTGTGCTTATCTGGTTGGCTGACTGATTAACTTTGTACATATCAGTTCATGAAAATTGCTCTTAAGGCCCCCTGAATTGCTTACAGGCCCCCCGGGTTGACGAAAATGTCCTTTACGCGCGATGGGAAGATAGGATCCGAAATTACAGTCTGTATGGGATTCTAAAATCCGAAACAAGACAATTTTGTATGATTTATTGTTTTGAAAAATTACGGTCTTCAGAAGTTATTTTATGAACTGGTTTTTTTAATAGCAGTTACAACAACTATACTTTCATATCGTCTCAAACAAGAAACTTCAAAGCTACGAAAAAGATGCAATTTTTCCACATGTTGGAGGTATAAAACAACATTTATTCACACATAGAGGATTTTTGCAATCATTTGGCATCAAATAACAGGTAAATATGTGTTTTAAACGGTTTAATTTTTTAGATTTTATTAAGAATTCTGTAAACCTTCATATTGGAAGGTATCTTCGAAACCGTAATGGAATCAAATTAGTATGCGACATGAGAATTAATGGTAGTTTCTTCTTATCAATTTCATTGTTCAACTATTTGTTCGATGATGTTATTGTCTCTGTAATTGTGCTTTATTTGAGTTTTATGGAAGAGTTACTTGAGGAACCGTCATCCTCCACACTTGTTATTAACTTGATAAACAAGCATTATGTTTCATGTTATTTAATTTTAAATAGGTTAACAGTAAGTTTAACAATTTAACATCCTCCACTCCCTATTGGATTTTGCTCAAATTTTGTTAATATTATTCTAAGTATCAGTCTTTATCTTGTTATGATCATCTTTAATTATTTTTCATGGAGTTATTACTAATTTCCAAAGATAGTTTTCCCATTAAGAAGTTCATTGTTAGGGTGAACAGAAATAATTTAAATGAAAGTATCTACTAATTCCGCAAACGTCTTATTTTATCATGTGGATTTTTTTATAAATAAACTTGTATGATATGATTATACTTATTCACTCTTCTAATTCTTTTGTCATGTGTTTTCCTGAATTTTGATGTCGTTATTGATTTATGTAGGCATGGCTGAATCTCTAGATGAATTGAAACCCGACATTGATAAACCCGATATTGTTCAACCTGTCGAACCCGTGATTATTAACACCGCCAAGCATTTTTTTACAAATGAAAAGTATAAAGTTCGAGATGACTTGATCAACTGGGTTCACCGTGAGGCTGCAAAAGTTGGTTTTACTATAGTTATAGAGAAATCAGATAACGGCTCTGGGCGAAGGAAACAATATTTTATATTGGGTTGTGAAAGAGGTGGTACGTACAAAGCGGGGAAAAAGAAGTTAACGAAAGAAGACACGGGGTCGAGGAAATGTCAGTGTCCATTTAGACTGCGCGGTTACTTTTTGGCATCCCAAGAATGGAGTCTTAGTGTTGTGTGTGGTGAACATAATCATAAGATGGATAAAAAGCTAGAAGGTCATATGATTGCTGGGCGGCTAAAACCGGAAGAGAAGGAGTATATACATGAGTTGACAAGGAATTTGGTGCCGCCTCGAAATATTTTGAACACTTTGAAAGATAGAAGTAAAGAAAGTAAGTCTGCAATTAAGCAAATCTACAATGAGTGCCATAGATGGAAAAAATCCATTAGGGGTACAAGGTCTGAAATGCAACAACTGTTGAAATGCCTTGAAGACCACAAATATGTTTACAAGATTAGAACTGTCGGTGAGTCTACAACTGTTCAAGATATTTTCTGGGCACATCCTGATAGTGTTAAATTGTTTAACACTTTTCCTACTGTGTTGTTAATGGACTCGACGTACAAAACCAACCGATACAAAATGCCTTTGTTTGAGATAGTTGGCGTAACTTCGACTGAGATGTCGTATAACATTGGATTTGCCTTTATTGCTAATGAAAAGGAAGAAAATTTTACTTGGGTTCTTGAGATGTGTCTGACACTTTTGAAGTGTAAAGACACAATGCCGAAGGTGGTTGTCACTGACAGGGATACCGCACTGATGAATGCTGTTGCCAAAATCTTTCCAAATTCAACTGCTTTAGTGTGTCAGTATCATATTTATAAAAATGTGAGAGCTAAGTGCAAGAGTCTTTGTAGTTCAAAAGAAGTCAAATCGGAACAGTTATGGAATACTATCATGGGTGCTTGGAAAGAAGTGATGTATTCTCCTTCTGAAGAATCATATGTAGATGCTGTTGTACAGTTCAGGAAGGTGTGCGAAAATTTTCCAATGTTTGTCAACTATGTTGAAAGTACCATATTAGATCCTTTGAAGGAAAAACTTGTGAGGGCATGGACAGACCGTGTTATGCATATTGGCAACACAACCACAAACAGAGTTGAGTCGCAACACGGTGTTTTGAAAAAATATTTGCTGGATAGTAAGGGTGATTTGGTAAAGGGTTGGGAAGCAATAAACAAGATGTTGATAGTGCAACTGACTGAGATACAAACATCATTTGGAAAGAGTAATACTGTTGTAGAACACCATTTTCAAGGCCACTTCTTGTACTCAATGCTGGTGTATAATATTTCTAGACATGCTTTGAGGTATATTTGTGGTGAAGAAGTCCGGTCGCAAGAATGTGGTAGGGATCGGAAAAAATGTGGTTGTCTGATACGAACAACTTATGGGTTGCCATGTGCTTGCTTAATTGCTTTGAAGATTCAACGCAAGTTACCTATTAGATTAGATGAGGTAAACACTCATTGGAAGAGGTTACGAATTGATGATTATGCTGTTGAAAAAGATGGTAATGTCGATGTTTCTTGCTTGACGGAGTTTAACGCAATCCAGGTAATTTTAATATATAATTAAATAGTATGAAAATTCGTTTGATATTTTAAATTTATTTATGTAAATATTTTTTTTATTTATGCAAATCTAATATGTTATTTTTGTAGGAACGTTTGAAATTGGTTGATTATAGTATGAAGCTTCAAATTAGAGAGCAACTGCACCATATAGCATTTCCAGAAACAACGTCATTGACCCCACCGGTTGAAACAACAAAAACAAAGGGCGCAAAAAAGAGGCTAAATTCGTCTAAATGTGACAGTTCTACTACTAGATCTCCATCTTAATGTTCATTCATTACATAAAACATCCAAATCCATCAGCACCACCTATTGTGTCCTCATTCGCCTAACTTGATAAGTTTCTGCCAGCTCCAAATCATCGTAAGCCTTTTGAAGTGTCTGCTCATACAATTTCAAATCAGGGCCGTTATCAAGACTTGCTTTTATATCGCTCCGAACTTTTTTACAAATCTCCACGTTCCTTGCATCGTCTTCTTCGATCAACACCTCCACATTTGCAGGCCTTGGCGGACCACCCTCAACTGGTGGCCATAGCTTTGGATGAGATACACTATAAAACCAAGCAATGTATCCCGATACACTGTCCCAACTATTTTGAACTCTAGGACCGCGCATTTGTAGAGTGACATAATTCTTCACCAAGTAATCCTGGAATGCACGCTCAATTTGAAAAGCATTCATCAATGGACGTGCAGAAATAACAGGGTCTCTCGGAATTGACTGCACGTGTCCATATTGTCTAAGAACACGCTCGGGTAAATGAGGAAAAACCATCGAATGGCCGCACATAATCCATCCGGAGTACCAGCTAATGTCCTGAAACGGATGGGCCTGACGATGGTCGTCGTAAGGACTGAATGTACAATCATCCACCTCAAGTCGATCCAAGAAAGTCCTATAAGTGTGTGGATACTTGTGACCTTTTCCAGGAAAGAATCTAACTGCGACTGGATCAACATGGTTATACAAGGGATCAATCTCGCGCGGAGATATGGTCTCAAAGTGTGCCATGATCCATGCCTGAAAACAATAATTATAAGCAATAATTATAATCACTTTTAAGAATACCAACATTGTATATATTTTTTTTAAAGAAAACCAAAAATAATACCTGAAGTAGACAGCTATAACCACCATGATGACTCGTTTTTGGAATAGTCGCAGTATTCAGATAGTTATACAAATATGCAAGTCCCGAGGCACCCCAGTTCCACTGGTTCACTGTATTCAAGTCTTGGAAGTATTGAAGGAAAATCACATCTACATATTGTGCACTCTTGTTTGTGAAAATGGTGGCACCGACCAAAAATAGCAGAAAGGCTCTAATAGTACACTCCCTATACCGCTCTATAACATTAGCAGGGAGTTCATTGCTCTCGGCTTGCAGGGCATTGTTAAGGTTGTCATGGTAAATTTGCTGAAGCTTGACAAATCCGATATGAGACCCTTTCATTTTATCGAACTCTTTATTACATTCCACCTGGTCAAAGTTTAAGAACTCATTACACATGTCCACAGATTCGTCTTGGTCCAGTGATGTTCCGACATGGATTAACATCTTACCATCTATCGGAAGATGCAACAGACATGACACATCATCAAGCGTGATAGTCAGCTCACCAAGTGGAAGATGGAAGGTCCCTGTCTCAGAATGCCACCGCTCTGTGAACGCAGTTAATAAACCATGATCAACCTGCCCGTAGTTTGTTTTTAGGAGCGGTCGCAGTCTACTAGCATCAACAACTCTCCAAAACCATTCAAGATTTGCGTCTGGTTTAACGAAGTCGATCACTTTTTTTCCATTATTCATACACTTCAAAGTCCTCTCGTTATACTGCAAAATCAATAAAATTAATTAATATAATTGAAAAAACATATAGCAAAAACATAATTAATTATTCAAATAACTTACTTCTCCTCTCCACAAACGAACAGCAATATGTTTCCCATATGTAGGGATAACGGACAGGTCAGTAGGACCACCACCGAATACCTCATCAACTGGTGGTGGTTGTGGCTGTTTGTTTCGTACTCGTCGTTTTCGTACTCGTGGTGTCGGTGGTGGTGGTGAAATATTAGCATCATCTTCACCATGTTCAACATCATATTCAGCCTCGATTTCGTCGACATGTTGACGCTTGTATTCGGGCTCACTTTGAGCTTGTGACGATGATCCACGGCCTTTCCTTCCCCTACCACGTTTCGGGATAGGAGCATTTGCCGCACGCTCTCTACATGCGGAACCGTGTGCTGCACTTTGCCTACCCAATCTTTCCCTGCCAACGTTGTCGGTCATTCCTAAAACAATAAAGAATTCAAATTATAATTTTCTCTTTCATCATTATTCATGAAATCCTTAACTACAATTTCGTAACAGCCTTATACAGAATTTTTTTTTGTAAAAAATGGCTCAATAATAATATATGCAAAGCATATTCCACAAATCAACAATAGTTAGAACACTATACAACCAAGCTACTTCAATATTTGACTATAAAGCTTTCCCAACATTAACAAAATTGTGAAAATGATCCTGAATCAATAACAAATCATTCACATAAATGGGAAAACATTATAAAACCTAAGCTTATTAACCAATGAATAAAGGTATCCTGCTAATGGTAAAATGATAAAGCTATATGATATAGGTCTTCATCACTAATGAATTCCTAAATATGAATTAATTAACCATATAAGTCAATTATTTAAAGATGATATGATGTTAAACCGTATTTTAATTTTAATATCCAACCTTGGTAATTATCATAAGAGCTTGCTTCTACTCCAACATATGAGAAAAAACAAACACATGAGTATTATTCTCTACACAAATTTATTAGTTCTAATATTTGCAAATTAACATAGTTGCAAACATGCATTAACTACTATTGGGTTAGTTTTGAGAAGTACATGTTCTATTTCAATTTGAGATTTAAAATATTTGCTATAACAACAAAGAATTCAAAATTAACTTCATTCATCCATTTTGTCAAACACTTGGTGTACATAAACAACACTAAA
Source organism: Trifolium subterraneum (assembly GCA_951799995.1). NCBI lineage: Eukaryota > Viridiplantae > Streptophyta > Magnoliopsida > Fabales > Fabaceae > Trifolium > Trifolium subterraneum. Next base: position 50,375,212 of record OX637466.1, read on the forward strand.
ATTCCTACACACTAATCATTTTCAAACATAAACCTTAAAATCTTATTATTTTTTTTTAAATCAGCAAAATTTATATTATTAGGATAAAAAGCCAAAGTTCCAAGCAAAAGGAGTGCAAAAGAACTCAGCAGCAGATACAAGCAAAAAGGTCTGACGCGACCAAAAATAAACTAGGAAATGCAACAGCTCAAGGCCTAACAAAAGGAAACCATAAACACTAGAAACAAGGAAACACCATAATCTATAATTTTACAAATTATAAATTGATGTGCAACAAAAACCACTTACTTGTTGTGTTGATGAAGTTGGACCGATGATAAAAGATGATTGTAGTGGATGAAATGACTTAGATTGGTGAAGTTGAGAGTGGGAGAAATGAAAAATCGGTTTTGGGACGTTTCTTCTTCTTGCATGAAGCGTTCCTTTCTATTCCTTGCCTTCGACCATTTTGTATTAACCTATGAAGCACGGACTCTGACACGGACACCGCGACACGACACGGACACGGACACCGCGACACCGTTAACGTAAAAAATATAAGACACCGACACCGCTACATATTTATAAAAGATATAAATTTAGAATCAAAATATATACATGTAAATCTAAGTTGATGAAGTTATTTCTTAAAAAAAAAATTTAAACAAAGTATGATAATAGTTTACCTTTATTTATCCATCTACTTTTGAAAAAACTAAAAATATTGTAATCAAAATATAATATTTTCAATACTTTTTTGATCAATGTTGTTATTTCGACATATCTCTAACTCTTATAGGTATGTCTAATATGTGTCTACGAAGAGAATAAACAAAGAAAAAATAATTTTTTTGGGGACACTTGTCCGACACGTGTGTACGAGTGTCTTACAGGTGTCGGACACCGATCAAAGAAGTGTCGAAGTAAAGAAAAAATTGAATTTTTTCGGACACCGATTTGAGCTATCCGACACGTGTCGGACAGGTGTCGGACGAGTGTCGGACACCGACACGTGTCGGACACCGCGACACACCTAATCATAGAGGTGTCCGTGCTTCATTGGTATTAACACTCAATTGGAACGCAACTTCTGGAATTAATGCCCAATTCGGATCGTACAATCCCATCTATATTAGACATAAAAGGAAGGGTATTTTTGGATTTTTGGGGGGCCTATGAGCAACATGGGGGGCCTTAAGAGCAATTTTCTCAGTTCATTAGGCATGTTAGGCCTTTTGTCATTGGGGTGGGCCGAGTCTAAGTAGAGGTTTAGAATCGGTTTGTAGTAACATATGGTTAAGGTTATGAATCCAAATCCGTCAAAGTGGTTGTAAGATAATTTAGGCCGTGCCTTTTCATTCATCATATGAACATATATATACATGATAGAAATATGTTGTTATGATTCTATTAATCATTTACAATCAATGCTCATAATCATCTTTTTATATCTAATACACCCCCGTAGTCGAAACTGGAGGTGAACGAATGTTGAGACTATCACGAAAGTCATCAAAGAGTTGCAACGGAAGTCCCTTTGTGAAGATGTCAGCAATCTGAAAACGCGAGGGAGTGTGTAGAACGCGTACCTGACCGCGGGCAACTTTCTCACGCACGAAATATATATCCATTTCAATATGCTTGGTGCTCTGATGTTGAACAGGGTTGCCGGAGAGATAAACCGCGCTGATATTGTCACAATATACAAAAGTAGCTTTTGTGACAGGACAACATAGTTCCAAGAGTAAGTTGCGTAGCCAACAAAATTCAGACACAACATTAGCCACTCCTCTGTATTCGGCTTCAGCACTTGAACGAGACAAGGTATGTTGGCGTTTGGCAGACCAAGATATAAGGTTGTCACCGAGATAAACACAATAGCCAGATGTAGATCTTCTTGTGTCTGGACAACCGGCCCAATCTGCATCTGTGTAAGAGATGAGCTTATCGATGGATGAAGGGTACAAATGGAGCCCGAAGTCTATGGTACCATGAATGTATCGAATAATGCGTTTCAAAGCAGGCATATGTTGTGTTTTTGGATCATGCATAAATAAACACACCTGTTGAACTGCATATGAAATGCCGGGTCGAGTGAACGTCAAGTATTGCAATGCTCCGGCAAGGCTACGGTATTCGGTTGGATCATGGTAAGGGTTACCCGATGAACCACTGAGTTTCGCCTTTATGTCTACTGGTGTGGAGGATGGTTTGCAAGAGGACATACCAGCTCGTTCTATAATTTCTTCTGCATATTTCTTTTGAGAGAGAAAAAGACCTTCTGAATGTCGGGTAACAGAAACACCCAAAAAATAACTGAGAGGTCCCAAATCCTTCATGGCGAACTCGGAACTCAGTTGGGCCATAATGGAACTTCGAAGAGTGTCAGATGATGCAGCAAGAATAATATCATCTACATAAAGAAGAATATAAACGATGTCCTTTCCATGGTGATATATAAAGAGAGAGTGGTCGAACACACTGTGAGAGAAACCCATTGTAGCTACATAATCAGTAAAACGCTGGTACCATGCGCGGGGTGCTTGTTTGAGACCATATAGGGATTTCTTTAATAAACATACATGATTAGGAAACCGAGGATTACGAAAGCCAGGAGGTTGATGCATGTATACATAGGGATGGCAACGGGTGCCCACGGGTGCGGGTTTTACAATACCCAAACCCGCACCCGAACCCAAAGGCTTTTCGGGTGGCAAAACAAAACCCACACCCGTTGGGTTCGGGTTTTTGTTCGGGTTTTTTCACCCGAAGCAAAATATCTACTAAAAGGAAAAAAAGTAATTTTCCATATTCAACCAAAATTAAGTAATAGTAATTTTCCATATTTAACCAAAATAAAAATATCAATAGGCTTAGAAACCAACCAAATTAAACAAATAAGTTTCACCCCACATGATACAAAATAAATAAATAGTTTGGTATATAAACTAAGGGGTAATTAAGTAGTTTAATATATAAGCGGGTGTGGTTTCGGGTTTCGGGTGCGGGTTTGATTGATCCCAAACCCGCACCCGTGGAATCGGGTGGCACCCGAACCTGAACCCAAACCCAGTCAACGGGTAAAGTTGACTGGGTTTGGGTTCAGGCGGGGCCCGCGGGTTTGGGTTTAATTGTCATCCCTATGTATACAGTTTCTTCAAGGTTTCCATGCAAGAAAGCATTTTTAACATCTAATTGATGAAGACACCATGATTTAGATAGAGTGACGCTGAGAACCGTGCGAATGGTAGCCGGTTTGACTACAGGGCTGAATGTGTCACCACAATCGACACCGGTTTGTTGATTTGCACCATTACCTACAAGGCGAGCTTTGTACCTCCCAAAGGATCCATCAGATTTCTTTTTGTGCCTGAAAATCCACAAACTCTGAATAACATTAGCATTAGAAGGACGAGGAACTAAGTCCCACGTCTTATTTTCAATAAGAGCATCATATTCGTCTTTCATGGCCATTTTCCAATTTTGATCATTTAATGCATCCATGGGATTTGTAGGTAGAGGGGATATAGAGGTTGAGGTTGATGTATGGAAATTGAAAAGTTTGCGAGGTTTAATAATACCGTGTTGGGCCCGGGTTGTCATTTGAGGGGAGTGGAGTGGTTTTTGTTGTGAAGGTGGTGGATTTGGAGGTGATGTAGTAGGTGGAGCTGATCTTATAGTTGGTGATGCTGGGTTCGGAGGTGATGTAGTAGGTGGGGCTGATCCTATAGTTGGTGATACTGGGTTTAGAGGGTATGTAGTAGGTGGGGTTGATTCTTCGGTTGGTGAGGTGTGATTGTGGGAGAGGACATGAGGCAATTTAGAGGAAGTTGGTGATGGTTGATAAGTGTTTGTTTGAACTGGTGTAGTTAGGGGTGAAGTAGCATAGGAATATGATGGAAGGAAGGGTGTATCATCATCCAAAAAATTATAGCCAACCGTTTTAGGAACATTTAAATGAGAAAATGGGAGCTCAGTTTCATCAAAAATGACATGCCGGGAAATAAAAATTTTGCGGCTAGATAACTCATAACATTTGTATCCTCTATGGTTTGAAGGGTATCCTAAGAAGACACAAGGTGTTGACCGAACTTGTAACTTATTTCTAGAGGTTGAAGGGATGAGAGGATAACAAAGACATCCAAAGACACGAAGGTGGTTGTAGGCTGGATCTTTTTGGTAGAGTATTTTAGTGGGTGATTGGAGGGAAAGCTTTTTATTTGGAAGAATATTGTGTAGGTAAGTGGCCATGTGAAGTGCATGATGCCACATTGATGGAGGTAAAGAGGCATGAGCAAGAAGGGTACGAATGATGTTGTTTAGGGTACGGATTTTTCTTTCGGCTTTTCCATTTTGTGGGGAGGTGTGAGGACACGAAAATCTAAATGACATTCCATTTTGTTCACAAAACTTATGAAATAGAGAGTTATCATATTCTTTACCATTGTCACATTGGAAACATTTAATTTTTCTTTCAAATTGGGTTTCAATGTGGGTTCTAAATTGAAGAAAGATGGAATGAACTTGAGATTTCGTATGTATTGGAAAAGTCCATAAGAAATTTGTGTAATCGTCAAGAAACAACACATAATAACGATGACCTTATGAACTGAGAATTGGTGAAGTCCAGAGGTCACTGTGCACAATATCAAAAGGCATAAAAGTGTGAGACAATGAGCTATAAAAAGACAATTTTGTTTGTTTTCCAAGAAGGCATGAATTACAAAAGAAAATATTTCGAGACTTATTACATTGGAGAAAATTGTCTCGGTGCAAAGAACTTAATATAGTAGCTCCTGGGTGTCCTAAACGGTTGTGCCATAATTCAGTAGATGACGCAACAAAGGTGGATGGGGGCAATGTTGTAGTAGGTGGTCTTGTGGCAATGGGATAGAGATCACCATAACTGTTACATCTCATTAATAGTATTCCAGTTTGAAAATCCTTAACAGAAAAACCAAAAGAATCAAACTCAACAGACACATCATTATCTATGGTAAATTTACGAACAGAGATGAGATTTTTTATGAGTTTTGGTGCATGTAAAACATTAGGTAATTTTAGAGGATGAGGGGAATTAGGTAATGATGCATGTCCACAACCAATTACAGGAATATTTTGACCACTACCGACAGTAATATTATTACTCATATTAAAGTAAGACGTGAGATTACCTCCGTTGGCTGTCATATGTGAAGTTGCTCCGGTGTCCATGTACCACTGATCATCGGAAGGAGATATAGAGAAAGATGATCGATGCTGACTATTCGTATGAGTTGGAGCAAATGTCATGTGAGCTTGTTGAGGCTTGAGACCTAGTATGCCTGATTGTGGAGTTGCCCACGACTGCTGCTGTCTGGAATAAGCTGGAGTTATCCATAAAGGCTGTTGATAAGAAAACTGAGTATGCTGATAAGGAGACTGAGGCCAATGAGATGATTGATGTTGCTGAGACTGAAAATGGCCTCTACCGCGACCGTTGTTTCTACTGCTGCCACGACCTCTTGTCATAATAATTGTTTCTACAAAGAGATATTGGTGAATTTTTTTTAATAAATAAAAACAATGAAGATGCGTGTCTGGTATGTTTGTGTAGCGTTTACGGCGGCAGTTACGAACAGAGATTTAACAACTATCACAAGGAAGAAGAAGGGGACGCGTGTTTTGGTTTGTATGCAGTACGCGTTTTGTTTTGCTTTGCTTTGGTTTTTTTTTTTTTTTTTGATAAAAAAAAGAAAAAAACATAGAGAGAGGGATCGATTAGGGTTGATACATGTAAGATAATTTAGGCCAGGTTAGTTAACCGTTACCAGATATTAGGGATTAATGATGAGGCATTTGCTATTGCCAAAACAATGCCTAGGTTACTTCACCTTAAAATATCTGGAAATGTCCTTAATAATGACGGGATTCTTGCCATTCTTGATGGATGTCCTCTGCTGGAATCTCTTGATTTGACACGGTGTATGGATGTTGATTTGAATGATAGCTTGAAGAAAAGGGGCCTTGAGCAAATTAAAGATTTTGGACTTCCTTGAAAAGGAATTCGCCGAAGTCATCAGAAGCATATTCAAATGTAATGTACTTTAATTCCCTTTTGAACTTTCAACTCATGCGTGTTTAGCATACAGGCTTTATTAATCAAATGGATTATCTATGTTTTAATTGCTAATTATTATTCCTTGAGAAGGTTCATAAGAACATAATCATTTCCTTGACAATTTAGTAATACTAGATCTTCAACCTGTGCTATCGCACGAGTCTTATCAATGGTAAATACGTGGTATGATAAAAATGTATTAACAGTAAACATGCATCAATTTATTTTTAGATCTTTGAACCATGTGATATCATTACCAAAATTATACTATAAGTTATTTAATGCATATATAGCTTGTATTTACTTTCCTACTCCTGCACATCTGTGATGGTTTTCTATGACTTTAAAGAGCACAGTATGATATGACAGTAATGTTCAGAAATTTCTATTCTTATGTTTGCACCTCACATTCTCTATCAATTTCTCTGTTATTGCATAGATTGAAAATGCATTGATCAAACAAATCCCACAACAAATTAAAATTTGGTTGAGATATTAAAATCTTAATTTTTTTAGAATGAGAATGTTTAGTATAATCTATATCAAAATTGACTTGATAGAAACTATGGAATATTCTAAAATGCATATTGCATGGACTTTTATTTGTGTGTAAGAACTCATTCTTCCCTTAGGTTTTTTTTTTTACCTAGAAAACACTTTTAAGATAGGGTAAATAGTGTTTTACCCCCCCGCAAACTATGTGAGTTTTGGTTTACCTCCTGCAAAATTATTTTTTTGGATTACCACCTGCAAAATGAAGATTCCTTCAATTACCCCCCTATGTTGACAACTAGGACATGAAATATTCACTTTTGTTGATGTGGCATTTATTTTATTTTTTATTAATTTTAAAAAAATTAAAAATTGATATTGGCACATCATAATTGTAATTTAAAAAAATGTTAATTTAAATTCAATTATTTAAAAAAAAATCTGTTTTTTTTAAAAAAAATATCATATTAATTTATTTTTTTAAAATTCAATTATTTAAAAAAATGTCAATTTTAAATTTTTTCTGATTTATTTTTAAAAAAAATGCCAATTTTAAATTATTTCCCGATTTTTTTTAAAAATGTCAATTTTCTGATTTTTTTTAATTCAGTTATTGAAATAAAAAAATTAAATTTTAATTTACGAAATTTTTTTAAAAAATGTCAATCTAATTTTTTAAAATAATTAAATTGACTACCCTTTTTTAAATAATTGAATTTAAAAAAAAAACAGAAAGTTGAAATCAGAACAAAATGGAATTTAAAAAAAATTAAATTGACATATTTGTTAAAAATAATTGAATTTAAAAATAAAATAATTTGACATTTTTTAAAAAAATAAATTAAAATTGACATTTTTATAAAAAAATCAGAAAAAGATTTTAAATGACAATCTTTTTTTAAATTATTGAATTTAAATTGACATTTTTTTACAATAATTGAATTTTAAAAATTCACATTTTTTAAAATAAAATAAGAAAATTGAAACCAATTTTTTTTTTCTTTTCCGATTTTTAAAATAAAATGTCAATTTTTAATTTTTTTAAATACAATTATTATGTGGCAATATCAATTTTTATTTTTTTAAATTAATAAAAAATAAAATAAATGCCACATCAGCAAAAGTGAATATTCCATGTCCTAGTTGTCAACATAGGGGGGTAATTGAAGGAATCTTCATTTTGTAAGGGGTAATCCAAAATTTTTTTTTTGCAGGGGGGTAAATCAAAACTCGCATACTTTGCGGGGGGTAAAACACTATTTACCCTTTAAGATAAAAGTTTCAGCGTAATCCTCCCCTTAGGTCTAGCACTCAGTCTAATGTATACACAGTGGTTGTGAATGCACTTGTAGTTGTCACGCAATCTTCGTGGACAATCATCATCAATATCACATAGAAAACGCCTTGCATATACTGTAAAGAGAAAAATAGAATAAAAGAATGTAACAAAAATGGGATATAATTAAAACTCTATAAGAAATTTGAAAAGTAAAATAATAAAATAGTTCACCATAATCAAGGCCATTTGTAATAAGAAATAGAAAAACAAATAAAATTATAGTATATACAAACTTGAGAGTTTTAGCCATATTTTTTTTCTCTTTATTTGTATAACATACACAAATTTGAAAATCTTGGCCATATTTCTCTCTCTCTTTATATGCAAAATATTTAATATGATTCGACCATTTTATAGTGTATGCTAGCATATATGTTATGACAAAAACAATAATGTATTTTTAGCTTTTAAGAAGTTGTAAAAGACCTCTCTAAAATATAAATCCTTATTATCAATACTATGTTTGTCTCTTCAAAAACTCAAGAAGCATTATAGATTATTCTCTTTTTTCAAGACTTTTCGACCTTTTGGTGATAGAAGAAGCAATTTATAATAATAATAATAAGCAAGTATTCACTAATATTTTATGACAACAAAGTTAAACAGAAGTTGAACATATGGGTTTATTAGGATCTGAGTCCTCTCCTTTAGATGTGTTACACTGAGAAAAAATTCTCTCGAGTAATTGAGGATGTCCAGTACAATCCATACCACTCATTTATTTTTTAAAATTTAAATTGTATACAAAATTAAAAGGGATGGTTTAGATTCCACTGCAGGGAGAAATGTACTGCAGGGAATCTGCTCTCGTGTTACACCTATCTCTCAAAAGCCTCTCAAGTACTCTCAACAATATATAGAAGCTCTTTGATGTATCCAACGAATGAGAGTGAATAAAAACAAAATTAATGACAAAAATTATTAATAAAATCAAAGAATCATTTCAAGTGTTAGGCATGGGAGAACCTTTGTTTGAATTTGTTTTCTCAAATATTTAGAAGTGTGTTGCCCCTTCAAAAAAAGCTCAAAAAAAAGGGATACAGGCACAAAAAAGTAAGACCCCAAAAAAAAGGAAAAAAAAATATAATGAAATCAAAGATATAAAACTCCTAAGGTATTTCTGGACTAGACCGAGAGCCACAATCCCTAAATCACCATAAGTATTAGAATTTAAGAGATTTATACTCAATCATAAAAGCTAGCTTGAGAGTTGAGGTTTGCACTATATTATAAAAGCTATCTTTGCCATATCTCTAGCCAATGTGAGATTTTTAACACACCCCCTCACGCCCAGCACTATTGGGCTTGGTGCGAGGAATCAACAACAACGGGTGACCCAAATATGGGAGGTCTCCACAACAAACAACAAATGGATCTAAGATAGGCTCTGATACCAGAAATATTATAAAACCATTGATGTAGCCTTTCCTAACAGCTTAAGCTTTTGGGATAATCAGTTATTTGACATGGTATCAGAGCCGGGTTAAAAACTGCAATGTGGGCAATTGACTCAGGACCACGCTAGGCGTGAGGGTGGGTGTTGAATGTATGATTGTGTTATTGGAGTTTGTTTGAAGTCCCACATTGTTTAGGTTCCTGGGATGTGAAGTGTATAAATATGTGAGGGCAACCTCACCCTTTGAGTTAGCTTCTGGGGATGAGATCCAAACATATTTAACAATAAGGCTAAAAAGGAGAGAAAAATAATTCTGTTTTTCCAATGTTTAATTTATTGGAAATATGTTTCACTTTCAAAACTCTTAGTCTTCACCGAGTGTTTTTATTTATTGGTATATATGCACTACTCCATGAGTCAAATTACCATAGTGTTTGATTTGCACGATGTCAATGAATTCTTTTCCAGTAAAGGAATTGGAAGGAGAGAGTCCAAATTGGCTCGAACTTCCTACAGATATCACAACAAACATTCTTCAAAGGCTTCACTCCATTGACATTCTCACAAGTGCATGTCAAGTATGTCCTTTATGGTGGAACATTTGTAAAGATCCTCTCATGTGGCGTACCGTTGACATGACAGGCTGGTCATGCTTCATTCCGTATAAGAATTTTGTTAAGATTTGTCGCATTGCAGTTGATCGAAGTTGTGGTCAGTTAGAAAATATTTATATTGAGAATTTTGGAACTGATGATCTCCTTGCATACATTGCTGATTGGTATTTACTATTTATTGCTTTCAAGTGTTACTTTTTTTATGATGTCTCATTGCTTAATGATTTTTTTTCGAATTACAAATATATTATTAATATAAAAACGAAAATGGTACAAGAGAAAGTTATTGTTGTTCAGTGATCCGTAAGTTTCTTGTTTCTATTTCCAAGTATTTATTATTAATAAATTTTTTACTTAAATGATGTAGTGCTGGTAGTCACATACGAAGGTTGCGGCTTGAAGAGTGTAATGAAATCTCCGATAAAGGATTTATCGAATGTGTAATGAAACTTTCGAAATTAGAGGAGCTTAAGATTACATACAATGAACAACTCTCCAGCCATTCCATCGCAGTTGTTGCCCGATGTTGCCTTCATTTGAAATCACTTGAATATGGCAGGAATGTTGATGATAAGTACGTAGAAGCAGACATTAATGATGAGGTATATGCTATTGCTAAAACAATGCCCGGATTACATAATCTTACAATTTGTGGAATTAATGTTATCGATAATGACGGGGTTCTTGCAATTCTTGATGGATGTCCTCTCCTTGAATCTTTTGACCTTTCACAGTGTTTTAATTTGTATTTGAGTACAAGTTTAGAGATAAGGTGTCTTGATCAAATTAAGAATGTTAAATTTTCATGGTTGTGTTCTCGTTTAGAATTAGACTATTGTGACTATGATAATTGTAATACGAATGAAATGGAATTTGAGAGATAAACTCCACATTTTAACACCTTGAATTTTCACTTCTCATATCTTGTTTCAATTTCTCATGCCAAGATCTATAAGAGCCTTAAAATAATTTCACCATTTAAGTGCTTCACAATTTCTTTTAGATTAGATATACTCTTTTTTAAATCAAAATTTATACATTTAAGAATTGTTGAATAAAATAATGATGAATAAAATATGTGTAACATTAGAATAATAACTTGAGTACAATTACTAAAGAGTTTAAATAGACTATGCTATACCTAATGGGCCTAACTTAGAGACTAAGTAAAACTAAATAGAATCTATAATAATAATAATAATAATAATATATTTACAACACTCCCCCTCAAGCTGATGAATAGATATCAATCATTCGAAGCTTGCAAGCGCGCTGGTTGAATTGCTCTGTTGGTAAACTCATCTTTATTATCGTAACATAACTTCATAGGATCTTCCCATTGTGGTGAGAGTTGTTTATAAGAAGCAAAATTAGAAGTAGGACGTCTATATATGGAGGGACATGATTGTTGTCCACTGGTTCCATTGAAGCAAAAAGCAACCGATCAATGAAATAATAATAACGTCGAACGAGATAATAAAAATACCTAAAATTTAAGTATCTCAGAAAATTTATTTGAACACACCAATGGAAAGAGCAGGCCGAGACGAGAAAACTGACACCGGAATCGTAAAAAATAGATACTTCTAGGGCGGCGCGTGTACAACACGCGCGGGTGACGGCGTCGCAAGTGGTCGTCACGCGCCGGTATAGAAGTGGCGCGTGAGGGCGCGTGCGGAGGGCTTTGGCGGAATTTGTTTCGGCTTCGGACTCGTAATATGGAGACGGTTACGATGGTGTATATGAAGTTTTGATAGGTTCACTAGAAGTATGAGAAACGAGAATGACAAGTTAATGGTTGTTTGCAAAGAAAGAATGGAAGAGGAAAAAAAAAAAAAAATTCAACTATGGCGGCTAGGGTTTATGCGGAAGCGTTTCCCAAAATCGGGAGCTCATGATACCATGTTGAATAAAATAATGATGAATAAAATATGTGTAACATTAGAATAATAACTTGAGTACAATTACTAAAGAGTTTAAATAGACTATGCTATACCTAATGGGCCTAACTTAGAGGCTAAGTAAAACTAAATAGAATCTATAATAATAATAATAATAATAATATATTTACAACAAGAATGAAATTGAAGATAAAAACATGAGAATATTACAGTTACAGGGTGTTTTGAAACATCCATTTGTTATTGATTTGTAAAAATCACCCTTATTATTATAACTTTGAAATTGTTGGTGGTTATTTTCCTTTTCACCCTATCAAATTTCGGTTGTGTTTTGTTTTGAAATTTTTTCAATATCCAAATCCATGATGATTTGAAATTTGATGTTAAAAACCATTTTCTGCATATTTTAAGTTGGAGCGTGGACATAAATGAGAAAGATGATGGAGAAGGATTGCATGTCACAATGAGTAAATGGTCTCAATTTTATTTTTCAACAAATCTCAACCATTCATTTCATCTATTTGTATATTTTAAATGTCTCACCGGTGAGTAGAGCTGTCAAAACGGGCGACCCGGCAAAATTCGGGCCGGTCTGGGCTAAAAAAGCCCGAATGAAAAACGGACCCTGAAAAGTATGGCCCGAGCCAGGCGCTATTCGGGGTCCGGACTTTCGGGCTAGCCCGCATTTTTATTTAATTTTTCAATAAAAAAATTAAAAATGGCAAAAAAAAGTTTAAAAAAGACATACATATATATTATACATATATGTAGAGGATCAATAATTTTTTCACAATTTGAATTAAATTTATATTGCATTTTTTAAACAACAAATAGGGACTATTTATTTTGACAAATTAGATTCAAATATTCAAACCTACATTGCATTTCTAGCAAACTAAATCACAACACATCTAATTATCAATCATCCAAAATAATACAAATTAAATTAGGCATCACATATCAAGCAGCAACGACAAAAAAAAAGCTAAAGGCCCTTGACTTATAATACAAGAGAATTTCTTTTGTCGCCCTACGAGTTTCTCGCGCGCCTTATTTTTACTCATCCGCTACCTACAAGTTTCTCGCGCGCCCTATTGTTAGTCATCCACTACCTACGAGTTTCTCACGCGCCCTATTTTACTCATCCTCTACCTACGAGTTTCTCGCGTGCCATATTTTTACTCATCTGCTACTTACGAGTTTCTCGCGCGCCATATTTTTACTCATCCGCTACCTAAGAGTTTTTCGCACGCCCTATTTTTACTCATCCGCTACTTAAGTAGTAAAAATGATAAATTTGAGGAAAAAATACCGCACGCTACATAAGTAGTGGATAATGTTTGAGAAACTCATAGTGCGATAAAAGAAACTCTCAAAATAAAATACTTATATTTATTTTTTATTTAAAATTATTTGGGCTTGCGGGCGGCCCGCGGGCCATTCGGACTAGCCCATATTTTAAACGGGCTTTATCGGGCCTGGCTAAAAAGGCCGGAAACAATTCGGGCTAAGAATTTTAAGGCCCGAGCCCGGAAAATTTCGGGCCATTCGGGCTAGCCCATTTTGACAGCTCTACCGGTGAGGGACTTGATAGAGCCCTCACCCTAGAACCATCATATTTGCAATTAAAAAAAACTTTAGTGACACAACTAATGCAACAAAGTATAAATTACTGGAATGGTCGAACGATGCAAGAGGCCTCAAAATAACTTCATAACCAATGCATTAATGTTAGAAAACATATCTTAGATAGGGGATACAACATATTTTGTGTTGGAGCCGTTAGATTGGTGTCTTGTCGTGGTGACATTTAGTCTTGATGGCTTTGTGCTGTGCAGGTCTTCTTCTGGAAATGGATTTGATGTTGTTTAGTTTAACACAGTTTTGACATAGTTTTCCATCACAACTCTTCGATCAAATTTGTGCCGCTGAAATTGTTTCGTGTGATTTTATAATTGTTTTAATCAGGTCTGTCCGGTCTATAATCAACGGTACAGATCAAAACTGTGTGGAAATTGTGTTAAAGATTGCTGTAGCAAATCTGGACCCCCTTCTTCTTATCTCCCATATTAGTTAGTTTTTCCTTTTTCTCTCTTTCTTGATGGTGTTTGTTTCCCTAAGTTAGCTTAGGTGCTTTCTTTATTGGAGTTTTGTATTTTTCTTCCTTCTTTGGAGTTTTAGTATTTCTTGTACTTATTTTTTGTACTGATTTTTATTTTATATTTCCCATTAAAAAAAATTGCACCTCACATTGCTACATTTTTTTTAATGGCAAAAAAAAAATATATATATATATATATATATATAGGGGTTTGCTAACTTAGACCCACCTAAAAACATGAAGGTCTAAGTCAGCAAGGTGCACCTTTTCACTTTGGACAAAAAACTCCTTGACATTTAGTTATTTTACACTAAAAAATTGAGGGTTAGTTAGGTAAATTTTATTAAATATTGCACCCATTTTCTAACTTAGACCCACTTAATTATAAATATATGCAATCTAAATAAACAACCTAGAAAATAAAATAAAAAACCAAAATTCATGATCCTGATTAAACCATTTACGTGAACATAACTACACTTTTTTTTCTTTTCAATAATCAATATCACCAATTTTAATTTGCATCTTCATCTTCTATTTGATAACTATTTTAGAATGCTCCAAATTATTTTTACGTGAATGTTCATGTTTATGTGCCTTTTTTGTTACGGTCAATGCTTATCTGCTTCTAAAAAGCTTCAGTATTAATTATTAAGAAAAACACTTCAATGATAAAATGTAAAATGTAAGATTGGAAAATGTTGTTTGTAAATTTTAATGAAGGATAAAACATGTTTTGTTGTTTTTTTCATAAAACTCCAAAATTGCCCTTTATTCTAAACTTATTTGAAATAGTAAAAGAAGGGTATTTTTAGTCATAATAGAAAAGGTGCACCTTGCTAACTTAGACCTTCATGTTTTTAAGTGGGTCTAAGTTAGCAAACCCCATATATATATATAAAGAAAAAAGAAGTCACCAATACAAGGGGAATCACAAAGGGAAGTACCGGAAGTACTCACATTAAAATAAAAACAAAAAAGGAGACAAACACCAATCAAAAAGTACTCACATTGCTACATTGATTTCTCTGTTATTGCTTAGGTTGAAAATGCATCGATCAATCAAACAAATCCCACAACAAATTTAGAATTTGGTTGAGATATTAAAATCTTAATTTTTTATAATGAGAATATTTAGTATAATCTATAACCAAAATTAAATGAAAGATAGGTGCTATCACAGTAACTTGATAGAAACTATGGAATATTCTAAAATGCATATTGCATGAACTTTTTTTTTGTGTAAGAACTCATTCTTCCCTTAGGTCTTATACTCAGTCTAATGTATACACAGCGGTTGTGAATGCACTTGTAGTTGCCAGTCCAACTTCGACGACAATTAGCATCAGTATCACATGGAAAACGTTTGGCAGATCTTGTAAAGAGAAAAATAGAATAAAAGAATGTAACAAAAACGGGATATAATTAAGACTATAACAAATTTGAAAAGTAGAATAATAAAATAGGTCACCACAATCAACGCCCTTTGTAATAAGAAATAGGAAAACAAATAAAATCATACTCCCTCCGTCCCAAAACATTTGTTCCCGTTGACTGTTGACATTTATTTTGACCATATTTTTTACTAATGTATAAAGATAAATATTAATGAGATCTTGTTTGATTTGTCTCAATGAATATTTTAACAATATTAAATTTTTATAATTTTTCATGAAAAAAATTAAAGATATTAATAATTCAAATTATGCATTGGTATGCGTAAGGACCATTGTTTTGGAACGGAGGGAGTAGTATATACAAACTTAAGAGTTTTAACCATATTTTTCTCTTTATTTGTATGCATAAAATATAATGTGAGTTGTTCACTTTATAGTGTATATATAAAACACATAATTATACTAAAAACAATAATATATTTTTAGCAGTTGTAAAAAAACCTCCCTAAAATTTAAATACTCCCTAAGTCAATGTGTTGAGTTTGCCTCTTTAAAACACGAAATGAAAAATGTAAAAACTTTTATTTTATTTTTTTTCATTAACTTTTCGACCTTTGATGATAGAATGAAGAAATTTAAAATAATAATAATTCACAATATTGAGTGACAACAAAGTTTAAAATAAATAAAATTATAATATATACAAACTTGACAATTTTAGCTATGTTTTTTTTTATATGCAAAAAATAGAATATGATTTTATCATTTTATTGTATATAAAACACCTATGTGATGCTAAAAACAGTAATATAATTTTTTTTGACTAAAAATAAGGATTCATTCATTCAAATTGAAAATACATAGATCATTACAAATTCAAGATTGTTAAAAACTGAAAAAAGGTGAATCTACAAACAAACTTGCAGCACCTAGGTTAATAGCATACAACAGCATCATGAAAGTGCCTACAAATATGACAAAATAAAAGTCAGCGGAATCTTCATACTCCCGGATTTGCAACGTTAACGTCCAAGTCTTCAAAGTCTTCAGATCTGTAATGAGTTGATATAGATATGCCAATTTGAATCAACGAAATACCGTAATGAAAAACCAACAAACGCCGCACAAGACGACTACAAATACAACGACGCACAAGACGACGACAAACTTAAAAAACAAAAACGAAGAAGCAAATCTATGTGAAAAATCACTTATTTAATTGAAAAGAAAAGAAAAAAACAATTTAAAGGGGTGATTGTGGATAATTTTAGCACTTAGAAGTTGTAAAAACCTCCGTGAAATTTTAAATCATTATTTAAAATTTTAAATAATTATTAAGTGTCTAGTGATCAATGTGCTGAGTTTTCAACCCACTATTATACAAAAAGTGGCAATGTGTTGATCAATTTATTTTTCTGTCAAATAAAAAAAATATATACAAAAAATATCAACTTTTTATTATTTTCAATCAAACTAGTAAAAAAATAGTAAAGTTTAATTATAAAAAAAATAAAAAAAATTTAAATATTATTGTGAGTCGTGTCAATAATAAGCATTATGTATAAACAAAATGTATACACATATTATGTGAAAATGTTATTTTAATAATTTTTTCAGAGAAGGAGTCTCCGCGTATTTTGGTACGGATGAGCTTCTTGAATGCATAGCTGAGAAGTAATGATTGTTATAAAAATATTTTTCTCATATGTGGTTTATTTTCATAAGATGTTTTGTTGCTTAATGATTTATTTTTAGCACTGTTTAATATTTTCTTAATCATATTAGTGCCAGTAAACTACAATGCTTGCGGTTTGTAAATTGCTGGAGAATTACAGATAAAGGATTCGGGAAGCTGTGAGAAAACTTCCTCTGCTAGAAGGACTGGACATTTCATTGTGCAACCTATCAAAGGATTATCTTGAAGTTGTTGGAAGATCTTGTACACTTCTAAAATGGCTCATATTTGTAAGGAAGGGGTTTAATTATGGGCGGTTTGATGTTGATGTTAATGATGATGAGGCATTTGTTATTGCAGAAACAATGTCCGGACTAAGCCATCTTAATATTAGAGGAAATCACATTATAGATGTTGGATTGTTTGCAATTCTTGATGGTTGTCCTCTTCTTGAGACTCTGGACATTCGAAGATGTTACAATCTTGATTTAAGTGAAAGTTTGAGGAAAAGGTGTCTTGAGCAGATCAAAGATGTGATGCTTCCAATTCAGCATCACAGTGAAGATTACGATTATGATGATCGTGTAACTTATCTTGATTCTCTGTTAGATGATGGATGTTATGATCCTTATGATTAATTTTTAGTTTGGAGGGTTAAGTGATTATGGAAAGTGAGTGAGGCTACTATCATGGATGTCTTTGATTTTGTTTATCTCCAAGTAAAAATTTGAATGTTGATCCTTCTAAGGACTAAGAAGCTAAAAAATTTATTATGAATCTGTTTACACTGATTTTTGGTAAAGAACTGCTAGTTTATTTACTGGTAAGATCAACTAGTAAATCTTGGGACATGTTTGTGCATTTTTTGTGATGAGAAAACATTCAATGTTCATGATTTAGAAATGTTGTTAAAGAAACTTAAATTTAAAGCATGTAAATGAAAGTAACAATGCAATAAAGTACTTCGAATGAAAAAAGGTTTGCAGAAAAATAAACTTTGCAGGAAAGTAAACTTTGCAGAAAAGTAAAATTGATTTAAAAGACAAGTGCAAAATTCATTCGAATGAATGAATTTCTTAAAGCGAACAGATAGATTGAATTACTGGAATTTAGAATTGCATTTGAATGTAAACATTTACAAATAGAAAGTGGTTCACAGAATCATATTTTTCCTTGTAATTACTCATTTCGCTCGAACGCTTGGGTACTCTGAGTTTTTGTAAGGATTTTTGTATGTGAAATTGTGACCATGATTTTGACTACAAAATACATATATATAGGCTTCATATCTCAACTGCTATGTAACGGTTGCCTCTTGACCAAATGACGCGTGTCTTTGCCTTTATGCGCTGTCCTCAGTTTTTGAAACGTTGCCTCCGTTGCTAGTAGTCGAAATCGAAGTGACTATGAGACGTTTGAAAACACTTGAAAAATACTTGGACTTTTCCGTGAAATCAAATTTCCTTCGATACAAAGATTTCGATTTATATCAAAATCGAATCGAAAGAAAAAAACCTTTGAAAAGATTAAATTAACTTCTAAGTATACATATTGTCAATATGTACATTTAAACAATTAACTCATCTTTATTCCATATTTTGTTTCAAACAAAAATATGGAGTAACAAATTGCCCCCAAAATGCAATTTCGATTTGAATGGTTCGAATGAAATTAGGAGTTGGCATTTTAAGATTAAAACGTTTATTCACTTTCTCCAAAAAGTCTTCACGTTTTCCCAAGACTGCGCTGACGTCATTATTAGCAGTCTTTTCAACTGACATTTCCACCACTATCAATGAAAATCCTGTTTTTTCGCGTGAGTGGACCAGGTGGCAGCTCCGGAAGTTGAAGGAAAACTGCATGTGAACAGTCTCTTTATTTTTGATTTATTTAATTCGGGACTTTATTCAAAATCTATAAATACCCTCCTTCTTCTCCATTGAAACGTTTTCTGCAAACTCCAAACAACTCCATTGCTCTCTGAAATTTCCCAGAAAACTGTAACAACGATTTCAAGTTCAACCCACTCAAAACAACACATTGTTCATTCCGTTTAAACCTAACCACTTCAAACTTTCCAGAAAGTTTTATTCTTTTCCTAAACGCGATTTCCAACAAACTTTTTTTTTAACAATCAACAATGGCTGAAGGAAATCGTGATGTCAAAGTTCCTTTCGCTGGTAAATGGAGAAATTTTATCCTTTACGAAGATAAGGAACCCATGGTTCCACAACCCCATGACGATCCTGAAAAGAACGAGATATGGCATTCGGAGTTGATGATTCCATATGTTGTGAATAAGAATGTTTATGCATTTGGAGGTCCTCTTCCAGATGAAGAATCGTTGAGCTCGAAGGTAAGTGAAATCTTTCCTTGCTACCGTACATGTGAACCCCCAATCTTTTCTAGTGAAACGCGTCATTTAGGGTTTTTGACTGCGAAATTATTTCGATCTGCCCCTGTAATTCCCAATACCAAGTACTTTATCCCTTGGCTGAATCGAATGGAAAAAGACTTTGGGAAATATTGGAAAACATATGGGATTTATGACTTGATTCAATTTACTCGAATTGGTCCCCAAGTCCAACAAGAATTGATCATTGCTGCCATGCATTTTTGGGAAAAGTCCACTAACACTTTTCACTTCCCATGTGGAATGCTTACCCCAACACTTTTAGATGTAGCTGCCTTGACTGGTCTTCGACCAAATGATGAAACTTTTGACCCTTCGAATACAAGTGATAATATTGAGTTTGACCCAACTGAACTGTGATTTACTAAGTTCATAGAGAAGAATATCGAAAAGGGAGAGACCAGTAGTGTTGAGCATGTAGCCTTTTTAACTCTTTGGTTATCTTATTATGTTTTTTTCTCTCGTTCTTTACAAGTAGCAAAAATGTTTATCCCAATGGCCATCCAAATACACGAGGGTAGCCATTTTGGCTTAGGAAAATTAATTCTGGCTGTTTTGTATGGGTCAATTGGTTTGGCCTGTGATGAGATTAAGAAGTCAACAAATGGTTCCTCGTTTTTAGTTGCTGGATGTTAAAGTACAAAAGTAAGTATATGAATTATCGTTTCCACAGGGACTAGTGCGATATTAATAGCCGTTCAACAATAACCATGATTTTAAGTAAGGGTTTCAAGATTGTTTGTTTATAAAAACTTGTGAACATAAAGAGTGCGATAAATATGATGTTTAATAGCAGAGAATAGATTGCCGGGATTAGATTTCACCAATTCATTTCTATGCATTCTTCTAATCAACATACATACATTTCAGATATCAATTAATATTTTCACGTATCGCTAATCGGATGTTTCCGTATCCAGATAACACCGAGAAATCTATTATACCTATTAACCTCCGATGTCTCGGATCTTCAATCAATACAATAGCATTAAGTTTCGACACTTTAAGTGAATATTGAATCCTTAATCTTTATCTAGAGTTTAGTATTCAACAAGTGATTATCCTTGGTTCTTTGATTCAAACAATATATGTCTATATCTATTCAAATCATTAAATAAACATGAAGCTCAAAGGAAATCACTCATATTAATGGATAATCTAAAACATATATATATAATGATCAAAATGAATACATAGTCATAAAGAGGTTACATCTAATCCCAACAATAAGAGAAAATTAGCCACACATGGCCATGGAGAGCTTACAAAGATGAAGAGAAGAAGAAGAATGAATGAACATCAACACTTGATGTCTCAAGTTGAGAAATCCACCTTCCAATCCTCTTAGAACCCTAAAATTCGTATTTTCTCTCTGTTCTGTTCTCCTCTAAAAATGATTCACCCCCAAAATCTGTTTCTGAGATCTATTTATATTAGTTATGAAATTACAAGGTCGCTGAGCGAGCTACATCTCGCTTAGCGACCAAACCTTGCTTCACAGGTGGGTTTGCTGACACGTGGCCACTGACACAAAGAAAAACTCCCTCCTCGCCAATGGTCGCTGGGCGAGCTCAATGGCGAGCTGCTCGCTAGCTGTCGCCAGGAACGCCAGACCTTCTGTTTTGTTCTGTCAATGGTTCGCTACCTCTCGCTGCCGCTCGCTGAGCGAGCTAGTGAATCTTCAAATTTTGTTTCTTTGCTCTAAATGCACTTTTCAGCATAGCACCTGTCCAAAAATAATTAGGATTGTGTAATATACATGAAATTGACTTAAATTACTAATAAAATAAATATTTACATAAAAAGGAGTTCTAACATGAATTATCTTACAAACAAAGTTAATAAGTGCCTAAATTTGATATACATTTTAACTACTTTTTGGCACTTATCACTGGACCCATGTGGTTGCTACAGTTATGGCTGAATGCCACCTTTGAACAAGAATTCAACTTGAGGGTACCTCAAGAATATGAAGCTGAGCTGGTTGATCGTCCAATCGAAGGAAGCAGGATTATTCAATTAGCCCCTCAACATTTAGAAACTGATCACAAGACCCTTTTTATGAAGTACATGAAATTTTTTCTTAACTTTGATGTTTTCAAACCTCAGCATGCTCCTTTCGTTACTAGAGAGTTTGGCCCCAATTGGTTTACTGAAGATTTTCCAGCTTTCGACCCAGACAATGAGGATGAAGTAAATGAGGTCTGGTCATCCTATTTGGATCCTTCTGTGCTATCTTGTAGGATAGGTACTCAAGCGAAACACTTTGGACTAGTAGGATATCAACCAAATTTAGTCTCGAGACAATTTGGAATGTCTCAGATTCGTCCTAAAAGCTTGTTTGAGGAGGATAAAGACGTGGTCTTAGGTTCAAGCCTTTCTGAGAAGACGTTTAGAGGTTTTCTCAAAGTATCAGAGCAGAACTCATACAACCTCAACTCTTTCGATTTTAATAATTCTCACTTCTGTACCACAGACTTTGATAATTGTTGGGAGAATTATTATTTAACTCGAACCAAGAGTGTCAAAGAAATTGTTCGAGGATTGGAAGCTGGTTTAAACAAACCATTTATTGAGAAGATAAAGAAATCGAAACCAAAAGGTATTTTTGATAACCTTATCTTTTAAATTCATTCCAATTTTTTATATTGATCAAGTTTCGATTTACACTATTAATTTATAGTTTCGAAACAAGCGTTGGAAGATGCTTTGAAAGAGACGAGCAAGACCAAGACTACTGGGACCAAGAATGTGGAGGTGAAAGTAAAGGTAAGTCTTCAAAATTTCTTTTTTGTGAATACTTACCTCTTAAAACAAGTTTACTAACCCTTAAGCATGTTTTTAGGGTCAGAAGAGAGCAAACAGTTCGACTGAGACTGGGAATGCCTCGAAGAAGACTATACCAACTGTCACTATCTATAGTGACGAATCTGTAAGTTAACTTTAACTTATCTTCTGTAATGATTCTTGTTTTCGATTTCGTTTCTATTTTTCTAAAGCTTTTCTTTACATGTCTTTCTCTTCTTTTTTTCATTTTTATCGAAACAGGAAGAAGAAGTGGTGACCCCATTGAAGAGGACAACGACTCTAAAGCCTGCTACTAAAGAGGTGAATCCAGCACCAAGTGCTGAGGTTGTTAGTCCTTCAATTATTGAAGTTGTGGATAAGAGATTGAAGGTGATAAAGGAGAGGACAAAGATAATGCTGAAGGTGAAGATAATGCCCCTACTCAGAAAACTGGATCTGAGGCAGATGAAAGGGTGCCAAAGAAAAAGAAGAAGAAGAAGAAATCCAAATCCAAATCAAAATCAAAGTCTCCTGAAGATCAAACTCAGACAAACCCGAGTGTTTCGACTCAACCTGCTGCCGTTGCTTCGACAGAGACATCGAAAGATGATCCTTCTAAGGTTGTAGGTGAAACAGATAAACCAAATGAAGTTTTGATTGAAGATTTGGACCAGGATAAAACAAATGATGAAGTTGCAAAAACAAATGATGAAGTTGCAAAGGTAAATGAACTTCGAATTCTTTTTCAATGTTATGACTTTAACTATTTTATCTTTACCAATTTATTCTTGTCTTTGTAGGATGATACTGACAAAACTGTCACTGATGACAAGAATCTGGAGGCACTACAAGAAATTCTGCTATTACTCATGGAAAAAACCGTCGGTAATTGACAAAAGCCGTGGGTAACGTCGAATTAGTGACGGATTACCCACGGCCATAGGGTGGTGGGAAAAAGCCTCGAAGGAAATTTTTACCCACGGCCGAAAAGCCGTCTGTAATTTACCGTCGGTTTCACCATGAGTAATTCATGGATAACCATCATTTCAATAACAACTTATTTGCCTCAATTTACCCACGGCTAAACCATCAATAATGTTACCCACGGCTAAACCATCAATATTGTTACCCACGGCTAAACCATCTATAATGTTCGTAAGTAATATATCTAAATGTTGGTTATGTTTCACTAATTACCAACATATATAACATATCACTTGTTTATTATAATAATTATATAATTCACATTCAACTGTATGTATAGTCAACAAAAACAAAAAATAGACCAAAATTTTATCAATTTTATATAACTTCAATCCAATTTGACATAAATAAACATCAATCCATGAGTCTCAAAATAAAAAACTAATCTAGTCTAGTGTAAAAATGTCTCAAAAAACATTCAATAAAATTAGTCTAAGAAAAGTAAGAATAAAACATATATAATCAAATAATCTAGACTGTCAACAGAGTCATCCATGCTGTTAAAGTCATCTTCCTCATAGTCTTGATGACGACGGTGTTGGTCACCTTTAAAACAAGCAACACCATGAGCCAATTTCTTCACTTGTCTTTCCAAATTCTTTGTGCGTTGATTTACTCTCTGACTTTCCTCTTGTGAAACGTGAGCATCAACCTCTGAAACATTTGCGCTCAGCTCTATACAACTATCTCAGTAGGAGTCAGTTGCCTGCATAAACAGAGCAAGGGGGCAAAAAAAGAAAAAGCACAAGGGACAGTTATTTACAAACAACAAAACAACCAAACCTATATAAGCGCAGATTGATATCATGTTGATGGTTACAACCGCTCTTCCTATATAAGCGCGAATTGATCACAGTACTATTTGAAGTCACTCTTTGTCATTGTTATTGTACAAAAAAAGCATTCTAAGCCATATGAAAACTATGAAGTGTGTTTTCCTTCCACATCACCACATGGAAAATAATAATGGATCGAGTACTAATGTTTACAAGTTCCTTTAGTTCTAACCTTAACAGACCTACAAGCAGTAAAAAATAAAAGAGCATCATTGTTAAGACATGTTTTGATAGCATCTCTTGTTTATTTGTGAAAGCATCTCTATATGTAATTAAGCGGGATATAACAAGAAGGATGAAAGCACTACTACAACGAATCTAAACCAAAGCCCTCTGGTAGACATGATGTTCTTCCAATAACCAACAGACTGGATCTAAAGTCTAATTCCAAGTTCATTTCAGAAAGGAATTATTAATAGCATATATAATGCTTACCCATTACAATCACGATATCATTACGATTGGATGTCACCCCATCAAACTGGATATGAAATTTTGATTTTAATTGTCTGCTAGCCTCATTTTCATTTGTCGTCCTCGTTTATACTGTCAATTTGTGGTCAGATAAAAAATAAAATTAATATTATTTGAATAAAGTGGCAAAAATTTAAACACGAAGCATTCAACATTTTATTTAATTAGTAGTATGACTCCTATTGTCACAAAATAAAAATAGTACGACTCCAGGAAGATAGCAGAACTTTACAATGGAGCCATCATACATGACTAGAATTTAGGACAATCAATGATAGTTATAACCAAAATATGCAGGTCATTTAGAGAATGTTAGAAACCTGGACCAACTTAAGTGGTAGGCCAAATAGAGGCGAGAAGTGCTCTCAAATGCATATGCGACGCTTATGGTGTCCTAGCACAGCCGTGGTGGCCCCATATACTGAAAGTGTCAGTTTTTGTCTCTTCGGTTTACTCTTAATTGTCCACTATATAGTTCTGAAGAGGAATGATCAATAGTTGAGGATGATATTGTTGCTGTGTATTGTAAGAGAAAACCTTGAGTTGGCACCGTCAAAATAGGAAGGCCTCTCTGACACCCTGCATCTGACTGCTTTGCATCCTCCTTCCGTGCATTCAGCTCCAATGGTGTTGTAGCATTGTCATCTAATGGTGACTGTACAGCTGATGCTTAGCAGCCTGTTTCACATTATGTGGCAAAATCATCCGCTTCTTTGGTGGAATATTGACTTTCTTTCTGTTTTCTTTATGAGGCATAATCTGTCAAGAAAAACATGCAAACATAAACTTAAGATGATCATTTTGTTCAGCCAATCAATCTTATATTAAGAGATATCTAGTAGTTAGAACTACGCAACAACAAATAATATATATGAATGAACTTGCAAAACAGAAACACATAATTTTTACCTTTGTGTCAATTTCATCTCATCTTTCTCAATTTCAATATGCAAAAGAGATCTCATTAATAAACAAAAGCTAAAGGGCTGAAGCATAGCAGAAGGTAGTGGCATATAAATTATGACTTCAAACATTCATCCAACCAAAACAGAAACACAAGATTCAACAAGTAAAGCCAAGGGCGGAAACATAGAAGCAAGTATGTCTCACAATTGCATAATCATTCTAGATGGATGACACGACAATTTAAAATTCAATTATTGAACCTCATAATTAGAGAAAGAGCATTGCAAACCAATATTACAAAGTTTAACACCTTTTTCCAATTGTCAATATTGTAAAAAAAAAAACACCTTTTTCCAATCTTTGTAAAAAAAAACTTCTTTTTCCAAACTTTTATCCAACTCCACACCAACATTTTGGTTTCTTCCACTTTAAAAATATCGCCAATTTTGCCTTTAAAGATAACATTTTCTTGTTTTCGACATAGAGCACACACACAAATTAAACTGAATAGTCTTAACCAATAACCAAACCAAATCATCAACAACAATTACATGGCCATTTTATATTTAGATTGCTCAAAATCAAAGGAACAAATTAAACTAAAACCAAACCAGATCCAAGCAAGGATTATTAAGCTTCAACTTCAATTATGTTTAGTTTTCAAAAGATTCATCAATAACATTTAACTTTGCTGTGTTATTACATGGCCATTTTGTTTTCTCTTAATTTTTTGAAGCTACATACACAAGTAGATATATACACCAGAAGATAGACATAGACCAGAAGAAGTCATAGACATAGACCAAACACAAGTAAATAAAGCTGCAATTCATAACTAATTTTTCTTAAAGGAATCTTGAAAGGTAACAAGGGATTCAACATCTTTTAAATCATGTGATTAAATTATACCAGACTCTCTAAACTAATTGTTCAAGCTACTTAGCTCCAACATGCAACAACGAAAGAAAGGGAAAAGGGGGAAAGAGATAATGACATCAACAACAAATTAACCTGAGAGTAGGAGACGCGATGTGGGGCGAGTTCGTTGTTCTGACGGCGAGAGTTCGTTGTTCTGACGGCGAGAGTTCGTCGAGAGGGAGATTCAGAGATACATGACGATGCTGAGAGAGACAAGAGTCCGTCGTTTGTGACACTGAGAGAAACTGCTGCTGAATCAGGGTTTTGGTAGCCTGCTAATTTAATTGAATTTTCCCTTTTTGATAGATTTTTTTTGGAAGTGCGTTATAATAATAGAATGAATTTTTTTTTAATAAAAAAAAAAGAAGGATTTTTATTTGAAACTAACTATTCTAATTTTCTTATAAGATAAGAAGATACTGAATTATTCCTTGGCACATCATTAATTACAGAGGAAGTTATACCGTAGATAATATGTTTATATTTTAATTTGTAAATTTAGAAATATTTTTAGGTGGGAATAAAAATAAATAGATTAGTAGAAAATGATTATAAATAAGTCATTAGATTTGATTTAGTGGTGAGGAGTTTGCATAATATGTATATGATCATATGTTCGATCTTTATTGACAACATTGTAAATTAAAAAAATTCATGTTTTTTGAGTAGTATATAATTATTGATAGTTAAGCCGTGGGTAACAACTCACAAAAAATTCTTAATTTTATAGACGGCTTAGTCGTGGGTAAATCGTCGGTACTATCAAAATTACCCATAGCTACGAAGCCGCGGGTAACTGTTTGTGGGTAATAAAGGAATTTCTTGTAGTGGAAAATAAATATGTTAATGATATAATTACATACAGCTAAATTGCGGGGAAACAATCTTAAAATATTCACAACAATTCTTTTTCTATACAGATGGTTTTGTCGTGGGTAAGACGTCACTATATTCAAAGTTACCCACAACCACGAAGCCGTGGATAATTATTTGTGGGTAACGAAAGAATTTTTTGTAGTGACGGTTTAGCCGTGGGTAAGTCGTCGTTACTTTCAAAATTACCCACGACCACGAAGCCGTGGATAACTATTCGTGGGTAATACAAGAATTTCTTGTAGTGAGGCAGCTAACGCTGCTGCTTCGAATATGGAATTTGTTCATACAACTTCCAATTCTCAAGCCAACCCAGATAACTCGAATGAGCAAATGGATTTTGATGCTGAGTTTATACCTGAAGCAGAGGAAGGTGGATCAGAGATTTTGCTAGAGTCTTCGACTTCGAAACTCTCGGCTAGCATTGGCATGTCTGAAGGGGATTTTGACAACATGAGGAATTCGCAGCCAGATCTTGCACTAAGACTTCTTATGGCTAAAAAATGGGAACCTGCTTCTAGAAGCGATACTGGGGATACTTCGAGTAAATTTGAAACCAGTATTCGACAAAACTTTCGCCAGGATTCTCTGTTGCTCAAGTTCCATTCAGAGTATATCAATGGTGACATGCTGAAATCTGTTGAAGGAAATGCCAATGCTGCTTTTGCCCACAAAAATTTCTTGAACCAGCTGCACAATCCTCTTACCGATGAAGCCACTTTGAGTAAAGTTTTACAATTCGAGTCGATAATCGAACAATTTGCCAAAGCTGTACAGAAGAAAGAATATACTCTTGGAAGGATGAGTCATCAGAAATTAGCTCAAGCTATTGTTTTCGATAAAGCAAATCGCTCTGTCGAAAAGTAGAGGCAATGAAAGCTCAAAAAGCTAATTCTGTTGAAGGAGTCCAGGAGTGTATTTCAAATATTGACAAATGGCAAGAAGAAATTGCAGGATTGCGAGCAAAAATTGTAAAGAGAGAGCTCCTCATTCATTCTGAAAGAGAGAAGCATAAACAACTCGAGGAAGCTGCTACTAAAGCTCATCAAGAGGCAATCGAAAAGGAAGCTCGAGAAGGTCTCAAGTATTTCAGTGCCTCTGAAGCTTTGCAAGAAGATGCTAAATCCCTTGAGAGCAACGTGCAAGTTATTGACGTCGAGTTGGCTTTACTCAAAACTCATTATGCTAGTTTGAAATCCCAGGCTTAAATATGTTCACTGAATTTTTATTTTTATTTCGAACAATTTGTTGTGTTAAGTTCCAATTTTTTGAACAAGTTTTAATTTGGTTTGTAATATTGACAATGCCCTGTTTTGTGGCAAGTTATTATTTTTGCCATTTCGATTTCTCTATTTTCGATGCTCTCGAATTATTTTATGGGCGCTACTAATTCAGATAACTTTTAAAGTTCGAATTTTGGAACTTTTGTAACAAAACCTCGGAATTAACGGCGATAAAATCTTTTTTCCACTTCTTGATATGTGTAACTGACAAAGATTCTTTAAAAACCGTGTTTGACTCTTTTTCCAAGATAGTCAAGTCAATCTACATTTATTATTCGCGAGAAACAAGGGGAATTCTAACTGCCAACAACTCAGATTTTTCCCTATAAAAAGAGACGTTCCCTTTGTGATTTCTCATTCCAAATTATCTTTTCCCAACATTCTTCCTTTCTTCAACATTCTTTTCTTCAAGAAATCATGAAAGGAAAATCTAAAGGCGTTGTTTCTATTAAGAAAACAACCAAACCTTCTTCTGTTTCTAAACGCAAGAAAAATCAACCTCCCAAAGCTAAACCTAGCCAATCTTCTCAAAGGATTCAAACACGATCTCAACGCCATGTCCAAGAACACGATGATTCTGGTTCAGACGAGATTGACTCAGATTACGCTGAATTTTTGAAGACTTACGTCCCAGAAGAAGATCTCTGTCCAGATCATGATGATTCTCTTACAATGGTCGAGGATTCTACCAACTCTCCTCATGAGAAAGAGAAGGACCTTGAGTCCAGTTCTTCGAAGATGAAGTAAGGTGGATTGATCCTCCTGCCTGCTGTTGGGAATTGTTCCTTGTGTGGTGGAACTTCTTAACCAGTTGGGAAGGATTAATGGTCGCGCCTTATTTCTTGCTTTTCTCTTTGCTGTTTAAAATAAAGATGCATTAGGATAGATTTCTGTTAGGTCAAATAAAACCATAGATGGTTTTTAATGTAACCATTTTTTGTACTCTTTTAATTTGGAATACAATTTCGATTATTTGATTGGTTTAAATAGATTTGTGTTATTTGAGAATGTCCTGTTTTGTGGCAATTTTATTGTTTTTGCCATTTCGATTTCACTATCTTTTCTTACTCTGTGCTTATGTTTATTTCACATAATGTTGGCTTATATTTTTTCAAATACTTACCATTTATATTCAGAGTATGCCTTTCAGTGGTTAACTCTTCGATTTCATATGCACCATTAGAATATATTTGTGAAATCTTAAAAGGACCTTTCCAGTTGGGTGACCATTTTCCTAAAATCCTATCCTTTCGATCCATAGGCAGAATGATTTTCCAAACTAAATCTCCAATATTAAAGGTTTTAGACTTAACCTTTTTGTTATAGACTTTGGCTATTTTCTCTTTTTGCTCAGTTAACCTTTCCAAAGCTCTTATTATCTCTTCATCTAAATCAACTAATTCATCTAACATCATGTTCCAATAGTGGTCATTTGGTATTTCCATTTGCCTTTGGATTCGAATTGATTGCAAATGTATCTCGACTGGTAAAACTGCGTCGTGACCATATGTTAAACGAAAAGGAGTAGTATTAGTTGATTCTTTTGGAGAATTTCTACATGCCCACAACACTTGATCCAAAGTATTGTTCCAATTTCTAGGTTTTTGGGTAATGTGTTTTTTAATTAAACTAATAAGGATTTTATTGGCTGCTTCGACCTGACCATTTGCTTGTGCATAATATGGTGTCGAAGTTAGCAAACGAAACCCAGTTTGTTTTGCAAATTCTTGCATTTTTCGACCAGTAAAAATTGAGCCTTGATCTGTAGTGATAGTTTCTGGAATCCCAAACCTATAGATAATATATTTTTGGATAAAATTGATCACTGCTTCTTGGTCTACATTTTGCATGGGTATTGCCTCAATCCATTTTGTGAAATAATCTACTCCAACTATGATATATCTTTGATTTTTTGATGAAACAAATTTTATTTCACCAATTAGATCTAAAGCCCATCCTCTAAATGGCCATGGTTTAATAATGGAGTGTAATTCACTTGCAGGCACATGTTGTATTCCTGCATGTTTTTGACAATCTTGGCAACCCTTAGCAAATTCTATGCAATCTTTTAACATAGAAGGCCAGTATAATCCTTGTCGAAAAAGTAACCATTTAATTTTATGACCTGCTTGATGAGATCCACAAGCTCCACTATGTGCTTCAGAGACGGCTATATGAGCTTCTGATTCATTTAAACATTTAAGTAGGACTCCTTCAAAAGTCTTTTTAAACAAATTATCTCCAATAATTACATGGCTTAAGGCTCTATATTTGATCTTTCGAGCAGTATCACTCGTTGGATTTTGTAAGTAATCTACAATTGGTTTTCTCCAATCAGTGTCTATTAAGTTGTCAATTGCCAAAATTTGAAATTTTTCTTCATCATGACATTCATTATCTATGATTTCTTGTGGTATATTTGCCCCCACAAGTTTTGGCATTGACAAGTTTGGAGATAATAAATCATTAGATACCAGTTTTTCTTTGATTTCGATTAATTCATATAATTGTTCTTTTGAAACTTTGTATCCTGAAGCAATTTAAGCTAAGTCATTTGCTTCTTGATTTTGCAATCGAGGAACATGTTCGAAATCAACAGTATCGAAACAATGTAAAAGTTGACTTGCAGTTTCGAAGTACTTGACAAGGTGCTCTTTCACACATTTATATTCTTGTGTTAATTGTTTCAATACTAATTCTGAATCTCCTTTGATTTGTATGTTCTTTGCCCCCAAGTCTATTAAAATTTCTAGACCTGCTATTAAAGCTTCATATTCAGCTTCATTGTTTGAACAAAGACCATTAATTTTATACTTGAATTTAGTTGGGATTTTTAATGGTGAAATAATCAATATCCCAATTCCAGTTCCAAACTTGTGTTTAGAACCATCAAAGTACAGGATCCAAGGCTGAACATCTACCACTTCTTGAGTTGATTCGATTATATAATGATCAACTATAAAATCAGCCACTATCTGACCTTTTACTGCTTTTAACGGTTTATATGTTAAAGAATATTCAGTTAAGGCCAAAGCCCATTTTCCAATTCTACTATGTAAAACTGGTTCTAATATATAGTAGGGGGTTACCCATTACTATCATAATAGTGGGTTACCCTCTACTAAATAAGTAGTGGGTAACCCCCTACTAAGATATAGTAGAGGGTAACGCACTACTAACATAAGTAGTAGTGGGTTACCCTCTACTAACATAAGTTAAGTAGTGGGTAACCCACTACTAACAAAAGTAGTAGTGGGTTACCCTCTACTAACATAAGTTAAGTAGTGGGTAACCCACTACTTAACATAAGTAGGGGGTTACCCCCTACTTGTATAACCTGATCTTCAAGGCAACATTTATGAGTTGAACGCATGGATGCACACCGGCATTGGACGATGAAGTAATCAAGAACGGAATTCGAACCTTGTTTGAGATTGTTGATCGCAGATCGAAGATGAGAAACACGAATACGAACGGCTTTGGCTAATCTTTCCTTCAAATCGTGCCAAGCGTCGATTGCATTCTCAAGAAACACTATAAGTAGAGGGTAACCCACTACTATATGATAGTAGTGGATTACCTACTACTATACATATGGTAGTAGTGGGTTACCCACTACTTATGTTATGTTAGTAGTGGGTAACCCCCTACTTATGGTAGTAGTGGGTTACCCACTACTATATGTTAGTAGGGGGGTTACCCACTACTATTAGCCAAAGCAATATTAAACTTGTTAAGTGAGATTGATTACTGTAATCAATCTTGGTAGCTTGTATAACCTTAGTTGTTGAACGACTCAACAATAGATGTTTAGTCCCGGAGAGAGCGCCAAGGAGGTTGTGCAAAGAAATGACCGAATTAAACAGTTGGGGAAAGACATCAAGATATGCTTCCACTACATTGTGTATGTTGTACATGCTTAAAACTTCACCGAATGTGATATTGGTAATGTTAAGGTACTCAATATCGGGCGCGTTTATTTCAAGGGTAGCTCCAACATCATTCTCAATGGCAACTTTCAGCCTTACTATATATTAGTAGGGGGTTACCCATTACTATCATAGTAGTGGGTTACCCTCTACTAAATAAATAGTGGGTAACCCCCTACTAAGATATAGTAGAGGGTAACGCACTACTAGAGATCGTTCTGCTTGGTTTTTTGCTGAAGAAAAGAACATCACTTGTGATTTTTTAAGAAACTGGATGGGTAAGTTTAATCAAAAGAATGTTGCAAAATGTGCAGCTAGGATGGGGCATATTACTATGAAATGGTTTATTTTTTTTTTTTTTTTCTCATTCTTGTGTTTCTATAAATGTGATATGTTATAGCAAAGTTGAAGATAAAATCAGATGAGAAATATTAGTAGGGGTTACCCATTACTATTACTATCATAGTAGTGGGTTACCCTCTACTAAATAAGTAGTGGGTAACCCCCTACTAAGATATAGTAGAGGGTAACGCACTACTAACATGAGTCTACTAATGTTAGTAGTGGGTTACCCTCTACTAACATAAGTAGTAGTGGGTTACCCTCTACTAACATAAGTAATGGGAGCAACATAATAGTTAAGAGCATATATATTCAATGTTTGCATTCCTTCATCCATAAAGGTGACTCTCAAAAATCGGTCTGAAACTTCTCTAAATCTTCTCAGAACCCTATTCGACAATTCAACTTCTGGTGTTATACAATAGGCTTTTGTTCGAGTAACAATCATCTTCTAACCTCCAACATAATAGTTTAGGCCTTGCATTTTTTAGATGTAGATCCCAGAATATTTTTTATGTTCTATCAGATGCTTCTAATAGGTTAGGTAGAACATTTGATTTTAATCCATCACAATATAGAATATGCAAAGATTTAAATAATTTTTTTTGAAAAAAAGGTTTAAAGGAATATTACACATACATTAAAAGAACAATTTCAAAATGAACATATTGTAGGGGGACTAAAATAAAATAAGAAAGTTCAAATACGATAGTCTAACAATGATGATGTCAAATATTAATAGCGGAAATAAACGATATGAGAAATATCATATATTAAAAAAAAAAATAGGACATTAAATTGAAATCATTACATCAAAGGCAGGAGCACACCCATAAAAGGAGTGTTGCTGTTCCTTCTTATCCTCAAGCATCGCATTCTTCAGTTTCCCGAAAGATTCAAGAATGTAATCATAAATGGTCTTTGCCCAATTAACCTCTTCAAAGGCATTATGTCTTCAACCATTCCCCAAGAACATACACGTGGCTTCTTGGAATCGGGGGAGCACAACAAAAATCGCTCAATCAAAAAATAAGAAAGAAGTTGTTTGAAATTAGATCGACTTTGCTCGTCATCTATCGTCATTTTTTCCAAAAAAATCCTAATACTTTTTGTTGTAATTTGTCTAGAACCGTCAGGATCAAACCTTTCTTTCAACTCATAAACAAACTCCGGAAATGTTTCTGCAGGAGTGTATTCTAAACTAATCCCGGTATTTTTAATTTCGAGGACTTTAGCGACCTCTTCAGCACAGAAAGAAAAGGACGCGTCATTGTTGAACATGAAGCTTTTTGTTACCGGGTCATACACTTCACAGAAAAGGGAAACAAAAGGGGCGGAGCTCTCTCTTTTATTTGTAAGTTGTAACAACTTGTAGAAAACAGATTTTTCCATCAACAGCTTTTTTTCACAATTTAACTTAAGGTCCATGATTGTTTTTATAGTTGCAAGAACCCTAAGAGGCTGCTTACTTGCCTGCTTCTCTTTTTTATCCTAGAAAACAAAATTAACACTAAAACTTGATCATAAAGATATGGAAAATATTTGTTGCGATGCTATTGAAAGAAGTCGCCGTCATTTGGAAAACCTCAATACTGAATCATTTGTTACTGATGATCTCCTTGAATACATTGCTGAGAAGTAATTATTAAAATCATAATACTTTTCTTGCATTGAAGTTTTAATTTTTGTTAATGGCTATATATGTATTACTAATATTGTTTTTGCCAAATAATTTTTTTAATTGAAATTTTACAGCTCGAGTAATCTGCAATGCCTTCGACTTGGATCTTGCCGGTTACTTTCAGATGAAGGATTCTCTAAAGCTGTAAGAAAACTTCCACAATTAAAGGAGGTAGACATTTCATTCTGCAACCTATCAAAATATTCACTTGAAGTTCTTGGCCGATCTTGTCCTCTTTTAACATCTCTTAAATTTGTGAGAACTGGGATAGAATATACTGAGTACGATGGAGACGATGAGGCAGTTGTTATTGCAAAAACAATGTCTGGGCTACACCGTCTTATTATGGTAAACAATGATCTAAGTAAAATTGGGTTGGTTAGAATTCGTAATGGCTGTCCTCTTCTTGAGAGTGTTGATTTTGAGGTATGTTCTGATCTCATCGATTTGGATCTACGTTTGTGGAAGCGTGTTAAACATATTGAAAAAGTTTTCATTTTAAATTCCACAGATGAGGTAGATAACTATTATGATGTTGATGATGATTATAGTTATGATAAATTCTTGGAACGGTTGTATAAGTGTAAGATACCCAGAAGCTAATGGTTTTATTGGAGAGGAATTTTGTTGAAGGCTTTGGAATTGTATGATGATTCTCTCTGAACTTATGTGAACCATGTAACTATGCATTTTATTCAATTCAATGCAAACTTCTAGTTATTTAGTTAATTTTGTATTTTAACGCTTTTTTTAATCAATGTTTTAACGCCTTTTTTTATTCTTAATCACTTTTAAATTAGATTTTAAGAAGTAAATCACCACTAGCTCTTGGATTTATATCTGAAACTAAATTAAGTGTTTGTGAAAAAATCGCTATAGGTATATATAGGGTCTGTTGTTATGATATAAAATTTAATGCACATTTGTGCTTTTGAAATATGTGTTTCGTCTAAGAGATTAGGGTACTATATTAGATAAACGAAATGGATGAACTAAGGGATTGGACCCGTGTATTTTGTTAAATCATCGTGACTGTTAATGTTTGCATTGTTGAGGAATAAAATCTAGAGTATCAAATAAGGGAGAAGACATGATTCGATACAATTCCTAATTGTTTTCCCCATCTAATCAAAACCAATTTTAATCCTCTTGCACTTTATTTTTCGTTGTTATTATTTTTTATTTAATAGCCAAAATTTTATTCATCCAACAATCAAGGCACAAGAAGGGTCATGAAGG
Source organism: Trifolium subterraneum (assembly GCA_951799995.1). NCBI lineage: Eukaryota > Viridiplantae > Streptophyta > Magnoliopsida > Fabales > Fabaceae > Trifolium > Trifolium subterraneum. The sequence continues at coordinate 50,410,871 of OX637466.1, forward strand.
GGGGAAACAGAAAGCAGAAACAAACAAGGAAGGTGCTAAACTCCACTAAAGAGCCAAAACACCAAACACAACACACAATAAAAAAGGAAAAAACAGCCCCTATCACCACAAACAGAGCAGCAACCAAAAACAAAGCAAAACACCAAACCCCTGCACAAGAAAGAACGAAACAACAGCAAGGAGTCATCTGTAAAGACAAATTCTGGGCTCCCGAATCCATTAGTAAAAGAGACAAGGGGCTATCTTCAATCTCTCCACGCTCCACTTCCAGGAAACAACTTTCGCCTCCTCCGCAATTTACAAAGGGTCCACCGCAATACCATTAAAAACCTTATTATTTCGTGCTTTCCAAATAGACCAAATGACCGCATGCCAAACCATCCGAAAGCCGCAGCGCTAAAATAGTCAAAGAGGTAAAAAAAAGATTTGGCGGCATCACAAGCACAACACCTAACCACTTAAATATCTCATACCACACCAAATGAGCCACTTTACAATGCATAAAGAGATGACTCGAAGATTCCAGCAAGACTTTACACCCGACACAGATGTCACCCAATACATGATTAATAATACCTTTCGAAAGGAGATTGTCCTTAGTCGGCACACGGTCGTGAAGGAGTTGCCAAGAGAAAACTATCACCTTTGAGGAGCCGGGCTCTCCCAAATACTTTTGAAAATGTTTGTCTTGAAGGGATTAAGGTTAGGCCCCGACACAATTTCCCTAAGAAGCACATGGTACGCGGACTTCACCAAACTACAAACCCAACACCGCTTGTCCTCATCAAAACAAACTGAAATCCCTCCAATTTTACTGTTTCCGTCCTAATTTAATTTAATTGAATTGTTGGATAAATACTGTAATTTTTGTAGAGACATCTTACTTACTAGTATTTTATTTTTCGTCGTTGTTATTATTATTATTATTATTATTATTATTATTATTATTATTATTATTATTATGTTTGTTGGTGTGAATAAGAAAAGAAAAGTGACATGTTGGCCCAATGAAAGAAAAAGAAACTGATTGGCCCAAGAAACAACCTATGGTTCCTTGTTGATAGGAATTAACGAAGGAAGCCAGCGGGAGGCACAGAGAGGACAAAGATACAAACATACGATCACAGAAGGACAGCAATAGCAAGTAACTCGTGTTATCTGGTTTTTTTTTTTTATGTTGCTTATTGACACTGTGATGAGTAGCTAATTTTTTAGATTATAAATTGTAGATGATTCTTCTTTGATTTATGCAATTGAAACCTATATTTATTTATTAATTCTTGTGCTTAATATTTTTAATAAAATCCGACCAATATTGAATTGATTTCCAGTGATATTTCATTACTAGCTCTATGAATTATAACTATATCTAGGAGTAGTTAGTATGACTCATGATTTAACGTTTTTTCAAGCTTTTGAGAATACCCATCACCCACACTTGCAGGTTTTGATTCTCGCGACGTAGTTTGTCCCTTGTGGCCTGAATGGCGTTGACTGGACCGTTGTTGCTATGGGATATATACACTGTCATTGCTATGTATGGCAATTGATTGTATGGCTGGGAATAGCTTTGCTGCAGCCCACGGTGGGGGCCAAAATGTTCTTGTATATAAGTTGTTTATATGGGTACTTAGTTAGAAGGTGCTCTTATATAAGTTTGAGCGTATGAGTAAGTAGAAAGTGATGATCCAACCTAATAAATACAGGACTTTATATGTACCCCAGCTGAACTGCTTTGGCAAGAATGCCTCCTAGAGGGCGGAGAGCAGTTGGCCCCGTACCTCGCCTCATACAGCCCATGTGCCTTATTTCCTTGACCTAGACTCCTAAGTATGACTTGTGTTTTTGCTTATCTGGTGGGCTGACTGATTAACATTGTACATATCAGTTCATTAGGCATGTTAGGCCTTTTGCCATTGGGGTGGGCCGAGTCCAAGTAGAGGTTTAGAATCGGTTTTGTAATCGGTTTGTAGTAAAATATGGTTACGGTTATGAATCCAAATCCGTCAAAGTGGTGTTGGATTAGATATGACTTGATTTGTAAAAATATCTGACCATGCACACCCGTACTTTTTACCAAATAAAATTTAATCGTTTACCATAAAATCTCATAAGTTTCAATCTCTTAATACTAAAATGAAATCAATTATGAATTGTTACTCTCAGAACTACATTTCACTCTCAAAACGTTTAATTTATTCACTTTATAAATTGTTACTTCTACAATGTACATGAATCAAATGTTACAATCTCTTGTTTCTTTTGAATGATGGCAACCTCTTCTATTTCAGCAACAGAATGGAAATTGAAAGAACTACTGATCAACCAAATTGGCTTGAACTTCCAAAAGATGTGACATCAAATATTCTCCAAAGGCTTGGTACTGTCGAAATAATTACCAGTGCATGTCAAGTGTGTTCTTTATGGTGGAATATCTGTAAGGATCCTTTCATGTGGCGCACCATTCACATTACCATCGTCAACTATTCTCCTCGCTACATCAGACATGGTGTTAATTTGGTGAAGATTTGTCGCAATGCAGTTGCACGAAGTTGTGGTCAGCTAGAAGACATTGCTTTTGAGTTTTATGTGACCGATAATCTCCTTGCCTACATTGCTGATCGGTAATTAACTGCAGAATATATATTTTTCCAATGTGTTATGATGAATTATATTTTAAAGATGTCTTGTTGCTTAACGTAAATATCTTATAATATTTTACTTAAATTTTACAGCTCGGGTCACCTACGGTGTATGCGGCTTGTACGATCTGCAAGACTTTCAGAAAAAGAGTTTAGATATGTTATAAAGAAACTTACATTCTTAGAGGAGCTTGACATTTCATTTAACCATCAACTTTCCAAAGAAACCTTTGAACTTATTGGCCAATGTTGCCCTCTTTTGAAATCATTGAAATATGGCAGGTTAGTTAAGGGGACAGAAAAGATTGATGATGAGGCATTTGCTATTGCCAAAACAATGCCTAGGTTACTTCACCTTAAAATTTCCGGAAATGTTCTCACTAGTAATGACGGGGTTCTTGCCATTCTTGATGGATGTCCTCTGCTGGAATCTCTTGATTTGACACGGTGTTACCTAAGATGTTTCGATTTTGATGTGAATGATAGTTTGAAGAAAAGGGGCCTTGAGCAAATTACATATCAATTTTGGACTTCCTTGAAAAGGAATTTGCCGAAGTCATCAGAAGCATAGTCAAATGTTTTATTTTCTAGTAATGTACTTTAATTCCCTTTTGAACTTTCAACTCATGCGTGTTTAGCATACATGCTTTATTAATCAAATGGATTATTAATGTTTTAATTGTTGAATTATTCCTTGAGAAGGTTCATAAGAAATATAATCATATTCCTTGTGAATGCACTAATTGTTCTTCTTTCTCTGCCTCTTCCCAATCTGTAATCTGCTAATTTTGCATTTTATGTAGCATCAGGTTCTGGAAGACTGGAACAGTTTCATGAATTTCTTTAGGTTGATCACCTGTTTCATCAACTGACTCTAACTCAAATTAAATATTATCATATCAGAGTTGCTACTTGAACTACTAGCTTGTTATTGATCTTTGAGAGTCATAGCCATTCTACTGTGAAGACATGTAAAGCAACTTTGTGTTGCAAGTCAAACATTATGGCCACTCATTTTTCCCTTGTTCACAATGCAATTTACTGCACAAGTTGAAAATGTGATCGGTGACATAAATGTAGTGGTTGGGTGTTATGGGTGTGAAGGCTTTTTTACTCCTATAAATACCAAGCCACGGTAATGTTTTCAATCATCCCAAAATCAAGTAACACAACAACAAGTGTATGTCATTGTTGAGTGTGAGAGGAAAAATATAGAGAGAAATATAGTTTCTCTTGTGAGGTTTCTCCTAGTGTTAGTATTCTCCTATATTCAAGAGAGAGTGTAATTGTACTCTCCTTGTATTTAGAGAGAGGTCTTATAATTTCTCCCACTTAGTGAAAGTTCTCTACTTTGCCCCGTGGTTTTCTCCCCTTATTTGTTGAGGGGTTTCCACGTAAATATTGTGTGTTCAGTTTCTCTTTTCTCGTCTCTTATTTTAGCTGTGTGATAATTATTTTGCTACTCTGGTACCCAACAGTGGTATCAGAGCCACTGGTTTTTTGGTCGTTGTTCCGCTGCGGCAAACTGGTTAGGTACCGGTGATAAGAAAATTCTCGTATGCTCTGTGGTTGCGGCTTAGGCTGATCTTCCACATCAAAAGAGAATTATTCTTATAACTAGGAAGTGTGGTAGTGTAAAAGTGACGTCTAGGAAAGTTCCGGCTAGGAAAGACTTGGTACTTAAGAGTGTCCATTAGTGACCCACCTCTCTTTCCTGGGAACATACCTGCGTATCTTTTACGGACTCCAGTCACTGTTCTAGTACACGGTACGTCCGGTTGGTGAAAAAAAAAAAAAAAAAAAAAAATGACAGCGAAATTTGAGATAGAGAAGTTTAATGGAAAAAGTTTTTCCTTGTGGAAATTGAAGATAAGGGCAATTTTGAGAAAAGATAATTGCCTAGACGCAATAGATGGCAGACCTGCAGATATCACTGACGAAAAGTGGAAAGAAATGGATGATAGTGCCGTTGCCAATTTGCACCTAGCAATGGCGGACTCGGTATTGTCAAGTATTGCTGAAAAGAAGACAGCAAAGGAAATCTGGGATACTCTAATAAAATTGTACGAGGTCAAATCTCTTCATAATAGAATATTCTTAAAGAGAAGGCTCTACACTCTTCGAATGAGTGAATCGACGTCAATGACGGATCACATCAACACCCTTAATACGCTATTTTCTCAACTAACAGCTTCAGATTTCAGAATAGCGGAAAATGAGCGTGCCGAGCTTCTACTTCAGAGTTTACCAGATTCGTATGATCAACTCATCATCAACATTACAAATAATAATATAGCTGATACTCTTCACTTTGATGATGTCGCCGGTGCAGTCCTTGAAGAAGAATCCAGGCGCAAGAACAAGGAAGAAAGGTCAGGGAGTTCAAAGCAAGCAGAGGCTTTGACGATGACGAGAGGCAGATCAACGGAACGCGGCCCTAGTGGGAGTCAAAATCATGGTAGGTCAAAATCTCGAAGATGGAAGAACCTCAAATGCTACAATTGTGGTATGAGAGGACACCTAAAGAAGGAGTGTCGGAATAATAAGAAGAATGGAGAGAAGGGTTATGAAGCTTCAACATCTCAAGGATGTGTCGCAAGTAATTCAGATGATGGTGACATCCTGTATAGCGAAGCAGCAATTAGCTCTAAAGGTGGTAGAAGTCTCAACGATGTCTGGATAATGGATTCGGGTGCAACATGGCACATGACTCCACACCGAGATTGGTTTTATTCTTATGAGCCTATCTCGGAAGGATCTGTGTACATGGGAAATGACCATGCCTTAGAAATTGCTGGAATCGGTACTATCAGATTAAAGATGCATGATGGTACTGTTCGGAAAATACAAGGGGTACGCCATGTGAACGGGTTGAAGAAGAATTTATTGTCCATTGGGCAATTGGATGACCTCGGGTGTAAGATCCACATTGAAAGTGGCATCTTGAAAGTAGTGAAAGGTAATCTTGTGGTGATGAAAGCAGAAAAGATCACAAGTAATTTATACATGCTTCTGGGAGATACATTGCAAGAGGCAGATGCATCAGTTGCAGCTGTAAGCCAAGAAGAAACAACGATGATGTGGCATCGCAGACTGGGCCATATGTCGGAACGTGGCTTGAAAGTCCTTGCGGAACGCAATCTCCTTCACGGGCTCAAGACAGTAAATTTACCATTTTGTGAGCACTGTGTGATAAGCAAGCAGCATAGGTTGAAGTTTGCTCGAGTAACTACTAGAAGCAAACACATACTAGACTTGATTCATTCTGATGTGTGGGAGTCACCGGAAATATCTCTGGGAGGAGCAAAATATTTTGTCTCATTCATTGATGACTATTCCAGAAGATTATGGGTGTACCCAATCAAGAAGAAGTCTGATGTGTTTCCAGTATTCAAGGAATTCAAAGCACAAGTAGAGCTTGAAACTGGGAAGAAGATTAAGTGCTTGAGGACAGACAATGGAGGAGAATATGTAGATGGCAATTTTCTGGCATTTTGCAAACTCTATTGTAAGGCAATTCACAGTTGCACATACACCTCAGCAGAATGGTGTAGCAGAGCGGATGAATAGAACTCTCCTAGATAGAACAAGAGCTATGCTGAAAACAGCGGGAGTGGCCAAATCTTTCTGGGCAGAAGCAGTTAAAACCGCTTGTTATGTAATAAATCGATCACCATCAACGGCGATTGATTTGAAGACACCGATGGAGGTGTGGAAAGGAAAGCCAGTTGATTATTCTTCTTTGCATGTGTTTGGTTGTCCTGTGTACGTAATGTACAACTCCCAAGAAAGATCGAAGTTGGACTCAAAGTCCAGGAAATGTATCTTCTTGGGTTATGCTGATAATGTTAAGGGGTATCGCCTGTGGGATCCCACTGCCCGCAAGGTTGTTGTCAGCAGGGATGTATTCTTTGTAGAAAATGAACTACAAAGTGAGCAGAAAAATGATAACACTTCCAAAGAAACTGCTATAGTGCAAATGGAAGAAAAATCCAAAGAAAGTGATTCTTCTGAAGCAGAATCAGTGCACGAAGAACAAGATGAGGTCAATGATGGAGATGTTCATCGATCATTACGTCAGACGAAGAAACCAACTTGGCACTCAGATTATGTTATGGCAAGCCATGATGCATATTGTCTTCTAAATGAAGAAGGGGAACCGTCAACCTTTCAAGAGGCTTTGAACAGTTCAGATGCTTCTCAATGGATGACAGCAATGCATGAAGAAATGGAAGCCTTACATAGAAACAAGACATGGGATCTTGTTGAACTTCCAAAGGGTCGGAAAGCCATTGGAAATAAATGGGTATACAAGATAAAACGTGATGGCAATGATCAAGTGGAACGGTATCGTGCAAGATTGGTGGTCAAAGGATATGCTCAGAAAGAAGGTATTGACTTCAATGAGATTTTTTCGCCAGTTGTTAGACTTACTACTATAAGAGTAGTGTTGGCGATGTGTGCTGCATTTGATTTACATCGTGAGCAGCTAGATGTAAAGACTGCTTTTCTTCATGGAGAACTTGAAGAAGAAATTTATATGCTCCAACCGGAAGGATTTAAAGAACAAGGAAAAGAAAACTTGGTTTGCAGGTTGACCAAATCTCTGTACGGTCTAAAGCAGGCGCCCAGGTGTTGGTACAAGAGATTTGATTCTTTCATAATTAGCCTCGATTACAACAGACTGAGTTCAGACCATTGTACGTACTACAAAAGGTTTGGTGATAATGATTTCATTATTTTGCTGTTGTATGTGGATGACATGTTGGTGGTAGGCCCCAACAAAGATCGGGTCCAAGAATTGAAGGCACAATTGGCTAGGGAGTTCGATATGAAAGACTTGGGACCAGCAAACAAGATTTTAGGGATGCAAATTCACCGAGACAGAAAAGACAGGAAGATTTGGCTTTCTCAAAAGAATTATCTAAGGAAAGTCTTGCGGCGCTTCAACATGCAAGATTGTAAGCCAATCTCTACCCCGCTTCCTGTCAACTTTAAATTATCCTCAAGTATGAGTCCTAGCAATGAAGCGGAGAGGATGGAAATGTCTCGAGTACCGTATGCATCAGCGGTGGGAAGTCTTATGTATGCCATGATATGTACAAGACCAGACATTAAACAAGCAGTGGGAGTGGTTAGTCGGTTTATGGCGGATCCGGGTAAAGAGCATTGGAATGCTGTTAAAAGAATCCTGAGATACATTAAAGGAACCTCGGGTGTTGCAATATGTTTCGGAGGATCGGAATTAACTGTCAGAGGTTATGTTGATTCAGATTTTGCAGGCGATCATGATAAGAGAAAATCTACTACTGGTTATGTGTTCACACTTGCAGGAGGAGCAGTAAGTTGGTTGTCCAAGTTACAAACTGTTGTAGCTCTGTCCACGACAGAAGCTGAGTACATGGCAGCTACCCAGGCATGCAAGGAAGCTATTTGGATACAAAGACTAATGGAGGAACTCGGGCACAAGCAGCAGAAAATTGTTGTGTATTGTGACAGTCAGAGTGCCTTGCACATTGCAAGAAATCCAGCCTTTCATTCCAGGACGAAGCACATAGGCGTTCAATATCATTTTGTTCGAGAAGTAGTGGAGGAAGGAAGTGTGGATATGCAGAAGATTCACACCAATGATAACCTAGCAGATGCGATGACAAAGCCGATCAACGCTGACAAGTTTATATGGTGTAGATCCTCGTGTGGCCTATCGGAAACGTAGCAACAGGAAATTGGCAAGGTAGAGAGACTTTGAAAGCTCACAAAGATAGCTTTAAGTGGGAGATTGTGAAGACATGTAAAGCAACTTTGTGTTGCAAGTCAAACATTATGGCCACTCATTTTTCCCTTGTTCACAATGCAATTTACTGCACAAGTTGAAAATGTGATCGGTGACATAAATGTAGTGGTTGGGTGTTATGGGTGTGAAGGCTTTTTTACTCCTATAAATACCAAGCCACGGTAATGTTTTCAATCATCCCAAAATCAAGTAACACAACAACAAGTGTATGTCATTGTTGAGTGTGAAAGGAAAAATATAGAGAGAAATATAGTTTCTCTTGTGAGGTTTCTCCTAGTGTTAGTATTCTCCTATATTCAAGAGAGAGTGTAATTGTACTCTCCTTGTATTTAGAGAGAGGTCTTATAATTTCTCCCACTTAGTGAAAGTTCTCTACTTTGCCCCGTGGTTTTCTCCCCTTATTTGTTGAGGGGTTTCCACGTAAATATTGTGTGTTCAGTTTCTCTTTTCTCGTCTCTTATTTTAGCTGTGTGATAATTATTTTGCTACTCTGGTACTTCAAATACCACATCTCTTGTCTCTTGATATGATATAGGCACTCCTTAATTGATCATTCTCCACAACTTGTAAGTTGTAACCTTTGACCCTTGTCGGATATTCAACGACACAACCTAATAACTCTAGCATAGTAGCATACATTTTGTCTTGTTTTATGTGAAAAAAATTTGATTAACCAAATACTTATAGGTTTGATTTGAGTAGTTAGCAGGTTTTCCACACCAATGTTCAATTGGAGTTTTAAATCAATAGTTGATGGACACCTATTTATTAGTTGCACACCTATTGAATACTACATACTACATTATAAACAAAAGACAATTTAGTAATACTAGATCTTCGATCCGATCCATGCTATTGCACGAGTCTTATCGATAGACCATTCTGTTGAGGTGTTTATATCACGGTTCTATGCCTCTTTATACCTCATGATCATCAAACATTTTGAGACGGATAGTGCCCATACATTGAACTTTGCACGCCTTATTGTTACCAAGACAAACAATTCCACCTTCTTTCATTTATAAGGTCTCAAATTTCCTTGGATACATGTGATAAGAGCACTCAGAGTCCATGAAACAGCTCTTTGCAGGTTTTCAACTCGTCATAGCTAGTGTGCTCCCGCACTCTCATAGCCTTCCTCTTCACTAAAAAGCAATCTGAACGGATGAACTACCACCGCCCCCTCTCTGAGGACAGTCCTTCTTGAAGTGACTTGTGGTGTGACGGAGAAAACATTTGAACTTGGTTTTCTCACTACCTTTTGATTTGGACTTTGGCCTGAACTTCTTTCCTTTTCCATTACCTCTGCTTTCACTCCCCCCCTTGAAACATTCAAGTCATCTCCACTATCATCAACCTTCAAATCTTTGAATTTTGTTAATTCCTTGGTTCTCAAATCCGCTTTGACTTCCTCGAAGGTGATAGTGCCTTCTTTTCCGTAAAGCATAGTGTTCTTGAAGTTCTCAAAGGACTTAGGTAAAACACATAGTAGGTGTAGGGCTTTGTCATCGTCTTTCATATTCACCTCAATGTTCGCCGAATCATCAATTACTTTATTAAACTCTGTCAGTTGCTCCATTATAGGCTGTCTCCACCATACGATAAAAGTGTAAAGTTGTTGTTTCAGACATTGCATATGGGCCAAAGACTTGGTCATGTACAATGAATCATTTGTTCCACATAGACACAACAATGGTCTCCCTTTCAACTTCTCTAAACACCTTGTCTTCGAGGTACACGATAATGACACTAACTGCCTTATCATTCATATCAGAGTTCTCTGCAGGTGTCAGATGTGCTGGCATTTGTGCTTCTTCCTTCATCGCTTTAACACACTTTTGTTGGATTAAAATTGCCCTCATCTTAACCTTCTACAATCTGAAGTCGTTACTACCGGTAAACTTCTCAATATCTCACTTCGAACCCATGGTACCTGATTATTGATTTGATCATTGCCCCACAGAGGGGCCAATTGTTGTGTATTCGGTGAAAAATCACACCAATAAAATATTTGACGTGTGAAGCAAATAAATCAAGCAACAAATATCAATGACGATGACTATTATAATCTTAAACAAAATAAAACAACGAAAACAACTAAGAAACAAGCATATACGAAATTTTTTTACCCAATTCGGTCAAAAAATGATCTACGTCCGAGGGAGAGAGCAAATATTTGTTCCACCAATCAAATAGATTACTCCCTTCGTCCCAAAATAACTGATCTATTTTTGACTTTGAGTACTATTCATATGATCTACTTTGACTATATTTTTCTACTAATATATATATGCAAATATTAGCATATGAGATGTTGTTTGATTTGTCTCGATGAGTATTTTCAAAATATATAATTTTTAATAAAATATAATTTAAGATATTAACAATTAAAGATGAACATTGGCAAACGTGACAGTGGTCAACTAGGTCAGTTATTTTGGGACGGACACTACAAAAAAAGCGCCATTTAGCCACGGTCAAAACCGTGGCTATAAGTCACTTTGACCGTGGCTAATATACTTTGCCACGAAAATTTTGAGGGTGGTTATTCCTGGCGATGCTAAATTTAGCCACGGCTAAATTTGGTTTTTGCCACAGCAATATAAAGCGTGGTAACAATTTTATAGCCACGATTATTTATCAATTAGCCACGGTCAAACCGTGGCAAAATAGCTGACAGGGAATTTAAAAAATTGAGTTGGCTACGGTTTTAACCGCAGCTAAATAATGTATTAAACATAGCCACCCTTTTAACCGTGGCTAACAATATTCTTTTTTTTTTTTTTTGAAGCTGCTTTTCTTTCGTGCTTTTTTTATTTTTTATTTTTTTGATAAAGAATAGAGAAGCATTTCTCATGTATTATATTTATACTTTAGGATTAAGCTAAGAAAGAAAAGGGCCTAATCACCATGCTACTTTGAGCCATTTGAAACTCTTTATAAAGTATAAAAACCTCATGCTTGTATCCAAAGGAAATTGGTCAAATTCACTTACATATATATATCCAAAGGAAATTCACTTACAAAAAACAGATTAGATTAATGAAGATAAACATAAATCAGTTACCTCGTGCTTGTAATTTTAAAAGGAAATGCCTCTGACAGGGAATACTCTTTAGCAACCTGCAGTTCGAAATAGATAGTTAGCACGCACAGAGACATGTTCCCAAAAAGATCTCCATGAAGTCTGTGGAAGGTCTTTTCTTTGCCTGAGATTTCAGAAATTGGAAAAAATCATAATATACCAGGCAGTAGATATGTCGGCACATCGATAATGAATACTCGAAGATACCAGTAACTATATTGCAATAAGGGTGAATTACTTTTTTCTGAGTTTGTGAGAAGTTATATCTATCTGCAGCCACTAGTTAATAACAATATTACAAGAACCTTAATAAATCTGAATAGATCAAACAAGAAATCATATTAATAGATAGTGCTAGCAAATTTAAAGGTAACAAGAACTAGCAAGCGAACATAGTTTCGTAAAATAAAGAGTCAAAGAATTGGAAAAAGTTTTATATGAATTGAAATGGGGCATATGATAAGTATATGCAAACCTCAGTGTAGTTCTTCTTCGTTGACATCGTCTCGCACTAACTGTAGTTCTTCAATGTTCCCCACATTTTGCTCGCAAAAAGGTATATCTTCCATTATTGTTTGTTCAGAATCCATTAAGTTCACTTCCCCCATATCATATATGTCTCTAGGCTTCATATGACAAACACAAGACCAACCTTGATCAACTGGATCATCAACATAATATACCATTCTAGCATCAGTTGCAAGGATGAATGGTTCATCTACTTCATTCAAACCAGTGTGTATCAAGTGAGAAAAGTTTACGCTTGTAATCCCAAATTGGTCTATCTTGATTCCCTTGTTAAGTTTAGTGTCTACCCAAATACATTTGAATAATACAACCCTTAACTTACCAAAGTAATCAAGTTCTATGATGTCAACCAATTTCCCATAATACATGACATTACTTGAATTCTGAATAGGATCCCTGCCAGCTGAAAACTTCTGAGTAATGGCAGACATAACAACACCGCTGTTTTGGGTTTTCAATCCTTGCTCCTTATTCTCTGTGCGAAACTTGAATCCATGAATATTATATCCATGAAACCTACTTGCGATGTTATTTGGACCTCTTGCAAGCCACTCGACTTCACTCGTAATATCCATGAAATCATCCTTTCTTGCAACCTATTAGTTTTAAAAATTATTATGAGATTTTGATGTGAAAAGATTAAATCAAAATATATACACACACATACACTTATACATATACATTCTTACATATTCTTTAAACCACTTAAGAAAATGTTGGTGAACATATTCTTCGACAACTCTAGTTGAGTTTCTTTTGCCACGAAACATTCTAGTAACCTCAGTCTTAAACATCCTTGAATAAGATTTTGGTTATTACATGTTGTATTGAAATTGATGATAATATGAATGTTAACTATATGCAAAAACATAAAACTTACTCACGAAATGGATCAACTAATTCACAATTGGCTAACACATAGCGATGAGCTTGAATCATCTCCAAGTTTGGAAGGGAAACAATCTTGGTAGCTCCAATAGGCTTACCCAAAGTAGGAAAAAACTTCAACAAAATAGGCGAATCACTACTAGAACTAACCCCATTGTCATCATCATTGCGTCTTGGTCTGATGAGCTAGATTCTTGAAATCCTTGACCACCTAAGCCACCAAATACATCATTTAACATATCTTGCATTGGATATTGAGCAATTGGCGCTTCTTTTACTTGACTTGATGACCCAACACTAGAACGAACATTCTTTTCCCCATGCATGTACCAAACTGTGTACTTTCTTAGAAATCCCTTTTCAAGTATGTGACTAAAAACTTCAACTCTATCACCCGAATAACCAAATCTACATGCATAACAAGGACACAAGATTTTTCCATTGCATGCTGGATTTGAAAAGGCAAAGTCCAAAAATTGGACTACCCCCTTCAAGTAATCTTTCGATCTTATTGGCTTGTTAATCCAACTCTTATCAATCATAATTGGATGAATCTGTTTAAGACTATCAACTACGACAAGACCAAGTAAGTAGTATGAGAGGCAAGCTAAAACTAAGCTATGTGAAGTTCTTATCAGAACATGAGGGGCAGTCCAACATAATATCTATCTCTACCTCATGCTAGATTTTAGATTTCACAAACATGCTGCAACACATTAACACTCTTACTCATAATATGAATTCACATGACATTCAGTTGATACAAAGTTTTCAGTCAAATGCAGGGTTCATGCATTTTCAATATTTAACCTCATTAATTGAGAGTTTTTCTACAATCTGGATGTTGTATACATAACTACAATTTTAGATGCTCAGGACATGACATTTAAAATTGAATGATAACTACAATAAAAAATATAATTCATGTTTATAAAGCTTCACAACATAAATTTATTTCCCTAGAATCTACAATGGCAATATATCGACACAGAGGCAGACGATGGATATTGGCAGGCTCACGTCTTTCCCCTCACCTTCCACACAGCACAATGGATAGATAATGCTTCATCTGGTTTTATTTCGTGTTCAGGTTTCAATGGAACAAATGGCTCTCAAGAGCCCCACGTTGCCAACAGATAACCTTATTCTTATGAATACTAAATTGCATAATTAATACAGTTAACTCTTCTAAATGATTGCGCAAATTTCAGTTAATTTTATAGGATTTAATTTATGATACACTGAAATTATATAATTATTTTGTACATTATATAATAAGCACAATAAGCACATTGAATATCTTAACTACTGCATATTGAAGCCTCTAATCAATGAAACAAAAACTTCACAATTGAATTCCAAGTCCTAATCATATCCTAGTGAATATCTTAACTACTGCATATTGAAGCCTCTAATCAATGAAACAAAGACTTCACAATTGAATTCCAATTCCTAATCATACCCTAGTGAATATCTTAACTATTGCATATTGAAGCCTCTAATCAATGAAACAAAAACTTCACAATTAAACTCCAATTCCTAATCATACCCTAGTGAATATCTTAACTACTGCTTATTGAAGCCAAATCGACGTGAAATCAGAAGCTCAAAATTAGGCCAGAACAAAACAATGAAATCAGAAGATCATAAGGTGAACAGAGAAATCGTCGTGGAATGGAAGAGAGAGAGATCACTTACATGATTTGGTGAGATTCGAAGCTACGACGGCAAGTCAAGTTTTGGTGAACAGAGAAAACAGAGAAATCGTCGGAAAGAATTGATGAGATCTGAAACTTGACGACGGAAGACAACGATTGTGGATTGAAGCTTGACGGCGGAAGACAACGGTTGTGGATTAAAGCTTGACGGCGGAAGACAACGGTGGTAGATTGAAGCTCGACGGCGGAAGACAACGGTGGTAGATTGAAGCTCGGCGGTGATTGAAGCGTTTACGAGAGAGAGAGATTTGGAAATTCAGAAGAAAATAGAAAAACACGTGAAAGACAAATTAGAAAATTGAAAATAAGAAATAGGATTATATTAGCCATAGTTTTAACCGTGGCAAACATAAACTTTATCCACAGTTATTATAACCGTGACTAATTGACTGTGGCTAAAGAGAGAATTTTTTGTAGTGGGAGGGAGTAATTGTTACAAAGAAATTCTAAAGGGTTAGATGAGTCATCTTTGAAAATAGGCAAATATTAACTAGTATTTCCGAGACATTATTGAAAAAACAGAACAACTTTTATTCTTGGCCTTTAATTAGCCCTGGCGTTTCTCTTTCAAAACGTTTGGGGTACCACTTTATCGATTAAAGGTATACGCATGTCAATAATCATTTTTTCAAAGTTTATTGGAAACTACTCCAATAATAAAAAGTTATAATCCACTTTTAAAATTAGAACGTTTAGTTTTCACTGTCTTTGTTTATAAAAGGTTACAGTAATTTGAGTAACATATATGAAAATGGCCTCTTCTTCAAATGTTGCAAAGGAAGCAGAAGGTGATAGTTCAACTGTGCCAAATTGGCTTGAACTTCCAAAAGAAATCACAGCTAACATCCTTCAAAGGCTCGATACCATTGACATTGTAAAAAGTGCATGTCAAGTTTGTCCTCTATGGTGGAATGTTTGCAAGGATCCTCTTGTGTGGCGCACCATTCGTATGACCAGTTTTTCCTGTTCACTATACATTCATGCAGAGTTGGTGAAGATTTGCCGTTATGCTGTTGAACAAAGTTGCGGTCATCTCGAAGAAGTTGATATTGAGTATTTTTGCACGGACCAACTCCTTGAATGCATAACTGTGAAGTAATTTTTTATTTTTTTATTAGTTTTAATTTTTATGAATTTTTATTCATTTTTAAGATCTTCATGGATCTATATGTGTTCATATATTATCCATAATTTTTTTATTTTATTTTATAGTGGCAGTAACCTACGACTCTTGCGGCTTTTAGACTGCCAACAAATTTCAGATATAGGATTCAGTGAAGCTGTGAGAAAACTTCCTCAGTTAGAGAAGGTGGACATTTCATTTTGCGACTTATTGAAGTGTTCTCTCGATGTTCTTGGTCGATCATGTCCTCTTTTAAAATCCCTCAAATTTGTAACAATAGGGCTTGAGTATTTCGGGTATGAACATAATGATGAGGAGGCATTTATTATTGCAGAAACAATGCCAGGAATACGCCATCTTAATATTAGAGGAAATATGCTCACAAATGATGGATTGCTTGCAATTCTTGACGGATGTCCTCTTCTTGAATCTCTTAACATTGCAGAATGTAATAATCTTCGATTGTCCGAAGGTTTGAGACAAAGGTGTCGTGAACAGATCAAATATGTGCGGATGTGGACTCCTCCGTATGATGACGAAGATGTTGATCATGTTTCTTATCAAGATTCTATATTAAGCACTATATTACGATCCCTTTGATAGATTCGGAATGTCATGCCCTAAGTGATGATGTATTACAAGGCTATTGTTATTTTTTGGATTTGTTTCCTTGAAGAGACTCATGAGCTAATTTTATATCATTGAAGAATTTTGTTAAAGACAATTGAATGCATGCGTTCTATCTACTTATTATTGGCCTGTTTTATCTATCAGATTGATCAATTTTGTTTTTGTTGATGGATGTTTCTGATTGTGATTTTTGTTTGAGTTGTTTGTAATTGTAATCAATGAGAGTTAGAATTAACAAATTTATTTTGTTCTATGAATTCAGAGAACTCGATTTTTATCATATATGTACACTGAAAAGTTTTATTCGTAGTAAAAATATGAGAAATTTAGATGTGTATCAATATCAATGGTTATGGAAAATATTGAACTCTTGAATGCTAGTATTAAGGAATTGCTTCCTTCTTTATTTTATTTTGTAACATTTTTTTTTTTAACGACATTATTTTTTGAACGGCAAAATAATATATATAAAAAATAAGAAGAAGAAACGAAATTTCGGTCCAATACAGAAAAAAATAAAGAGTATAAGAAATACTCCTAAAAAAAGCAAAAAGAAAAAATAGAAGAGAAAATAAACAATAAATCAAACCCAAACAACTATAACAAGCACACCAAAAAAATTTGCACACCACCAAAAAGCACCGAGCCATTTTTCTTTTGAAAGGCTAAAATAACATTTTTTTTATTGATCACAAGATTAAACATTCGGAGTACTACAATAGTAATTTGTTTGCCTCACATATGTCAAGCCTCGACACAGGGAAATTTTTGTTTCGTACCCCTGCGATTATACCTCTATCCCTACTAATCAATTTTTTTTTCCAATTTTACCTTTTGTTTTTGTTAGAACAATTTTACTCTTTATTATTTGAGATTAAACTCATTCTTCTCATTTTTTTCCAATTTTACCTTTTGTTTTTGTTTTTGTTTTTCCAATTAAACTCATTCCTCCCTTAGGTCTTGTACTCAGTCTAATGTATACACAGCGGTTGTGAATGCACTTGTAGTTGCCAGTCAAACTTCGACGACAATTAGCATCAGTATCACATGGAACACGCTTGGCAGATCCTGTAAAAAGAAAAATAGAATAAAAGAATGTAACAAAAATGGGATATAATTAAGACTATAAGAAATTTGAAAAGTAGAATAATAAAATAGTTCACCACAATCAACGCCCTTTGTAATAAGAAATAGGAAAACAAATAAAATCATAGTATATACAAACTTAAGAGTTTTAGCCATATTTGTATGCATAAAATATAATGTGAGTTGATCACTTTATAGTGTAAAAACACACATAATTATACTAAAAACAATAATATATTTTTAGCGCTTAGAAGTTGTAAAAAAACCTCCCTAAAATTTAAATACTCCCTAAGTCAATGTGTTGAGTTTGCCTCTTTAAAACACGAAATGAAAAATGTAAAAACTTTTATTTTATTTTTTTTCATTAACTTTTCGACCTTTGATGATAGAATGAAGAAATTTAAAATAATAATAATTCACAATATTGAGTGACAACAAAGTTTAAAATAAATAAAATTATAATATATACAAACTTGACAGTTTTAGCTATTTTTTTTTATATGCAAAAAATAGAATATGATTTTATCTTTTATTGTATATAAAACACCTATGTGATGCTAAAAACAGTAATATAATTTTAGCACTTAGAAGTTGTGAAAGACCTCCGTGAAATTTTAAATCATTATTTAAAATTTAAATAATTATTAAGTGTCTAGTGATCAATGTGTTGAGTTTTCAACCCACTATTATACAAAAAGTAGCAATGTGTTGATCAATTTATTTTTCTGTCAAATAAAAAAAAAATATCAACTTTTTATTATTTTCTATCAAACTAGTAAAAAAAATAGTAAAGTTTAATTATAAAACAAATAAAAAAAAATATTATTGTGAGTCGTGTAAATAATAAACATCATGTATAAACAAAATGTATACACATATTGTTTGAAAATTTATACATTTATAAATGTTATTTTAATAATTTTTTCGGAGAAGGAGTCTCCGTGGGACGGGGGATAAAATCTAGTACCCATCCCCAAACCTCTCTCGGGGAAACTTTCTCCACCATCACACGGAGAAAAATTTCCCATCTTCGGGTCCCCAAACGGGACAATCCCAACAGAAATCTTCATTTACGGACGAAATTGACATCCCTATCTATATCTAATAATTTCATTACAATCAAAATAAATTTTCAATTAATTAAACAAATTGTTTTAATTTTTTATTTCAAATTTTGGTGTTTACATTTACATTGTTTGGAAATAGTCGTGCCTTATTGCTTTATTCCTTTCTTCATATGATGGAAGTTGCACAAAACAAGCAAAGCATATGATGAAAATTGAACAAAACAAGTATCAAGCAAAGCATATTATGGAAATTGCCCAAAAGCAATGTGTTGTCCTCTGCTAGAAGGACTGGACATTTCATTGTGCAACCTATCAAAGGATTCTCTTGAAGTTGTTGGAAGATCTTGTACACTTCTAAAATGGCTCATATTTGTAAGGAAGGGGTTTAATTATGGGCGGTTTGATGTTGATGTTAATGATGATGAGGCATTTGTTATTGCAGAAACAATGTCCGGACTAAGCCATCTTTATATTAGAGGAAATCACATTACAAATGCTGGATTGATTGCAATTCTTGATGGTTGTCCTCTTCTTGAGACTCTTGACATTCAAAGATGTTACAATCTTGATTTAAGTGAAAGTTTGAGGAAAAGGTGTCTTGAGCAGATCAAAGATGTGATGCTTCCAATTCAGCATCACAGTGAAGATTACGATTATGATGATGATCATGTAACTTATCTTGATTCTATGTTAGATGATGACTGTTATGATCCTTATGATTAATTTTTAGTTTGGAGGGTTAAGTGATGATGGAAAGTGAGTGAGGCTACTATCATGGATGTCTTTGATTTTGTTTATCTCCAAGTGAAAATTTGAATGTTGTTCCTTCTAAGGACTAAGAAGCTAAAAAATTTATTATGAATGATGATTTATTTTAATTTTTTTTAATGGCAATATATATAGGAGTATATATATATATATATATTAAAAAAAAAAAATTCGAGTTACAATATAACCAAATAGGGGGAGTACAAGACGTACTAAAAACCCCAAAAGGAAAAAGATACCAGAATGTAAGAGGGGAAGAAAAAGAAGATCACCAAAGAGAGTGAGGGAAAAGCGGGCTCATCGTCCTCCAAGACAACCAGTAATAAGGTTCACCACGACACAAACTCTAATGGCTCCAGCACAAAAAAGGTTGCACCTCCCATTCATATAAAGAGCAAGGGTGGCCAGGGTTTTTTGCCATATACCACCTCCAAGAAAGAAGTTTCACCCTATCAACTATATATTCAACAGATGATGTTCCCCCAGCAAAGATTAAGTCGTTTCGGGAAATCCAGATTGACCAAATAACAGTGTGCCAAATTAACATCCACCATAGGTGTGTCCTCCTACCCACTCCTAATCCAAGGCAAAGCTCGTATAAACCTAAAATCCCCCTTGGTAAAACAAAATCAACCCCTAACCACGTAAAAATAGAGTTGTTGTTTCCATGTTTGTTTATTAATCATGATTTTTGTTTATTAAGTTGTCATTTCCATGTGAAGGACTTTAATTGTTTGACAAGCTCACAAGCTTTATTGTAGCATGGTTTTACATTGTGGTTGTAGTTGTAGTGATTGCGATTGCTGCGGTGGAGTGGAGAAGAGTGGTTAGTGGAGCGGTGATGTGCAGTGTGGTGTAGAGAAGGCTCAGTGGCGCCGGGATTCATGGTGAGATAATTTAGGGTTTTTAAGTGATCGGGGAAAATATCAATGGTGAATGAAATAAAAAAGTGGGAAAGGATTTGAGTGATGAAAAAAAAGTCTATTTATTTATTAGGTCTTGCTGGTGAGTGCTTCGGGGCACTCTTTAAGCATTCCATTACCACAATTTTTAATACGGTGACTTTATACATTCTCATAAAAAATTTACTATTTAAAGTCTTAAAGAGTGTCCCAGAGGCACTCGTTAGCATTTTTCTTATTTTGCTAACGAGTGCCTCATTTTCCTTTCTATTCTACTTTACGTTTTCTTTCTCATTTACCAACAGGGGGTGATTTTAGGTCTTTTTGCCCTAAAATCACTCTTTGATTCTTTTTTTCTCACTTCTAATATATATAAATAAGTGATTTTCACATAGATTGAGTCTTTTAGTTGTTTTTTTTGTTTGTTTTGTTGTGATTTCGTCGTCTGAGTGCAGTGTTGTGTTGGTCGCCGTCTTGTTGCGGTGTTCGTTTAGTTCGTATTGAAAGATTAACTTCAATCAATTGCATATTCAATCAATGATTCGGACATCAGCGTTGCAGATCCGGAAGCATGGACATTCAGTGACTTTAGTTTTATCATATTATTTATAGGTATTTTGTTGTTGTATGCTATTAACTTGGATGCTGTGAGACAGATTCATCCTTTTTATTTTTAGCTATATTGAATTTGTATTATTTTGCATCTCATATACTATACCAATTATTGGAATGAATAAATATCATTATATTTTAGTAAAAAAAAAAAAAAATACTAGCATCGGAGGGACTGATTTTACGTTGTTTTAAAATACAATCTACATTATTTTAAAATAAGTTTGTCGGTCATTTTATAAAGAAGCGTCGGATAGACTGGCGCTAATATTTTTGTACTCTATCTTGAGAAGGGAGTGTTTTATATATCAAAAAAAAAAAAAAGAGGAGGGAGTGTTTTAATTTCAAGAAAAAAATGTGAGAACAGAGAGCAACTTTTATTTTTATTTTTTTTGACAGAGAGAGCAACTTTTATTATCATTGATTGAAAACAACAGTTTTTATTCATAGCCTCTTACCTTTCTTTGGCAAAACGTTTAGGTGCCTCAGACTTTAAACCTTTTCTCCTTGAAAACTACCTAACCTTCATGGCTACCCCAAACAGAGACGAGTCGATATCCTCTCCATTTATTTTCTTCTCTATTTCCTCCATTTAGGAGAGAGATATACACATAAAAAGTAAAAAATAATTAATGATGGTGGGACCCACTTAATGATATGACTCACCACATATTTTTTATGTCTATCTCTCTCCTAAATGGAAGAAATGGAGAGGAAAATAAATGAGAGGATAATGACTCAACAGAGACCTGGTTAAAGAACTCAATGCTGAAATGGAAAGTGACAAAAATACTTCTTCTCTCAAACGAACTTGCTTTGAACCTCGTAAAAATATTGTCACACCCTCTGGATCAAGAGATGCTACTGTTGAAACTTTGAATTTCAATACTTCTAAGAACTTCCCATTCTGCACAATCACTTATCCTAAGATATCTACTTTCCTACCTTGCTTTGCTACTCCTATGTGCTACCTTAGACATATGGACAATCTCATGGGCTTCGACCGAAAGATGGACATATAATTGTATGGGATGGGTTCCCCCTTATTCTCAAATTTATGTTGGTATCTTGTTCTACATCCAGACCTTTCGCGCTATGGAATGTGCTGGTTTGTTGTCCCCCGGTTCTGAAATCCTGAGTCTGCTCAACAGTTTTCGGACCAAATACTTCCTGGACAATGTTTACGTCCCTGGTCCTCTTGTTCAATGCTTCATGAACATTTCTTGTTTTTCGCCAACCATGACTGACCGGTTTGGAAATGTTTCTCCTTCAATTCCTGTACGCCCTGGATGGAGTCAAGACCGCAGCTACCGCCTCCAAGACCACCTTAGCACTCATCTTCGTCACATATATTTATTTGCTTCTCGACTTAGATCGACTTGCAATGCTGCTACTAGTGCCAATGTGACTGAATCATCATTCACCAGTGATGTTGACGGCCCCAACTATTTGGCCACTTTATTTAGTCAGCTGTGTGATCATAATGAAAATGAAATTGCGAATCTGACCAGCCCTGGTGCCTCTCATGCTTATGCAGGAAATCTCGAACTTTGGCAAGGAGCTGCTGCCCAGATTGACCATCCAGGCTGCTGCCCCATACTACTTGATGTTAATGAAGACGAAGTTGTCAATAGTTGGGCCTCTTTCCTTGGCTTTGATGAATCTATTGAATGGTTTGGCACCCTCAATTCTATGATGGCTAAATACTGTCAATTTTGGAGAGCATCTCGACCGCTTTCTGAATGCTCGCCTAGTAGATCTGCTACTGGAGCTGTCGTTTGCCGACAACTTTCTGGTTCTCTATTCAACGAACCTTGCTGGAATGCTCAATCAGGTACCCACAATGCAATAAACCACAAAAGTGACAACCAAATTGGACACTATTCTATGAACCAAACTTCCACTCTCAAATTCTCTGCTGCTACAACAATTGAAGACATACCTGAAGCTCATCTCTATGCTGCTAGTACCTACAATGTCAACTTGCTCTCTGCCAATAGTGATGCTACCAACTACCACCATGGAAGATTCTGGGACATTTTCCCCAACACTCATGAACTCACACGCGCTCAGATTATACCTGGCGTCCTTGCTACAATCACTCGCGAGTTTCACTCTGACTCAAGGATCTACCCTGATCACGCCTGAAACTACAAATGATCAGCTGGTCCTCTCTTAAAGATGCCTTCATGAGTGCATCAAGAGTAGACATAATTTGGTTCCTCTAGTATTTTTGCTGTTTTCTAGTTTTGTCTTGAGCTTGGACTTTTCTTATTTCTTTAAATTTCAATGAAACCCTATCTTTGTAAGCTTTTTTAATTTTGAAAAAAAAAACGTTTAGGTGCCCCATTTCCAAATTTCATCTTCATCTCTTGCAAATATGTTTAACTTTTAAAATGTTTAGTTTTCACCGTAAGTGTTTACAAAAGGTAGTAATTAGTATAATTCGGAAAAAACTTTCTACAACAGTATCGTTTACATATTTGATGATGGCATCTTCTTCTATTCCTGTTAAGGAAGCAGAAGGTGACAATAGCTTTGCAAAATTTGCGTCATCTTCCAACAGACATCACAACTAACATCCTTGGGAGGCTTTGTACCATTGACATTGTGGTAAGTGCTTGTCTAGTGTGTCCTCTACGGTGGAGCATATGCAAGGAACCTCACATATGGCGCCAAGTTGCGGTCACTTGAAAGACATTGAAATTGAGGATTACTTCACTGACGATCTCCTTGAATATGTAGCTGAAAAGTAATAATTAATTTCGAAATCATTTTTTTATAGATGTTTTGTTGCTAAATGATGCATCTACATGTATTTTTGTTTTTATCAAGCATAATTCAATATTTTCGAATGAAATTTTACAGTGCCAATAACCTAAAATGTATGTGATTTGATCAATGCCGGTGTATTTCTGATAAAGGTTATTTATTGAAGCTGTGAGAAAGCTTCCGCAGTTAGAGAAGGTGTAAATTTCACTGTGCAACATCAAAAGAACTCTTGCAGCCCTTGGTTGATCATGCCCTTTCTAAATTCGCTCGAATTTGTAAGACATGATCTAGACTTTGCTTATTTTGTGGGGTTTTAGTGAACTGTATCATTTACTTTTCTTGGTTTTGGTTTATAGTCTGTTTGGGGAGCAAGGTTGATTTATCTTTTTCTGATTGCTGTAATAATTCTTTAGTTTGCTTTCAATGCATGTAAGATGATTTTTTCTAAATTGTAAGGGTTGAGTACCCCTTGCATTTCTTATAATTCAAAATTTTGCTTAGAAAAAAAAATGTGTCTGTTGTTGCTAGACTGCTGTCACTAAATGTTTTCACCTTTATCTACGGACAAAACCATAGGTATATCCAAGAAAACCATATCTCATCTGTGTTCCGTAAGTTCAATTTTTAATGGATCTGTTAGTTGTTGGTCTTAATTGAACCTATTTTAAGCTTCTTATACATATTCGAAATTTAATCAAGTAGCTTGAATTTGGAATTTGTTCTGTTTTATCAACTAATTTGAGTGAACTATCAAATCATTTAAGTGAACAATAGATTCATCTAGTTAAGTTGTTTTTCAATTGCATTCAAGTCAACTAGTTTCAGGGCCGTCCCCAATTTGTTGGAGGCCTTGTTAAATTATTAGAAATATTAGAAATAGGTCCTAATAAATGAAAAAATGCAAAAAAATAATTATCATCAATTTAAATTACAAATTAAATCAATAACTTTAAAAAATAATCATTTTTGTCACTAATATTAAAAAAAGATTGATAAATAAGTCAATCTATTTCACACGCCTCTCTATTCGATAAAGTTATAGTATAACAATTAGCTATAAAGCGTCTAACAAATTTATTCGCAGTATAACAATCTCTTTTAAAATATTTTGTAACTAATAAATCCCTTATTCTACGATAAAAGAGAATCTCAAACACATTAACTCCACATAAGAATGTTTAACTTTTGAGAATAATAATAATTGGTTTAAATATAATTGTAAGGTCCATGAAATGAAAGAAAAAACAATTAAATGAAAGATACAATTATTGGGTGCATTATATTAATAACTTAATAAAAGATACAATTTTTTTTAATAAAGCAGAAGTCACCAATATAGGGGAGATCACAAACAAAGAGGAGTATCGGGAATACTCATAAAAGAAAAAAAAACATAAACGAGACAAACACAAAAATCCTAAAAAACAAACAGGTGTTACCAGCAAACATTAGCTCATCCAAATCTAGCAACCAAGACAGAACAAAAAAAAAAAAAAGGACGAAAGGAGAAAATAGATCAACCCACTGACCGAGCAGAGTCAACAGAAGTCGGCACTCATACCCCACCAACCTCTATCAGCAAAGTTAAAAGAAGAATAAAATATACAATTATTGCATGGATTTTTTTAGTGTAAGAACTCATCCTTCTCTTATTTATGGCCGTATGGTACTTACACTATATACAACACACTCGTTGTCAATGCAGTAATACTTGCGAGTCCAAATTTGTGGACAATCATATATAGTATCACATGGAACAGGCTTATTAATTAAGTTTGTATATCCTGTAATGAAAGAGATAGAATAAAAAAAGGTTACTAATTAAACTGGGATAAAATTAAGATTATGTAATGTAAGAAATTCGTAAAGGATAAATTTTTTTTACCACAATCAACTCTCTTTGCAGCAAGAAATAGGGAAAAAGATAAAATCATAACATACACAAATTTGAGAATTTTAGCCATACTTTTCTCTCTTTCTTTGTATGCAAAATATTCAATATGATTTTACCATTTTATAGTGTATAATAAAGCGTATATGTTATGACAAAAACAATAATGTAATTTTAGCTTTTAAGAAGTTGTAAAAAACCTCTCTAAAACTTAATTCATTCTTATTAAGTGCCTCTTAAATAGATCAATACTATGTTTGCCTCTTTAACACACTTACTAGATTATATTGAATTAAGCTTTAAACAACATAATATTTAAGGCTTAAAAATAATAACTTGTAACTTGTTACATTAATCCATAAGTTTATTTTCAGACATAAGTTTAACCTTTGAATTTTCTTGTAGTCGGAGATTAAAGGTGCTTATTTTTGTTGTTGTTGCGACAATTTACTTACATGTGTTATAGCATGTTAGGTGTTGGTGGAAGTGCATTTTTGGGGAATTAGATTTCCTACACTTAGGTACCGTTTTATCCGGCTTATTTTTTACTTTTCTATTTCTGCTTAAACGAAACAGAGAAGTATAAAATTATATTTGACACTATTTCTCCTTAAAAATATTAAAGAAATAAAGTAAAGAAGTAAAAAATAAAGAAAAGTGAAGTCAAACACAATTTTTTCCTTCTTTATTATTTTTAAGGAGGAAAAAAAAAGTAGAAAATAAGCTGGGTCAAACGGAACCTTAAAATTTCAGGTTGTTAACTGCAATTGGGATATTTGTGAGAGGAAAGTGATCTCTTTAATGAAGAGAGCGAAGACATTATTTTACAAAAAAAAAAAAACACACCACCTTTTACGCATGACTTTAGGAACTTTGTGATTTTTTTTGTGGGCAAAAGGGCATAGCCCCATGAACTGTGTGATATTTTAACAGCAGTGGATCCTTATACCATTTTTATACCCCTTGTATACTTAATATTTTATTGTACTTTTGTCTTTTTTTTATATAATATTATTTTGTCATTCAAAAAGGAAAAGTTTATCCTTTGGAAAGTTTGTTATGATCTATAAAGCCTTCCTAAAAGCCTATTTTTTTATAAATGTTTTCAAATAACTATTGACAATATTTGAATAGACTAACTAACAAATTGGTCTATGATATTAAATTATATTTTTAGATTTTAAATGATAATTTAGAACATGATTTTATGTGATTAACTTATTTAATTTAAATTTTATTTTCTCATAACACCTTATAGGCTTAAATGCAATTTTGACACCACATGTTTCACATTTAAAATAAATAAAAAATAGTTTTAAAATTAAATAAATGTATCATTTTTTAACAAAAGGTTTAATCATTATTGAAAAAATAGTTTATTCAGTTTTAAAAATTTAGTTCATTAAAAAATTTGTAAAATAGAAAAATTATTTTATAAACTACACGTGAGGAAATACAAACTTATTTTATAAGTTATTTTTATAAAAAAAAAAAAGCAATTTGTCATTTACTTTTAATTTTAAAAAATATGTTTAATTTTAATTTGTTTTAATTGTAAAATGCCACGTCATAAGTAATATTTAGTCAAAAAGGGATAAATTTGAGGGGTCAAAGGGTCGAACAATTGTCAAACTTTGGGGGTTAAAATTGCACAGTTGAAATTTGAAGGGTCAAACTTGCACAATTGTAAAACATGAGAGGTCAAAACTGCATTTAAGTTTAAATTATATGTCAAAATATTTAATGAAAGCCATTATGCTTAAGTTTATGCACTAAAAATGTGGAAGTAAACTTATAAAAAAATGCACTAAAATATTTTGGATGAAGATGTTTTGTGCCCAACATGAAAGTAGTATCGGAAACGGAGGTAGTATTTTAGATTTATGCATTGATCAAATAAATCCCACAATAAATTCAAATTTGATTTAGATGTTGAAATTGAAATTTCAACTTTTGAGAATAAGAATGTTTAATATAAGATATAATTGTAAGGTCCATGAAATGGAAAAAAATAAATTAAATGAAAGATACAATTATTGTAATGTTTAATATCAAGTGATTCCAACCCACTTTCGATTGCAGTTACGGAGATAGAATAATGGTCTTCTCTACCAAGTTCAGCGTCAATTATCACTGAATCAACTAACAATTGGTGAAAGATACAATTATTGGGTGCATTTAATTACATCATTAACTTAATAAAAGATACAATAATTGCATGGATTTTTTTAGTGTAAGAACTCATTCTTCTTTTATTTATGGCCGTTTGGTACTTATACTATATACAACACACAGATTGTCAATGCAGTGATACTTGCGAGTCCAAATTTTTGGACAATCATATATAGTATCACATCGAACAGGCTTATTAATTAAGTTTGTATATCCTGTCATGAAAAAGATAAATGAATTGTTACTAATTAAACTGAGATATTGTGTAAGAAATTCAAAAAGGATAAAAAAACTTTTTTACCGCAATCAACTCTCTTTGCAACAAGAAATAAAGAAAAAGATAAAATCATAACATACACAAATTTGAGAATCTTAGCCATATTTTTCTCTCTTTATATGCAAAATATTTAATATGATTTGACCATTTTATAGTGTATGCTAGCGTATATGATATGACAAAAACAATAATGTGTTTTTAGCTTTTTAAGAAGTTGTAAAAAACCGCTCTAAATTTTTATTTATTTATTAAGTGTCTCTTAAATAGATCAATATATACTATGCTTGTCTCTTTAACACATTTGCTAAATGAAAAATATAAAAAACTTACTTAGCATTATATATTATTATCTTTTTTCATCGACTTTTCGACCTTTTGATGATAGAAAGAAGTAATTTAAAATAAGAGTTAAATATATTTTTATCTCTCCTTTTATAGTGAATTTTGATTTCCGTCTCCTATAAAAAAATTAATTGTTTAGTCCCTGAAAAAATTTCTATTTTGTTTTTAGTTGTAAAGGGAAGCCAATTTCTCTTTTCCGATGATTTGGGGTACCGTTCTTGGGTGTTTTGTGGTGAATGTCTACTCTTCTTGCTCTAGAAAAGGGTGATGTATGTGGACTAATTTGATTTAGCTGAAGGAGTCTTTTGGAGGCTGGGGGTGTTTGGGATGGACTTTTGACCAATATGCCACAATTTGAAACAAATATTCCTAACATGCCACCTTTTGAAGAAAAAAAGTTCCTCAAATGTCACACTTTCAACAACACTTCGATCGTGAATTTTGTCCTATACAGTCCCGTCACACAGTGTGGCAAAATTCTATAGCTTTTTTTTTAATAATTTTTTACTTTATTCTCAGAATTCTATGGAATTCCTTTTTTTTTTGTTTTACTCTAACCTTCTTTTTTTTTTTTTGAATGACAAATTGTTAGTGGTTAGCATATTACAATTTCATGTTAGTTTTTTCTCCTTATAAAGACTCGAACCCTAGACCTCCAACTCCTTAACCATTAGTTCAACTAGCTTAACCAGTTTAACTATTCATCTCACCGTTGTTTTACTCTAACCCTCTTCTAACCCTAACTCTCTTTAACCCTAACCCTCTTCTAAACTCTAACCCTAAAACCCCAAATAAAAAAATTGTTATAAAATTTTTTAAAAATTATTTTAAAATTAATAAATATATAAAATCACAAAACAAAAAAATTTGAAAACTCTTATTTATTTAATATCTAAAATCTAGTAACAAGTGTTGTGACGGTGGGTCTATAGTAAACATTGAAAACTCTTTTTTATTTAATATTTAAAATCCAATAAAATTGAGGGTTGGCCAATGGGTCATTTGATGGTCGATTTGCTTAATAAGTATTGTGACTGTGGTGATTTCAAGTTTTACATCTACTTTGTTCACATGTCATAGTTGCATGTTTTAGTGTTCGTCAAGATTATCAAGTCCATATCTTTGAAGTAGTTAATCAATTCACAAATACATATACTTACGAAAAAGGGTTAAATATGTTTTTGGTCCCTATAGTTTCCCAGAATTTCATTTTTAGTCCCTGAAGATTTTTTTAACACTTTTTAGTCCCTGAAGTTTTCTCAGTCAGTGTTTTTAGTCCCTACTTTTAATCAAGCTTTTGTATACTTTCACATTTTTGAACGATTTTTTGTATTCATGTTTATAATATTGTAAGAACATCCCCGATAAAAATTTAGAATTTTTTAGCATAAGATGAATTTTTTATGAATTTTCATGTGCAAAAAACTAAAAAATTCATATTTAATTCATATCTTGTTAAAAAAATTAAACTTTTGTAAGAGAGATTCATATAATGTACTAAACATGACCGCAGTAAAAAATTTAAAATTTCGAATGATATGCACGAGTTAAATGAAAAGTATGGACTAAAAACACTTAGTGAGAAAACTTCAGGGACTAAAAACTGTGAAAAAAATCTTCAGGGACTAAAAATGAAATTCTGCGAAACTATAGGGACCAAAAACATATTTATACCCTACGAAAAATAGGAGCCCACTTTATATTAAGTTATTGTGATGGCACCTAATAATAGTATTTCTACTCTGCGTCATTGGTGATAAATTTAGCAAGTGAACTAGATTCGTCGCAAGTAATAAAATAAATTCGTATCCACAGGGATTGTTTCAATTTCGACAAAACAATTAGTTTTACTTTAGGATTAATAATTAAAATGCATGGGGATTTTTAGATTTGTTTGGAATAAATTAACAATAACATAAATTGCAAGAAATTAAATCGGAAACTTTTTCAATGGAGAAAAAAGAGTAGGGATTGTTTCAAATCCTCTCAATATTCCTATTTTGTACTCTAGGTTCTAAATCTCAACAACCAAACGCTAATAGTTACGATAATTTAACAAAATAGATTAAGTTCAATTCCTTTGCTCATGATCCCTTTTATCTAATAAAGTACTCTAATTCCTTATGCGAGACTAATATTATCAAAAGCGTTATTGAACGTTAAATTCTTAATCATATTAACTAATCATTTATTCCCAAAGCGATTATGATTGATAAACAATTAATTCAGTTCTAGTAATAAAACCTAGAGTCAGTAGTGAATTATTTCTTGAAATCAATTCGATATTGGTCAAATAAAAAAAAACATTAAACACGTAATTAACCGAATAACTATTAGTTTTGATTGCATAAATAAAAACACGCAGTTACATAATTCAAATAGTTCAACACAGAATAATCTACCATCCCAAACATATGAAATTAGCTATTCATAGCTATGACAATAAGCAACATAAAGAATAAAATAAATCAGGCTCCAGCTAGTTGCTACCGCCGTTCCCTCCAATTTCGTTCCCTGATGCGTGATGATCTCTTTTTGTTCCTCCAAAAGTGATTTTTTAGTTCTCATCACAGGTGTTGTATTTATCCTCAAGAAAAGCACAAAATCAATAGCCCAAAATCATGTCCCTGTAGTGTGTGCCTAGGTGGCGTGTGATTAAAAGGTTGGATGAATCACTTTACTGATGCGTGATGACATCACATACAAGTCCAAATGCAAAGTCGCGTTGTGAATCTATGACAGAAGAAGTGCAGGCGTGAAATTGCTTCAACACTTCAAATATTTTTCTAACTATTTTTGTTCTTTTTGGTCTTTTCTCTTCAAACTTGTTATGTCAATTTTTTCATATATTTTTCTCTTTGACTATGAATTACTACTAAAAATTAATTAAAATACTATTAAATAATAATTAAAAATACTAAATTATTGAATGTCATCAGACATTTGGATGAATTTTGGTTTTACCCCGTGTAATTTTTTCTTTTTGTGATTTCATCCATATAATTTGAAAGTTCTTTAGTTTTAAACCTTCGTAACATCTGGTTGTACGTACTATGGCTCTGTTTGGTAAAAATAGCGGTTAGCTTATAAATAGCTGATAGCTTATAGCTTATAGCTGATGGCTTATAGCTTATAGCTGATAAGCTAATTGAAGTGTTTGGTAAAATTAGCTTATAGCTGATATGATAATGTAAAATTACATGAAAGGGCATTATCACTTTATAATAAAATTTATATCAATTAATATTTAAGATATTATTAAAAAATATTTTTTATTTAAAAAAATGATTTTAAATATTTTTACCTTTTATAAATAAATAAAAAGTAAACATTACAGTAAAATATATTTAATATGTATATATAAATTATATTATTGTAAAACTTAATTACAACATATACAATGAATAGATAATAATAATATTATACTAAAAAGTCAATTTTGTAAAAGTAGAGAGTGAAAAGTTAGTTCAAAAAAAATTGTGAGGATGTTTACTCGTCATATATAACACAAGTGTTATATAAATTTTGCAATAAAAATATAATAAATATTAAAATAATGTTAATTATGCTTGTTGAAAAAAGATAATTTTGACTAAATTATATTAATCCAAAATAATAATCAAAATAAGTACTAAAGGGTAAAATTGGGTTTTAGTTAAAATAATAAGGGTAAAAGTGGAAGAAAAGACAATAAGCTATAAGCTATAAGCTATAAGCTAATTGAAATAGCGTTTAAAAATAAGCTATAAGCTAGTCAAAATAAGCTATAAGCTCGTAACGAAAAGGTTGTTACCAAACAGGGCTTTTAGCTTATAAGCTATAAGCTATAAGCTAGCTTTTTGTGCTTACCAAACAGAGCCTATGTTGATTGTTGAGTTGCCTTTTGATTTCTTTTTCATTTATTTTAAATCCACATGTCTTATTTATTACTGATTACCAACTATTTTAAAAATAAACGCATAATAGAATCAAATAAAAAATCCATAAAAACATAGAATCAAATAAAAAATCCATAAAAACATAAATCCAGCTTCCTCAATTCTTTTTTTTTTTTATTTTTATAATAGGTTCTTGATCAACTCTTATCATCCAATAGTCATCACCCCACATTGATCTGATCTTAATCAAATCAACCCAAATCTTAATCATAAAATTCATCATAAGATTAAACTAAAACCCGAATCTTCGTTACCCAACATCAATCAACACTTAACTTCTTAATCTTCTCTAACACCTCATCTTAACAAATTGGCCAACAATTAACTAGCAGTGCCGGCCCAACACAATGTGTGGCCTAAAGCGAAAATTAATATGAGGCCTAACACGAAAATGTGTTTTTTTTGTTACTAAAAAAAAGTGTATTTTTTAAGTAAAAAATATTGTCAGAAAGAAAAATGTAGAATAAGCCACTATATTTAGTGTAGTAATGAGAGATTTGAGCAGTATGTATGAGGTCCTAAGTTTGATATGTATTGCCAACATTGTAAATAAAAAAACGTAAAATTTATATTTTCAATAAATTAAATAAGATTTTTTTTGTAAAAAAAAATTAAAAATGTATCGATTTTATTTGTAATAAAAATAAAATATGCTATTAAAAATATAGTTCTATGAATAAAAAAAAACACTTCTATAATATGAACAAACAATAGGTGAAAAGAAGATTTTTCTATAGAAACATTATAATAACTGTGAAAAGAAAAGGTGGAAAACAAACAACACCAGACAACTTAAGAGGAATTTTCTATACAACATTATAAAAAACTGTGAAAAAAATGTAGAAATATAGGAACAAGCATGAGTAGGATTCGAACCTGTTCCCTCCCTTTAACAACCTAAACATGCAACCAACCAGACTAGAGGGTCTTTTGTGTTTCGAAATTGAGGCCTCAATATATATATAATTTATAAAGATAACATATTTTTGGGGCCTAAACCTTGTACAAAAAAAAGTTATTTGTTAGGGGCCTAAAGCTAGGGCTTAGGTAGCTTTACCCTTGGGCCGGCCCTGTTAACTAGAAATGATTGCACAGCCACAGAGAAAGAGAGTATGTTTGCAAAGATGAACATAGAACAAGAATTTGAACCTAGATCACCAAACGCACATGACCAAGTTTGAACCGAATATAAATGCTACAAACAAAATGTCATACCTAGAACAAGTTTGAACGACATAAGAGGAGACAACATGAGCTTGGGATTGGAATGTGTTTCGTATGTCTTGAAATCTCATATACAGGGGCAGAGCTAGGTTAGGACTAGGAAGGGCCACGGCCCGTCCCAAATTTTTTATTTTTAATGGGTATATATACTTGGTAGATATTTTTAATAAATTATTATGTTTTATATAAAGGTACTTGTTAAATTAATCACAAAGTTTCCTCTAGCCCAGTGGTAAGTTAGCATGGCTCCTAATGACAAGTACATGTGTTTGATCCCCGTTTTTGCTTTTTATTTGATATTTTTGGTCTTTGATTTTTTTAAAAACAAATTTGCTATGTTGCCACCACAAGCAATAATAAATCATGAATAATAGTTTAGTCAATTTTTTTAAGGAGTCCCGTTTGGCGCACAGGATAGCATAGAGACAGGATAGTATAAGAAGCTGGATAACAAAAGATAGGATAGTGACATGATAAACACATATCCTGTCATGTGTTTGGTGCACACATGATAGGATAGTGACAAACGTTATAATATTGTCAATATTTCTTCATTGATACTACTAACATTTAAATTATAGCACTAAGATAAATATCAAATTAAAATAACACACAAGTAAAGCAGATATATGTTATATTTATAAAAAAAATTAGTCTACATATGTAAAGTAGTATACATATGGTTTTATATGAAATTAAAATATGGTAAATATGTATGTAAAATAGTATACGTATGGTTTTATATCAAATTAGTATACGTATGTAAAGTAGTATACGTATGGTGGAGATAAATTTCAAATTATTAAAATAACACACACAAGTAAAGTAGTATACGTATGGTTTTATAAAATAATATATATATATATATATATATATATATATATATATATATATATATATATATATATGCATGACTTAATAGCAAAATATGGTGAAAAAAAGAATAAAAAATTCATCAAAATGCATTCACCCGGATTCGAATGGGGGACATTCTTATCATGTTGTTAATCCAGCTTAAAGTAAGGATTAAGATAACAAAGGCTCAATAGGATAGGATAAGCAATAGGTTTATTTTATCCTTTCCAACTGGTGCACCAAATAAGGGATTTGAATAGGATATGATATTGTTATCATATCCTGTCTCTCTATCCTGCACACCAAATAGATTCTTGTAAAATTTTACCTAAATTATATCAAAATAATTTATATTTTTATAAAAATTAAAAATTATTTAATATTTTACATTAAAAAAATCAGCTGTTTATAATTTCTCCAAGTTTCTTTTGATTTTGAATAGATATGTAAACTGAAAATGTTATTTTGCTTGAATTCCTCTTTCATGTAATATGTTATTTAGACACATTAAAATTATAGTTTACGCATTTTTAGTCTCCTACTAAAAGGACAAAAGTTCACGCTCTAATATTGTGGCCCTCCCCAACCTTTTATGCTAGCTCCGCCACTGCTCATATAGAAGTCAGAAATTACATTGTCGTGGGCGCAGGGCGCTATACATTTTGCGCTAGGTGCAAATGTGTTTCTGCGTTTCCTTGATTCCACCACTGGGAGCTGCGCGGGGCTTAGGGTGGGTTGTTTTATGCATAAAAATATAAGAGTGAAAGGGAAAATAAGGATTTGCCACCAACACAAAGGCTAGGGTTTTAGAGAAAAACAAAGGGGGTTTCTCTTGATATAATTCTAGGGTTGGACAAAAGGTTATTGTATTCACCTTGGGATACGCTATATCAAATTGAGTCTCTTGGTAGAGTTAGTTTTGAGACGTATGTCATCAATAGACCGAATTATGGGTAACAAATTATCGTGTATTTTTTCTCTTGTTCTGTTTCTTCTTCACTTGGTTATTTCGTTTGGATTATTAATTATTATTTTATTTCCTTTATTTTGTATGCTTGTTATATTTTCTCCATACATCAAATATTTTATTGGTGTGATTTTAACGAATTCACAGCGAAAACCTCCGATTTAGTAATTACGGTATATGGTTTCATAGAAGATAACGGTCTCGAGGGCTACTTATTTCCTCAAAGATTAAAAATGAGCTTATTTAAGTTCAGTGCAATTTTACTTGGAATATATAGTTCATGGAATTTGTTCTATAGATAACAATAATCATGTTCCAGCATTTACAGCATTTACGCGCTGAAGCACTTCAAACAGTGTGGGAAGGTGATGGCAATGGGGTTTAGCAGGGTCAGCTTCGAGTATTTGGATGTCCTATTCAATGTTAAAAAAGTTGACTCTTTATACAAAAAAGTGCAATTTTTCTTAATTAAATCATTCTCAATTTAAATTATAAATAAAATTAAAAAATTATCATCCATGTAACTAACATAAAAAAGATCATATTTTAATAACATAAAAATAA
The DNA here is from genome assembly GCA_951799995.1 of Trifolium subterraneum. Lineage (NCBI taxonomy): Eukaryota > Viridiplantae > Streptophyta > Magnoliopsida > Fabales > Fabaceae > Trifolium > Trifolium subterraneum. Next base: position 50,446,716 of record OX637466.1, read on the forward strand.
ATATTGCATGGCTTTATTATTATTATTATTATTATTTTAACATAAAAAGGATTGATATTTTAATAACATGAACATGCATATTGCATGGATTTATTTTTGTGTGTGTAAGAACTCATCCTTCTCTTGGGTCTAGTACTCATAATTCATGGCATATGAGTCTAGAATACACAGCGGTGGTTAATGCACTTATACTTGCGAACCCAGCTTGGTGGACAATCAACAATACCATTACATGGAATAGGCTCAGCAGCCATCAAGAATATCCTTCCTGTAAAGAGACATATACAATCAAAATATGTTACTAAAAAAAAATAAAAATGGGACATAATTAAGACTTTGTCCAAAATTTTGAAAAGTATAAAAATAAAATAGTTTACCGCCGTCAACGCTATTTGTTGCAATAAGAAAAATAAAAAATCATAGTGTATACAAACTTAATAGTTTTTGCCATATTTTTCTTTCTTTGTATGTAAAAAATATAATTTAATTCGATCATTTTATAGTGTATAAAACACATATATTATGCCAATAATAATAATATATTTTTAGCATTTTTTTCTTCAAGTAACTTTTTTAGCTCTTAGAAGGGGTGAAAAACCACCCTAAAATTTGAATCATTATTAGGCATGGCAATAAAACCCATACCCGCGGGTACCCGCCCAAACCCTACCCGCTTTGACGGGGAAAACCCGAGTTGACTGGGTTTGGGTTTGGGTATGGGTTTTCCCCGATTTCAAAAGATGGGTTTGGGGCGGGTAACAGGGACATTGATACCCACCCCGAAACCGTCCCCGAACCCGCCCTGCTTATGTGAAAATTATATTTTACCTCTTTAAAATTAAAAACTGTTAAAGAATCTCTAAAATTATATTCATATGTTTATTTTTTATTTTTAATTTGAGTAATAAACAAATGATTTTCTCTATTTCTTTTATTTATTTAAAAAAAATATTGTTAAAACAAAATAATTTTGGACTTTTAACCTTTTTTTTTAATAAAAAAGTACTAAAATACAATCATAATTCATGTGGAAAGAGGCGTAACGGGGATACCCGAACCCCGTTGGGGATACCCAATCCCCGTTGGGTAGGGGTTTGGGGTTATACTTTTTATACCCGTATGGAATTGGGATGGGTTTGGGGAAACCCGAACTTTATGGGTTTGGGTTTGGGGATGGCAAAATCCGCCCCCGCCCCGCCTCATTGCCATGCCTAATCATTATTAAGTGTTTATAAATAATGTATTTTGTTTGCCTCTTTTATATACTTACTGAATGAAAAATGTAAAAAAGTTTACTAGTTATTCTTTTTTTCATTAACTTTTTGACATGTGGTGATGATAGAAAGAAGAAATAAAAAAAAAAAAATTGTGAAGAAAAATATGTACAAAATCCACTTACTATGTAATTCACAGCGTTTCGCAACGCACTTATAATACTTCCCATGCGGTGCAGTTTTTGGACAATCAATAATAGTTCTACATGGAACAATCTCATCATCCTTCAAGTTTGTATATCCTGTAAAGAGACATATATAATCAAAATATGTTACTAAAAAAAATAAAAAATGGGATATAATTAAGACTTTGTCCGAAATTTTGAAAAGTATAAAAATAAAATAGTTTACCACCATCAGCGCTATTTGCAATAAGAAAAATAAAAAAATATAAACACATAGTGTATACAAGCTTAAGAGTTTTAGCCATATTTTTCTTTCTTTGTATGTAAAAATAGAATATAATTTGATATTTTATAGTGTATAAAACACATATATTATTATTATTAAGCTAAAAATAATAATATAATTTTAGCGCTTAGAAGGTATGAAAAACCGCCCTAAAATTTAAATTATTATAATTAAGTGTCTATTTTTTTAATGGAAAAAATATTATATATGAATATAAAAAAAAAAAAAAAAAACTTACACTAACTAAGCATTATAAATTTTTCTTTTTTTTCATTAACTTTTTGACTTTTGATGATAGAAAGAAGACATTTACAATAATAATAATAATTCACAATATTGCGTGACAACAATTTCAAACATAAGTTGAACATACATATAGTTTTTTTTTTAAAAAAAATAAAAGCTAAATTATATTAATGAAAAAGAAGGGAATTGGTACAAGATGTACCAAAAAAACTCAAAAGTACAAACAGAACCAGCAAAAATAAAAAGGCCTAGACAAGCAGGCCCAAAAACCAAAACATATACATTGCAGAAAACCCAAGAGAAACAGAATCAGGTAACCACCCCCACAAAAACCAGAAAACCTCCCCTATACAAACTAAAAGAAAAACCAAAAAACAATGTTCATCCCTTTAAAATGATAGTATAGTATATAGGGACGGTTTTTCTTGGTGGTCGGAAGGTGCCGCACTTCCCAAATTTATTTTTATTTCATGGATATAGTGCAATCATTTAGTAGGAATATTATAGTGTGCATAGATATAAATTTTGTGTCTACAATTTTTACAACCACCATTACCAAACCAAGTCAGAGGACAAGCGAGCAAACCACACATTCCACTACTAGCACCATCAGAGGATGTGTTGCAGAACCCACTCAAAATGAGAGTAGATCGATGTACCAGAACTCTTAGCATTAAATTATTTTGAAAAGAAAAATTGAATCATGTCTACTAGTTATTCAACGTCCACTATCTTATTTAGAAAAAATAAGGTCATTTCAAGCCTTCCAAATGGACCACACAACATTTTGTCATATCAAAGTCAACCATAACCTAATCCTAGCCTATCCCCTAAATTTGTTTAGTGGTTAGTGTTGGGGTTGATTGCAATGTAAGTCTCACATTGCTAATGAAGTAAAAAAGGTCAAGGAAATTGTACTGGAGAAGTCTAATATTGCTTAGAAAAGTGAAAGGTGGAGGAGCGCAATGTTATATATAGAAACCTCAAGTTCCTTGTTTCAACACACCAAACAGTAGCATCTGAAAACACTTTAAATTTATTTTTTGTGTTTGTTTTTCTCTTATGCCCTTGTTTTAGAGTATTGTGAGATGTGTTTTAAAATATTTACTTTGGAGTGTGTGGGTGTACTAAAGTTATGAGGTGGTTGACAGTGAACTCAATGTGTTGTAACAATTTTCACATAATGTTTATTCTATGGTTGTTGGTTTAGACAACGACCATGATTTTTCCACCAATTTTAGAATTTCCACGTTATATTCTTGTGTTGTGATTATATTCTTTTATTTTCTCTATGCATGTTTTTCTCAACGGTTAGAATAATATCATCTTCAATCATATTATACTTTTGTGTCTTGGATTCGACCGTTGAATTTCAATTTTCGAATATATATATATATATATATATAGGAGGGATCCCTTGACTCCAGGAGTAAGTCTTCATTGACTTACTCCGCTTAATAACTCGATATCGGCATTATATTTCTTCCATCCAACCGTTGAATTCAAAGATCTCATTGAGTCAACGGATCCCTCCACACACACACACACATGTGTGTGTGTGTGTGGAGGGATCCGTTGACTTCAGGAATAAGTCTCCATTGACTTACTCCGCTTAATAATTCGATATCGGCATTATATTACTTCAATCCAACCGTTGAATTCAAAGATCTCATTGAGTATATCAACTCTACAAATTTTTGTAAAAATCCAAAATATGTAGTTATGTATTCATACTATTGAAATTCAACGGTTTTGCTCTCGGAGCTTCCGCTCTTTTTTGTAGCCACAACTTGTTTGTAGCACCCAACAAACTTTTGAACAGAGGGATTAATTATTTTGTGCCAACGGCCTTTTAGTGCCATATGATTTCTCTCTTGATAACTCTTGTTACGGTGCTTGTTATAAGCTTCAGAAACCCTCTTCCAAAAACTATTTTCTTTTTGAGCATTCCCAACAATTGAATCAGTTGATATGTTAACCCATGATTGAATGAGAATTTCGTCCTCCTCCTTTGGTTGAAATCTTGTTTTTGGCGTATTCACAACGGATGCCAATCCGATTTCTTCACCAATATTAATAGTTTCCAAACCATCTTGAGTGCAAAATTGTGATGTTTTACGTTCTTGATAATTTGTTTGAATGCCACTTGAACCCATTTGAATTGGTTGAGACACAGTGGATTGAGATGGAAATTGTTGATATTAATATGAGTAATTTCTAAAGTGTGGATTATTTGGTTGATTTGGGATGAAATGAGAATTTTGAAAAGGAGGTATTGGGATAAAAGTAGGATTGCCAATATTTTGCATAAAATTAGACCATGAATTATTGTGATTGAGATTCATTGATAAATAAATTGTGTAGAAGAAAAGAAATAGTTAAAATGTAAGCTAATTTTTTTTTTGAGTGGTAAAATGTAAGCTAATTGTGAATGAAAAATTATGATTATGTAAAATGGGTGATCTTCTATTTATTACCCGCAACATAGTGTAGTTTTAATTTTTCAACATAGGTAGCCTGACGATATAGCACCCCATATATACATATATGTTACCCATTATCCATGATACCCTGACAATATAGCATAGGTAAGTGTGAAACCACCGTTCTTTATAACCGATATGCATGCTCTTAGTAGCTAAATCACTTCACTGAGTTTTTTTTTTTACAAACCACTTCACTGGGTTATAATCATATCCATTTGTTTTCTCTATTAATATAGTTTTAAAGAATTTTAAAATATATATTAAATAATTGAACTACCAAATATTACGTCATTTAATTTATATTTTCAAAAAATTTATAAAGAAAAAATATAGAAAAGAACAGAGAATCTCAACTCCTGCACCATCTGTCAACGCATGCATTTAAATATGAAGATTATTGATGTCTCATAGGTTGATGGGTAGCCAACTACCAGGTTATATTGTGGCAACATTTAAAAGATAGTGGTTGTGTTGTACTTCGGTTTTATGACACGAGCGGAATAACAAGAACGCATGAACTACAATTCAAAATGTTAGAGAAAGTAAAATTATGTACGTATTGGTGGCTGAAAACCCATAATGTCTATCTAGGTATAAACACCCATTTGTGGTGGTCGAGCCCGTTGGTTTGTCTGGGTATGACTAAGCTTTTTGTTACAGTGTGAACCTGAAGGTTGTAATACTTTGAGACTTTGTCTGACACACCTTGTGCTAAGCAGGGCTACCTTTTGGCGTTAATATATATCTTATTTTTTATTGTTCAAAAAACATTTAAAAGATAGTGTGTCTTTTTTCTTCACATTAGTTTAATTTCTTTTTAGAAAAATGTTAACATGTGCTCTAATTTATGATGGTTAATAATTTTCTTACACCAATTAAAGCCTTAATCATGATGGTTAGTCACCAATCTGAGTATATTATTCATCTTTAAATTAGTTGCGAAAATCTATTAACTTGCTCATTTATACCAAGGTTGCTCAATGGAAAGTTTCTAGCATGTTCAGACACTACAAGAAAATTGATGTATACCTACAACTACCTTTAGCCACAACCGTATAAGTCATCATCTCACTGTGTAAGCTGTGAGTTTTTCGCGGAAAATGGCGTCGTTTTGGTGCTAATTCTTATCGTCATGGGCCTTAATTTTTCCTTTTTTTCGATTCCACCCATATAATTTTAAAGGTTCTTTGGTTTTAGAAGTTTGTAACATCTGCCTGTACAAAATAATATCATACCATGTTGAGTTGACTTTTTTATTTGTTTTCCATTTATTTTAATTCCACGGTGTCTTATTTATTACTAACACCTATTTAAAAAAAAAAAAATAACAAAATCAATTATCAAAAAAAAAAAAAAAAATCCCTAAAAACTTAAATCTAGTTTCATCAACTCTTATCATTATCACCCAATCAATCTAATCTTAATCAAATCAACCCATATTTTCACCATAAATTAAACTAAAACCTAAATCTTGAAGTTATAACGATGAAATTACAAACAAACAAAAAATATTGCAAGTAAAAACCAAAATTCGTCCGGATAAAATAGGCAAAAATATATTTAATCCTATGAACTATGGAATAATATTCTAGCAAAATGCATATTGCATGAATTATTTTTATTTTTTTGTAAGTACTCATCTTTCTCTTATTTCTATAGTACTCATATAATTCATGACTGCCGTCTAGTATATACACAGCGGCCGTCAATGCACTTATACTTGCGAGTCCAGCTTGGTGGACAATCAATAACACTATCACATAGAACAGGCTTATAAACCAAGTTTGTATATCCTGCAAAGAGAAGAATTGATTAAAATGGGATATAATTAAGACCCTCAATGTGTACAAAATTTGAAAAGTATAAAAATAAAATAGTTTACCGCAATCAACGCCATTTGCAATAAGAAAAACAAAAAAATATAAAATTATAATATATACAAACTTCTTAAGAGTTTTAGCCATATTTTTCTTTCTTTGTATATAGAAAATAGAATATGATTTGATCATTTTACAGTGTATCATCAAACACATATATTATGCTATCAAACACATTTTATAGTGTATCATTTTTAGCGCTTTTTTCTTTAAAATATTTTTAGCTCTTTTTTTTTGGTAAACCAAAGGTATCCTCCGCACGCAACTGCAGAGACTAATCCCCTCGAGGTAACTGAGATCCATTTAAGGGGTTGACCTCTCCCAACAAATGCTTCTCCATACGCACCGACCGGGGATCGAACCCAAGACCAAATGGTTAAGGGGCCCAAGTATCTACCACTTGTGCCACACTATATTGGTATATTTTTAGCTCTTTGAAGGTGTTAAAAACCACTCTATAATTTAAACCATCATTAAGGGTGTTTATAATTTATAAATAATGTATTATGTTTGCCTCTTTAACATACTTACCGAATGAAAAATGTAAAAAAAATTACTAGGCATTACGGATTATTCTTTTTTTTTTCATTAACTTTTCGACTTTTGATGATAGAGAGAAGAAATTAAAAACAAAAATTGTGAAGAGATTAAAATTTAATATATATTAACAAGAAAAATATGTACAAACCTTCCTACCCAAAAAAAAAATGTACAAACCCTCTCACTAAATGATATAAAAAAGGCTTAATTACACTTCTGGTCCCTTATCTTTTAAAAGTTTTAAGTTGGTCCCTTATCTTTATTTTAGGTTTCAAGTTGGTCTCTTCCGTCAATTTTTTTACTGTTACCGTTAAAATTGGACACGTGTGATCTGTCCAAGTGTGCCACGTGTCCAAATTAGTTTGCCACGTGTCCAAATTTAACGGAAATAGTTAAAAAATTGACGGAAAGGACCAACTTGAAACCTAAAATAAAGATAAGGGACCAACTTGAAACTTTTAAAAGATAAGGGACCAATTTGAAACCTAAAATAAAGATAAGGGATCAAAAGTGTAATTAAGCCTATAAAAAAATCTACACCAAAAGGCGCTAAAAATCACCAAAAAGAAAGATACATAGTTATATCACTCTATCAGTATCTCGTGCGCCTTACGACTTTTCCGTTTTACTCTTCCGTTACTTAAGTATCAGACGTAATAAAAATGAGATTTTTTGAAAAATGTCGTCCGCTACTTAAGTAGCGGACGTTATAAAGGTAGTGTTTTTTGGGTATGTCCGCTACTTACTTAATTAAGTAGCGGACAAAGATATTCCGGTAAATTCTAAGGCGCGCGAGAGAATGAGTAGGGTGGCAAAAGTCATTCTCAAAAAGAAACAAGGACAGTCTAGGCCCAAAATCAGGAAAACCAAGCTAAAAACTAAAACAGATCAGCCCAACCATCACTTAGTTACTAAGCAGATCCTTGGAAAAACCAGAAACCCCTGCCTAAAAGCCAAAAAACAAAACACATTACCAGAGTTGAAAAACCTAATACAACAACAAAACAGTAACGCAAATCAGACCAAAACCTTGTGGATTCTCTGTCCCCAACCACTTGTTGAGCAAACCAATTTAAATTCAAGTTGGTACTAGTAGAACAAATATCCTTCCACCAATTTGAGGCATACCATGGAATAACATCCGAACCCAAATAGGGCGGCAAAATCCAAAGAATTATAAAATAGCTACCAATTAGCTATAAATGCCGTGTGTAAGTTTTCTTCTAGTGATATAGGGCGGCAAAATCTAAAGAATTATAAAATAGAGGGGATAAAATTCCAGATTTTAAAATAAGAGGATAAAATTCCGATTTATTCAAATAGGGGGATAAAACTACATTTAAGCCTAAAAAATTTAACTTCTTTCTTTTTAAAAAAAATAAAGTTGAATTTAAAACGTGTGTGTGAGACCGCATTATTCCCCGCTGTTTCATCTTCAAAACCTACACACAATGTCTTCTTCTTCTTTGTCTCTAACGAAGAAACCCAAACTTGAGATCACAAATACAAACCCTAACTGGCTTGAACTTCCCAAAGACATAACATCAAACATTCTCCAAAGGCTTGGTACTTTTGAAATTCTGAAGAATGCACGCAATGTGTGTCCTTATTGGTGGAACATTTCCAAAGATCCTTGCATGTGGCACAATATTCAAATGGGAACTTTTCATCTTTACTTTGAATATTCTGTTCGTGGGACTTCTGATCTTGATCGTTTAGTCAAGATGTGTCAATATGCTGTTGACCTAAGTTCTGGTCATTTGGAAAAAATTGATCTTTATAGATTTGGTACTGATGATCTTCTACAATACATTGCTGACAGGTAATACCAATTTCATTTTCCTATTATCGATCTTTTTAGTGTTATATAGCATTTTGTTATTATTTAAGGAGTAATTTCTTTTTGTCAAAGAGGATTATGAGAAACTTCCTCAATGGATTAGAAACCCTATGTTTTCAACAATATTTGTTTCTATTTCAAGTTTTAATTTTAATTTTTTTGCTAAATCTGAAATTGATGACCAAGTTTCGTTTTTTATTTGTATCCTATATATGTAACCTCTTGTTTCATAGTATTTCTTGTTGCTTAATGTTAATTTTTTGTCGGTACTTAATGTCCATTTTTTTTTACACTATATGCTTTTTGCCATATTCAATTGTTTTTAAGGTGTGTAGATCCTATGAATTGCATCCTAAGGTTCTAGGTGGTTGTGGTTTGACTTGATGTGTTCTTAGAGGATTTTAGGTCTCTTTGAGTTTGAGAGCTTTCTTGGGGGTGGGAGTTGGTAGGAGAGATAGGTCAGACTGGTTGTTACTTTTACATGTTGTGTGGTCTATTTAGAATTCCAGTAATGAGATGATCTTTGCAGAGGGATTCTCATCTGTTTAGTCTCTGGAACCCTATGTTGTTGTGTGGTCTATTTGGAACTCCAGTAATGAGATGATAGGGTGAAACTTTCCTTTTGGAACCATGGTAACCCTGCTCCCGCTATGAGTGGGAGATGCAACTTCTTTTGTGCTAGAACCGAATATCGATGGAATTTTTTTGGTTGAGGGACTGGGTCTCGAAGGGTTTGGTTGGCTAGTGCTTGCAGTGGCTTCTTTTACCTTTATTTGTATATGATATTTCCTCCTTTCTTTGGATGGTTTGGTTGGCTAGTTACTTGCAGTAGCTTCTTTACCTTTCTTTGTATGTGATATTTCCTCCTCTTCTCTCGATGGTTTTTGGTGAATGTGACAGGCGTCTTGCTTTGCTTATTTTTCTTTCTTTTTGTTCTCTCTTTAGCTTTTTGTGGTATGTGTTGGGTACTTCTGGTACTCTAGAGTCATTCCTACTTTATTTTGATAGAGAACTACAACTAATCTAAAGAAAAAACATTAAAGAAAGTAAATGTAAGACAAAGAAAATAAACATTTGATGTCTTTTATCATATTTGCCATTCAGAAAAGAAAATGTTGCATTCTAAAGTGCAAAAACACTTCTTTGCTTGTATCAAAACAAAAACACTTGTAATTGACATGTAGCATTGTGTGAGTTTGTAATTTTATGTATCTGATACCATGTATTTTTTTATTTTTTTTTGACAAATGATGCTATATATCATATAAATTTTACAGGGCAAGTAACTTAAGGAGCATACAGCTTGATTCATGCATTAGAGTTTCAGATGAAGGATTGTGTGAAGTTGCAAAGAAGTTTCCACTTTTAGAGGAGATTTCCATTTCACATGGCTTCCAATTTAAGAAATGTATTGAAGTTATTGGCCTAAGTTGCCCTCTTTTGAAATCGCTAAAATTTAATGGGAGTGGAGGCTACATCGTGTCTGATGATGAGGCGCTTATTATTGCAAAAACAATGCCCGGGCTACGCCATCTTGATATTCACGGAAACCGGCCTCTTAGTGATGTTGGACTGATTGCTATTCTTGATGGATGCCCTCTTCTTGAATCTCTTGACATTAGAGGATGTTCTAATTTGGATTTCAGTGGAAACTTGTGGAAAAGGTTGCATAATCAGATCAAAGATTTAAAAATTAAGGATGAGTACTCTAATAATTTTAAACTAGAGTTTGCATATTCGGATTCAAATGGTAATACTTATTGGGAAATTGTTGAAAGGTCTTCTGATGAGGATGAAGATGAGGACGATAACAAGGATTACGGTGCTTAGTTTATAAGTCAAAGCAAAGTCTTAAACAAGGAAGAATTTGTTCTTTATTCATTTTAATTTTTAAGTATCCTTGAAGAGACTTGGAGATATTAATGTTGTTTCAAGGATTTTTATGAAAGACATTGAACAGCTTGGTCTTTTACTTCAATGTAATGTGCTTTTTGATTGGCCAACGGTTACTGGCATGCTATCTTAATCTCGAAGTTCTTCTTTTATCGATTTATTTAGTGAATGATTCTGAAATTGGTGTTTTATTTCACCTCTCTTTGAAAAAGACTGATGTTTAGTTCCTCTGCAAATCAAAAGCAATTTACATTTTTGAGAATGTTTGCTGGAAGTAATTAAAATTAAGACTTAATTAGTCCATTGGTCCCTTAAAGACATTTTAGGTTTCACAATAGTCCCTTAAAGAAAAAAAGGTCCAAATTGGTCCCTTAATGATATCACCGTTAAACATAATAGTCCTTTCCGTCCATTTTGTCCAGAAAACGTTAAATACCGGGCAGGTGGCACTGTGGATGTGTAAGGTGAATCAATATAAATAGTGGTACACTGTAGACCTTAATAATATTTTAAATTTGTAACCATTCAAATATTTTGACAAAAATAAAACCATTAGATCTTGTTGGTCTACTATATCTAATGGTGAACCACCAACATATGATCTCGTTAACTTCAACAAACAAATCTTCATCTTCCTCTCCAACCCAAAACAAATTCATCTTCAACTCATCGTATATCATCAACAAAACGCAGAAATCCAACAAAATCAATGCAAATTTTTTAGATCTGAACGTGAAGAAAGAATGAAGAAAATGAATATTCGTGTTGATGTTTTTATTTCCAAATCATTGTTTGTTCCAGATTTGCAGATTCACAACTATCATTCACAACCATCCAACACCGACCTCTGACCTCCAACCTCATCATCCATCATTCACAACCATCCCTCTTTTTATTCTTTCTCAATCTTGTGTTGCCGTGGTTTCAAAAGTTGAGAAGAAAGGGTTCTTAGAAATTGAAAATGAAAGTGAATTAGAATGGATTGAATTGAATTTGAGAATAAAAATGGTGAAGATGAAATTGAAGAGACTGACATCAAGATGTTGTTAATGAATTTGGGATGGATTCATGAGGATTTTAGATTCACAGAACAACCAACAATGGATCTGAGATTTTGATATTAGATATGAGATTTTCGGGCCTATGATTTCTTATGGGTTTTGAATTGAGCAAAAAAAATTGGATCTGAGATTTTTTTGCAAATTTGTTTGATTTTTTTTTTTTTGGTTTGAATGTATAAGTTGATGAAGATGAACAAGCAGGGGAGGGAACAAGATGAAGAAATGGGAAAAAAAATAGTTGTTGATGGTGTAATGCTAGATAGGGTAGACCTACAAAATCCAATGGTTATTTTTTTGACAAAAGAATTAAATGGTTAAGATTAAAAGATGTATTGAGGTATATGGTGGACCACCTATAATATTGATCCATCTAATTCATTTGGAGTTGATAAATTAACGGAAGGGACCAATTTGACAAACAGTGATATCAATAAAGGATTAATGTGGACCTTTTTTTCTTTAGGGGACCATTGTCAAACCTAAAATGTCTTTAAGGGACCAAAAGACTAATTAAACCTAGAATTAATGTTTCTTTTTTGCTATTAATTTCTTTCATTGACTTTTCAGGCTTCCTTTGCAATGTTCTGTTTTATTTTTATTGACAGCAAAGATGTTCATTCATAGATTTTGTAGAAATGTCATTACAAATTATAGGAGGAATGAAATTAGGCAATCGAGTGTCTGCATTGAACTCTGCAGTCAATGTAGTCGCTTTTGTTGCCATTTAAATAGGCTTCAACATATTTGTTCTTATTTGTGTCTTTGTTTTCAAATTGTAAGATAACAGTCTTTTTTTTTGTACAGAGGAGGGGAGGAAGCTAAGGAGGGTTAGGTAGTGAACCGCTTAGCAAGAAGTGAGGTCTACACTTGAATACATATATAAGGCTCATATTGTAATTTTCAATGCAAATTTTTACTTTTAGTTGTGTCTTAAGATACAAGTAAACATCACCCAATAAAAAAAATCAGTTTTACAAAATAGAAAGAAAAAAATTGTGGCAGCAATTAAGTAGCATCTTGAGTGTCCATCCATCTCTATATAGGAATTTGGATTTAATGTAGTGTGATTGTATTCGGCCAGCACATCTGAATTGTCTTAATAAATTAAGTCGATTAAAATCAACCAATCCAAATTTTAAAGTTAGATTTTAATTGTTACTTAGCATCCAACCTTATGGTTAATTTTTTAAGAACAGTGTTATTGGTGTTAACGTGAGTTATGAGTTTCTCGGGGTGGCTGAGAGATTTTTCCGTTGTAAAATTGAGTTTATTCTTTTTATTTATCTTGTGTTACATGTGAGGGAAAATCATCGGAAGGAAGTAACTTGACAGTCGATGGAGGGTTGGAAGTAAGAGATTTTCGAGCGGTGAATCTAGCATTGTTTGGTAAATGGAGAAGGAGACTAATTTATGGAGGAGTGAGTCTCTAGAGAAATATAATTTTGGCGAGATATATGACTCTTTATATCCCTCACTTCATCTTTGAGGGAGGCCTGAGGGTCTCAGGAGGGTCTCCTGTCGGTGGAGGAACGTGTCCTTGCTAGGTGATCCTGAGAATGCTATCTCGGATTGGTTTTCAGAGGGAATGACTAAAAAGGTTGGTAGTAGTCGCTTGAGGTGAAGAAGAGATCTATTTGTCTGGGAGTTTAATCTCTTGAAAAGTCTTCATGAAATTCTAAACCGCTCATCAATCTCTACGGCAGATGATTCTTGATTTTGGAAGCATGACCCAAGCCGTTACTATTCAAGTAAGTCGGCTTTTTTGACTAGTCGTTTCATAGCTGATGAGGTGATCTTCTCAGCGGTGGAAGAAATGATGTTTTCAAATGTCGTTTAATCAGACAATTCATATGTGACTAAAATGTAATTAAAAATATTAAATATTTAATGAATAAGATAAATTCAAATACATAATTTGAAGATCTTTTTACCACCGGTATCCGGCCCATTGGACCGTCTTATTTGGTCCGGGGGTCAATTGCTTGAAATAGATAGTTGCTATTCCTACTAAGGCTTTGTTTGGTAAGGCTCCAAAACGAGCTTATAGCTTATAGCTTTTAGCTTATAAGCTAAAAGCTCTGTTTGGTAACGGTCTTTTCGTTACGAGCTTATAGCTTATTTTGATTAGCTTATAGCTTATTTTCAAACGCTATTTCAATTAGCTTATAGCTTATAGCTTATAGCTTTTTGTTTTTTCTTCCAATTTTAACCTTATTATTTTAACTAAAACCCGATTTTATTATTAATTAATAATGTCCTTTTATGTCATTTTACATCTATAAGTTATTGAACCACTAATTTTACCAAACACTTCAATTAGCTTATCAACTATAAACTATAAGCTATCAGCTATCAGCTATAAGCTATAAGCTATAAGCTATCAGCTAGCTTATCAACTATAAGCTATTTTTACCAAACAGAGCCTAATAGTAGCATTTACGAAGAAGGGAATACTAAATGAATGTGAATGCTGAAAGTTGGAGTATTAATGATTAAAGAACAATTTTTAAGCAAATTATATTGCGTATTTCCAAAGCAACATTGGGCAGCCAAATGGTTATGCACAAAGTTCAGCGTGTGTGAGTGTAACCTTTGCCATTCCAATGTTTCCACTTACTAATCGCATTTATAAAATGTATCGCATGGCATGTCAAAGACATATCCTCACTAATCGTTCTGTTGTAGTGTTGTTCACATGATGGAGTCAAGTGAGAAATGCTCCAACAGAAAGCCAAGAAAGCCAAACTGGCTTGAACTTCCAACAGACTTGATGAAGAATATACTCCAAAGACTTGATACAGTTGATATTGTAACAATTGCACGTCTTGTTTGTCCTCAGTGGCGGAACATTTGCAAAGATCCTCTCATGTGGCGTACCATTCACATTAGTGATATCGAACTTAATGATATGCGTTTTAGTTTTCGTTGTTTGGAGAAGATTTGTCGCTGTGCCATTGATTTAAGTTGTGGTCATGCCGAAGACATTGCTATTAAGTTATTTGGGACAGATGACCTTCTCAAATATATGGCTCATAGGTACTTCATAACATTTTGATCTTTTTTATTTTAGTTTATTTCTATTGTTATTGTTATTATCAATAATTCATGATCCTTTATAGTATCATGAATTCTTTTTCATAGATATGATTTATAAGGAATTGGTTATTCATAATCGGAGACAATGAAAGACGGTTGAATGAATATTTTGCAGGACAAGGCGCCTACGGCGATTACAAATTTCTAACTGTAGTAATATTTCAAATAAAGGGTTGATTGAATGTGTGAAGAAGTTTTCACTATTAGAGGAGCTGGACATTTCATTCTATAAAAAATTATCAAAGAAGTTTCTTGAAGATATTGGTCGATGTTGCCCTCTGTTGAAGTCACTAAATCTTGCTAATGAGTTTTATGTGCAAGTTTATTTTGCTCATCAGGTATTTGCAATTGCGAAAACAATGTCTGGGTTACGCCATCTTGCATTTTCTGGAATTGTTTGTGGCGATGATGAGTTGCTTGCCATTCTTAATGGTTGCCCTCTTCTTTATTCTCTTGATCTGCAAAATTGCGTTTGTCAACATCAGTTGAATCCAAGTTTGGTAAAGAGGTGCCATGAGCAAATCAAAGATTTACAACTTCCAACTTTTTCTCCTGATGACGGTTATGATGATGATGGTGGTTTAGCTTATATGGATACTTTTGAAGATACATATGCTAATGAATATTGGGAGTATTAGATAATTGATTATGAGTTCTTATGCTAAGTGATTAAGAACAATGAGGTTATTTTTGTTGTTTTCTAGGTATTGAAGACATCTTAAAGTTTGCTATTTTATTTTGGAGTAGTGTGCTATAGGAGTATTTCTCATAAACTTTGTATTCAAGCATGGTTTCCATGTTTTATTAGTCAGATTATCCTTTTCAATTCTGTTTCAGATTGATTCTGAGTGTGGTTTTTGATTTAGCTACTCTACTGTTTAAAATTTAAACAGACAATGGCTTATTGTTACGAAATTATCCAATTCCAAACTTGAGACTTGATAGCTACAGACTCATAACCTAGTTTGGCACAAATGTGTACTCTGTTTTGGTTTCAATTCACTTAGATGGTACTATTATTATAGTATTATAGCCATTTTTGTAAGCTTTGATTTTCTTTCTACTAAGAACAGTTTCCCATTCAATGAAGCTTATTGAAAACTCTTCTAAAAAAAAATTATGAAAGAAATAGGGAAAAGAAATATTGTCTTTTCTGGTTTAATAATGTTAGTTTCATTTTTATTGAGAAGTTCTTGAATGGGATTTCATCTTTTCATTGGATAAGATTTGAAAATTGTATAAATGGAATTCTTGGTGAATTTGTTGACAATTTACTTTTTTGTTAATTTGTTTGTTTTGTAATTCCATATTTTCTCACTTTCTACTCAACTGCAAAAACATCGCCCAAATTTTTGCGTCGGAGTTTTTCTGCTGCAAAATGTTGCGAAATGCAGGTACCATTGCGTGGATGGAAGGCCACCACAAATGTCTGGCCAGTTTGACCAAGCAATTGTGTTGGATGAAGGTCACTGCAAATGTCCAAACGTTTTGCTTTTGCGACAGAGAGAGCTGCCACAACATCCGTCACAATAGACAGCAGAGTCAAAATTGTGTCTTTAGCTGCGGAAAAAGGCCGCGAGTTAATTAAAAAAATAATTTTTTTATCAAATTTTAAAAATGATTTAATATACTAAAAACTAATTTAATTAATATATAATAATTTAATTTTAAAAATTAGTATATAATAAAACTAATATAATATTTTAATTTAATTAACAAAAATTTTATAATTATATAATTTAAGAATAAAACATAAAATAAAATATATAAAACTTATCTAAAAAAACAAGAATATGAAAAGTTGATGTTAGAGAATTTGTAGAGAGGAGGAAGAGAGAATGATCATAGAGAGAAATAATGATTGAGAAATGAAATTAAAGGTAACCGCCGCAAATTCGTCCGCTTGAAATTTCTTCCGCCTCTTTTTCCAGCAGTTTAAAACTGCCGCTAAAGCCACTAAAACCTTCAAATCTTTTTTAAGGTCATACGAACATGTGCCACATGTTTATATATACATATAGAAACTTTACGTTTAATAATACTTAAAAAGTTAAATAAAATTGCAAGTAAAAAAATTTAAATCTGTCTATTTAACATGTGATACATGTTTGTTTTGTTTTTAATAAAAGTGAAAAAGAGTGAGAAAAAAATAGATAGTACTTCATCCGTTCCATAATATAAGCAAAAAAACAAAGTTTTTATACTTATTAAAAAATGTAAAATGTGATAGTTTGAAATATGAATTTTTGTGTTTTTCTTGAAATAAGTTTTATTGGAAGATGTAAAAATAATTTTGATTGATTATTTATTATGGGGAAAAGAAGAAAGAGAGTAAATTTTACGAGAATAAGTAAAAGTAAACCTTGAAAATGATAAAAATTGATTTTTTTTGCTTATAATTTGGGACAAGAAAAAATACTTTTTTTTGCTTATAACATGGGACGGATAGAGTACTTGATACTCCTTATGCTAGTACTAGCATTTAAGAAGAAGGGAGTACCAAATGAATCGGAAGGCCGTAAGTTTAAGAGTATTACTCCCTCCGTATCATAATATATGTCACTTTGACACTTTTACACATATTAAAAAATGTAATTAATTAATGTAAGACAAAAAAATGTAATTAATGTTGTATGAAAAAGAGGAATTATGACTTACAAAATTGTCCTTCATTAATCGTATATGATAAATTGAAGAATTAAAAGAAGAGAGAGTAATAAATAATTAAGAGTATAATAGAAAAAGTAACATTCAATGCTTCACTGGTATTGTAAAACACATATAATTTGGTACAAATTTTTTTTTCAAAATGACATATAATTTGGTACGGATAGAGTAATAATTAAAGAACAATTTTCAAGCAAATTATATTGCGGATTTCCAAAGCAACATTGGGCAGCCAAGTGGTTATGCACAAAGTTCAGCGTGTGTGAGTGTAACCTTTGGCATTCAAATGTTTCCACTTACTAATCGCATTTATAAAATGTATCGCATGGCATGTAAAAGATATCCTTACCTTACTAATCGTTCTGTTGTACTAGTGTTGTTCACATGATGGAATCGAGTGAGAAGAAAGCAAAAGTTAAACTATATGTTTTAAGCATATTGCAAAGAAAGCCAAATTGGCTTGAACTTCCAACAGACTTGACTAAGAATATACTCCAAAGACTTGATACAGTTGATCTTGTAACAACTGCACGCTTTGTTTGTACTCAGTGGTGGAAAATTTGCAAAGATCCTCTCATGTGGCGTACCATTCACATGATTAATATCGATCTTAGTGATCCGCGTTTTAGTTTTCGACTTTGTTCCTTCGAGAAGATCTGTCGCTGTGCCATTGATTTAAGTTGTGGTCATGCCGAAGACATTGCTATTGACTATTTTGGGAGAGAAACAGATGACCTTCTCAAATATTTGGCTCGTAGGTAATTCATATTATTTTCATCTTGTTTATTTTTGTTTATTTCTAGTCTCATAAATTCTTTTTCATACATGGGTTTATAAGGAATTGGTTAATGATAATTGGGGACAATGAAAGAGGGGCTGGTGGTATCAATTCTTATTTTAATCATCTATTCATAATATCTTGCAGGGCAAGGCGCTTAAGGCGGTTACGAATTGTTGACCGTAGTTATTTTGATTCAAAAAAAGGGTTGAATGAATATGTCAAGGAGTTTTCACTATTAGAGGAGCTGGAAATTTCATCTGATAAAAAAATAACAGAGGAGTTTCTTGAAGATATCGGTGGATGTTGCCCTCTGTTGAAGTCACTAAATCTTGCTAACCTGTTTGATCTGCATGTTAATTTTGTTCATCAGTTGTTTGCAATTGCCAAAACAATGCCTGGGTTACGTCATCTAACATGTTCTAGAATTAAGTTTGGCGATGATGAGTTGCTTGCCATTCTTAATGGTTGCCCTCTTCTTGATTCTCTTGATCTGCAAAATTGTGTATGTCGTCATCAGTTGAATCCAAGTTTGGTAAAAAGGTGCCATGAACAAATCAAAGATTTACAGCTTCCAACTTTTTCTCCTCGTGATGGTTATGATGATGATGATGATGGTTTAGCTTATGTGGATACTTTTGAAGATACATATGCTAATGAATATTGGGAGTATTAGATTATTGATTATGAGTTTTCTTAGGCTATTAAAGTTTGCTATTTTATTTTGGAGTAGTGTGCTATCGGCGTAGTATTTCTCATGAACTTTGTATTCAAGCATGTTTTTCATGTTTTATTAATAGGATTATCCTTTTCAATTCGGCTTATTGAACAAACTGATTGCCTGCCAAGTTTTCCAAAACATGGATGAGCACAACATGTATTACTTTTTCACGCCAATGTACAATTGAATCAGTTTTCACATTCACTCTACCTTTTATCACACATTGATTTGAGCATCGGAGTGCTAACATGTTTTGCAGGTACATTTTCCACCATAACAACCACTCTAAACGTTCATCATCACCGTAACAATCACACTCTATCATTGCTTCTCGTAGTTTTTCCATTTTTAATTAATAATGCAAGAATATTTATAAATATGTAGAATATATTGTTATATTTTACTCTATCCGTTTCTAATTATAATAACATTTTACGAAAAAATATTGTCCCTAAATATAAGACCCTTTACAAATTCAAAGATGCAATTATAATTTTTTTTTCAAATATCTTCCATTAATATCACTAACTTCTATTGGAATTGGAATATGAAAAAACAACATTGAATACTTTAAATATAAATAGCAAATCAATAAAAGTCTTATACAAGTCAAACAAATTATTACTCCAATAACTTTTCTTAGGCCTCGTTTGGCCCGGCTTATTTTCCACTTTTTTACTTCTTTTTAAAAAAATTAAAGAAGTAAAAAATTGTTTTTGACCATATTTCTACGTAAAATAAATAGAGAAATAAAGTAAAGAAGTCAAAAGCAATGAGAAATAAGGTCAAACATAATTTTTTACTTATTCTATTTCATTTAAAGAGAAATAGAAAAATAGAAAATAGGCCGGGCCAAACGGAGCCTTAATACATGTGGTTTTTGGTTAGGGTTCTAATGGAGAGAGTAATTTTTTATTTATTTTCTATTTTCACCACAGTATCTGTTCAGGGGTCGGTTGTGGAATAAAGTGATTTCAGCTCCACCCAATTGCAGTTGCGGAGAATTCAATTGTAGTCCTTCCTACCGAGTCTCGCATCAATTACTACTGGACTAACTAACCTTGATCACAGTTGCGAAGAATCCAACAGTAATCCTTCCTACTAAGTCGCGTATCAATTATCACCTGACCAACTTTGATGGAGTAATTTATTTGTCGATTAGATATTCCACCAGAAAAACACACATCTCGGTAGGCTAAAGGCTGGAGTACGAATTTAATTAATTACGGCAAGTACAATTTTCAAGCAAATTATAATTACTATTATATTGCATATTTTCAAAGCTATTGAACAACACTGTAAACTTTAATTGAATAAACCGTTGAGGGCATTTGTTTATATATAATATTAGAATTTGAGAGACTATACTCAATCACAAAACTAGTTTTAGAGTTGAGGTTTGCACTATATTATAAAGACTATCTTTGTCATATCTCTAGCCAATGTGGTACTTCTAACATATAAAGTGTATACTATCGCAAGCAAAACAAATCCTTAATAATCGTTTTGTTGCAAGATGGCATCATGTACGGATCAGATAGCAAAAGATGAGTGCATGTCAAAGCCAAACTGGCTTGAACTTCCAATAGACTTGACAATGAATATACTCGAAAGACTTGATACGGTTGATATTATGAGAAGTGCACGTAATGTTTGTCCTCTTTGGTGGAACATTTACAAGAATCCTCTTAAGTGGCGTACCATTCACATCAGAGGTCTCGACCATCCATTTCTTTTTTATGATGTTTTGGAGAAGATTTGGTCGCTGTGCCATTGATCTAAGTTGCGGTCATGTGGAGGAATTTCATCTTGAGTATATTGGAACCGATGACCTCCTCAAAGATATGGCTCCTAGGTAATCATTCGTTGTGCATACATACTCTAAATAATTTTCAATGCCTATATGTAATTGGGTGCACCATAAAATTTTGATGATTCCTAATGAATTTACAGGTTAAGTCACTTACGACGGCTACAACTTTTTGAGTGTGAGTCTATTTCAGATGCAGGGTTGGCTGAATTTGTGAAAACGTTACCACTATTAGAGGAGCTTGACTACATTTCATATAGAGGTCACATATCTAAGGAATGTTGTAAAGTTATTGGTCGATGTTGCCCTCTTTTGAAGTCTCTAAATCTTCAGACGCAGGATTGTGGTTACAGTAGATGTTGTGGCCATGGTGAGGCAGCTTTTATTGGAAAAACAATGCCCGGGCTATGCCATCTTAAATTTTTTGGAATTGCACTTAAAAATGATGAGTTGCTTACCATTCTTGATGGTTGTCCTCTTCTCGAATCTCTTCATATATCAGAGTACGGTTGTCATCATTTGAATCCAGAATTGGTAAAATGGTGTCGTGTGCAAATCAAAGATTTTAAAGTACTCTAAAATAATGTTTAGATGACAATTATGGTTATGATACATATTCTAATGAATATTGGTTGAATTATGAAGTTGATTATGACTGAATTTCTAATTCTAGGTGTTGAAGAACAATGAGGCTCTATATCTTAAATATTTATATTTTATTTTGAGTAGTGTACTTGAATTTCTCATGAACTTTGTATTCTCAAGCATTTCCATGTTTTATTAGTCAGATTATCCTTTGTACTAATTCTGTTTTATAATGATTCTGAATGTAGTTTTTGATTTTATCTACTGTTTGAAAAGAAAATTACTTATTGTTACGAAATTGTCCAATTCCAAACTTTGAGAGTGAGAAACTGAGTATGGTTTTCCTGCTATTGTGATCTTCTAGCACAATGTGCAATGTTTTCTGCCAAATAGTAATTTCATACTATGAACTACTGTACTTATAATGTGATGAGATTTCTACGATTTCGATTTTTTGCTCCAGATAAAAAGTAATCTACTCCCTCCGGTTCTCAATACAAACAAAAATCAATTTTTTAATTATGTTCATTTAATAAATAAAACATGTATATGCACCATAAAATGGTTAAGCTACATGTTTTATTCAAAGAACTTAAAAAGTTGCTTTTACTTATATTCAGAATCGGAGTAGTCAAATTTTTGGATCACAAATACTTGTATATATTAAAAAGTTGCTTTAGGTCACAAATACTATGTTCTATATTTGGATAACTATTCAATTTTTTTGTGGACATTTCTTATATCTAACAAATCTCAAGTATATTCATGTTTTTGAAAACTTTGCGCTTACATAAACACACAATTTCAACGGGAAATCAAAACCATTAATTCAATGTGGCAATGGTCGTGAAATATGTCAATAGTAATTTTGGAAAAAAATGTGAAACTAATGGAATATATTTTCGTTTATCTTGCCCTCATACATCTTCTTAAAATGGCAAATCCGAACGAAAATACGGTCCATTAACAATATTATTCGAACATTATTAGTTCATGCATCGTTACTACCATCTTTTTGGCATCACTCTAGAAATTGGCCACATATATTCTCAACATTTTACCAAGCAAACCCATCAATTTTGAGTCACCTCTTAAAATGTTGTATCACAAAGACCCTTCCTTTTTCCACTTACGCGATTTTGGATGTTTATGTTATCCTCTATTTTCATCCACTAAAATATCACTTTGCATGATTTGGACCGACCCTTCCTTTTCTCATCTAGGTCACTCATGTCACTTTGCATGGTTTGTGAAGTATCTATTAACCAAAGTTATAGTTGCAAATCATATAATCTATCCGTTCATAATCTTTGGTCCTTTTAACTTTTTATTTTTGTTTCAAAACTTTAGTTCTTTTAATAAACAAAATTCAATTAATAATGTTTTATCATTTGTACCCTCGCAGAAAGGCTTATCTTAATTTGTGTCCAAGTCTAAGACTAAAAAAATTAGTGACAGAGGTAGTAGCAGTAAACTACAGCACGCTTAGCTTTCTTTAATCTTTTATGCATGTTTGCAATAATGATTCAGCATTGAAATATTCATTATCTGATACAAGAAAAAACATTAACCATAGTGTTTCAAGAAAATTGTCTAGTATTATTTGAATTCAGTTTTGTAAAAATCAACTTTTATGGGAAACAGAGCAACTTTTATTATCATTCAAAACATTTACATGCCCCTCTTTTTGCCAAAGTTTACTGGAAACTACTATGTTTCACTATCAGTGTCTATAAAAGGGTTATAATTCCAGATTCATTTCATTTCCACTACCATTTGTTTGTATGCATGGCTTCTTCTTCTATTCCTTTAGAGGAAGCCGAAAGTGAAAACATTGCTTTGCCAAATTGGCTTGCACTTCCTATAGACATAACAAAAAACATTCTTCGGAGGCTTGACACCGTTGAAATTGTTACCAATGTATGTCAAGTGTGTCCTCTATGGCATAACATATTCAAGGATCCTCTCATGTGGCGCACCATTCACATGAGCAGTAAATATTTACAAGAGTCTCATATGGATTTCCTGAAGATTTGTCGTTATGCCATTGAACGAAGTTGCGGTTATTTGGAAAACATTGCTATTGAGTTGTTTTGCACTGATGATCTCCTTGAATTCATAGCTGAGAAGTAACTTCTTTTTTATTTAATTCATTTGTCATTCATTTTTTAAGATGTTTTTACTTAATGTTGGTTCTATATGCTTTGTTTTTAACAAGCACTGTTTAATATTTCTTAATTCAAATTTTACGGTGCCAATAACCTTCGATGCATGCGGCTTACAGAATGCTCGAGAATTTCAGATAAAGGTTTTATTGAAGCTGTGAGGAAACTTCCTCAGTTAGAGGAGGTGGACATTTCATTTTGCAACGTATCGAAGGATTCTCTTGAAGTCCTTGGTCGTTCTTGTCCTCTTTCAATTAACTCATATCCTTATATATCAACTCTGTACAACTTTAGTACTGTTTTCCAAAATTTTAGCTTAATGATTCTTTAAATCAGACTTATTCCTCAAATCTTTTTGTTGGTTTTTCTTCTTTCTGCATATATCAATGCAAATGACAGTAAAACATGCCCAAACAGTATTCCATTTCTATCGAATTACTACTAAAAAATGATTCGTCTAATTTGACCTCACAAATATTTCCTCGGCATTATATAACATTGCTCAAAAGTATTTAATTTCGAACAGAAAATTAGATTTCAAGCATGTCTACAGTGTTTCGAGAAGGGACAAGCTAGGCAGAGGAAGGTACCTATTTTAAACATAAGCTTCTGAATTTGGATGGGACAGAAATTTTCCACAATTAGTCACTACAATTAAATTCTACATTCTAAGTAACTGCAATCCTATTTTCATACCTGTGAATGATAGGAATTTTTTTTGTGCAAGATATTGGTCTTAAAAGTTAAAACATAAAATTACAAAAGATAGAAAGCTTACCCTTCACTTGTGTAACATTTGCAAAGATCCTCTCATGTGTTGTACCATTCACATGTGTAATATTGAAAATAAGTTTTTTATAAAAAGAATCCATTTTTTTTCTTCTTCAAAGTGTTCTTTATAAAAAGGATCGGAGGAAGTAACAAATAATTATAGACAAATCATAAGATAATCAATTAATCACCACATTTTATTTTATCTTTCAATAATTTATCTTTTAAACTAGTTCTTTTCGAGTAAACCACAAATTAGTCTCTTTAACTTGTTCATAATTAGGTCTTCGACTCTTTTAAAATTTTAAATTAGTCTTTTTCTCTATCAAATGTTTCTCAATATGGTCCTCTGTTGACATCGATTTTCTAACACCGTTAAATGCATAGATGTGCAGTTTAAAGTGTCACGTAGTCAATGACTAGTTTAATAAAACAATAATTATTTGATTAAAAATGATAAAATTATGGACTAATTTTATGGTAAGATGGAAACGTGATGACTATTTTGATAGAAAGTGGATGAAGAGAGAGACTTATCCGACAGTAAGTGAAACAAAAATTGGTTTTAAACCAATTTCTCGAAAAAAAATCGAAATTTTCTTCTCAAAAAAAATCGGAAACTTTTTTCATAAAAAATCGAGAAAATTTTTTCCAAACAAAAAAAATCAAAAAATTTTCCCCAAAAAAAATCTAAAAATTTTCCTCGAAAAAAATCGGAAACTTTTTTTCCAAAAACTCAAATCAAAAAGTTTTTCCTGAAAAAAATCAGAAACTTTTTCTAGATAAATCGAGAACTTTTTTCCGAAAAAAAATCGAAAAAATTTTCCCGAAAAAAGGTCGGAAACTTTTTTCCAAAAAAAAATTGGAAATTTTTTTCCTTAAAATCGAGAACTTTTTTCCAAAAGATTCCCCAAAAAAAAAGAATCACAAACTTAATATTAATAAAAACCAGTTCATAAATTAAAACTGGTTTTGAACCAGTTATATCCTGAATCGTAACTATTGTTTAAAAGTGGTTCAGTTCAAATCTCAATTAAATATTTCAGTTTAAAATACAGTTGGAATTACTGTTTTTTAACTGGAATTTTGAACACCCGGCTTAGCCACGAAGATATCTCATTCTTCGTACTTATCCATCTCCCTATTTTTCTTTGAAGATCCCTATCTTGTTACTCACTAGCTAAATTTGGTTTTGAAGCATAGCCATACAAAAGAAAGATCGTCAAATATCCCACCAAAGATCATACAAAAGCATCCTTCTTGGATTGTGCATGCCCACCATTATTATGTGAGTATCGATTTTTTATTTTCATTAATTAATTAATTAAATAGTTAGAGCAAACTATCCAGGCTGATTTCTCACTCAAATCCTCTTTACAGTAAGCAAAAAGCACTTGTGTCTAAGCTTAATAAGCATGTTATTGATGTGTCTGATATGATATTCATACCGGTAATCGCATTACTGTCATTATTGTTAACAAGATGTAGATCAATTGTTAGGTCTTGTAACTTTTATAGAAAGTGATATTCTTATAACATCTGATAAATGTAATTTTAACTCATTTTCAACAAATAGATGATAGATTATTTTCTTTGTAAAATTAGTTGTTACGACTATTTTTTGGTACAACTAGTTCTTGGATAAAAAATGTTAGCCCCACTGATAATGATTGTCAGGATACGTCCATTTTTTATTTTTATTAATTAAATGTTTTCCTCGCTGGTTAAAGTAACTGTGCTATTTCTCTATGCTTTGGTTGATTCAAATGAGTGGTATCAGTTTGAGTTCTTTGTCATGTTGGTTTGCTAATTTGTAATGAAAAGATATCCTGGTATCCCTATATACTATGGACATTGACCGAGTGTTTGTGTCGTGTCCTTGTCAAAGTCTGTGTTTCAGAGAATCCAATTGATTCTCTCCATATATGATATTGAGGTTTGAGAATACAACATGCAAATGATAATAAAATTAACTATTATTTATGATTTCTGATGAGGCTATGCACTAATGTGGTGACTAACCCTATCAATCGACCTGACCTATTTCCACCCCTAACTGCAGTTAAAAGAATTCCTTATTGTTTTGTTGCATGATGGCGTCGTCTGCGAAGAAAGCTAAAGTTGATAGCAAAAGGATGCCAAATTGGCTTGAACTTCCAATTGACTTGACGAAAAACATACTCCAAAGACTTGATACCATTGAAATTGTGACAAGTGCAAATGTTTGTCCTCTGTGGTGGAATATTTGCAAGGACCCTCTAATGTGGCGTACCATAAACATGAGTGGTTTTCAAATTCGTCAATATAATTTTTCTTGTTTGGAGAAGATTTGTGGATGTGCCATTGACCTAAGTCGCAGTCATTTGGAAGACATTGAGATATCATTTTTTGGGACCGATGACCTCCTCGAATATATGGCTCATAGGTAATTACTTTCATTTTGTTTGTTTCAAGTGTTATACATATTCTGCAATGTTAACTAGGATAAATAATATATTTTACAGGGCTAGTTACTTACGTCGGTTAAGGCTTTTTCGCTGCCATGAAATTTCAAATAAAGGGTTTAGTGAATTTGTGAAGAAGTTTTCACTATTGGAGGATCTTGACATTTCATTTAACATCTTAACTAAGGATACTATTGTAACTATAGGTCAATGTTGTCCTCTTTTGAAATCACTAAATCTTGAGAGGATACGGTTCTCTCATTGTGAATGTGATGGTCAGGCATTTGCTATTGCAAAAACAATGCCCGGGTTACGCCGTCTTAAACTTACCAGAATTGTGCTTCTCAATGTTACATTGTTTTCCATTATTGAGGGTTGCCCTCTTCTCGAGTCTCTTGATGTGAAGGAGTGTCATCGTCTTTATGTGAGTCGAAGTTTGAAAAAATGGTGCCATGATCGAATCAAAGATTTACGACTTCCAGATTGCTACGTAGATGACAGTTATGTTATATATGATCATCATGATCATGATGATGATAATGGTTTAGCTAATGTGGACACTTGAAGATACATATGCTAAAGATGATTGGAAGTATTAGATAATTATGATTATGATCAATTTCTAATTCTAGGTGTTAGAACAGTGAGGCTATTATTAATGTTTTCTTGGCATGCTTTCATCTCCAAGTGAACAAAGAAGATTATCATTGACGAGTAGTCTCAAATGTTGATGTTATGCTTTAATGTAATTTTGCTGATGACATCTGAAAGTTTAGTATTTTATCTTGAGTGGTGTACTTGAATTTCTTAAGTACTTTGTTTTCAAGTATGGTTTACATGTTTATCTATCAGTTTATCTTTGTAAGTTTTGTTACTTAATGATTATGAATGTGGTTTTTGATTTCGGTTTTATTTTAAAACACAAATGCTTGATTGTTGGTATAATCAAGAACATTGTTGCATCTGTTATGTACATGGCCATATACTCTCAACTATTCCAATAGTGTTTTGTTGTTCAATTCCAAGCTAAAAGGACGATATGAGGTGGTGCAGGGTATGCAAACCAAGAAAAAAGTATTGGAGATGGCTTTGAGATGAGTAAAGAAATGTAGTTGAAAATATGACAACAAATGTTGCTTAACTTGTTCTCTATAAAGCAAGGATACTTCTAGGATTAAGCGTGTCGCGGTATCGGACACCGACACGTATCAGAAGACTCAGATAAGTGTTCTAAACAAAAAAAAATTTCCTTTGCTTCGACACTCATCGGACCACTGTCCAACACCTGTGTAACACTCATACAACATGTGTCGGACAACTCAAACAAATTTTCCAAACACAGTTTTTTCTTTGTTTTAACACACCTTAGACACCATTGGACACAATGTTGATCAATGATGTGATTTTTAAAACGGATCAATCGGGTTTAAAGACATTAAATTTTGTTACAACATTTTTTACTTTTTAAGTATAGATGGATAAATGATTAAAAAAAAGTATAGATGGATGAATGAAGATTATATAATACCATTAGGGGTATAATTGACCCGGTTTTAATCGGTTTTGAGTAAATTTAATGTCCGAAACAATGAGTTTTCGATTGGTTCGATTTAGTTCGATTTTTAGTATTTTTTAAAATTGAATCCGAACTAAACTTCTTTTTTAAAACTTCTTTTTTCTTCCCTCTTACACCCCTAAATATCATATCTCAATTTAGAACTTCTATTTCTTCTTACTAAACTAAATTGATCAATTTATATCTTTATAAATAATATTACTCTTTTTCTACCAAAAAAAAGAAATAATATTACTATTTTATTTAATTATAATAAATAAATATATGTAGCAATGTCGATGTCCTATATTTTTAAAATTATCAGTGTCATTGAACAAAAAAAATATCAGTGTCAACTTGTCGGTGTCCATATCGAAGTTAGTGCTTCATAGCTTGTTCCGCTGGTAGTCTCTAAGGCTTTGTTTAGCAAAAATAGCGGATAACTTATAAGCTAACTTATGACTGATAGCTAATGACCGATAGCTGATAAAATAAACTAATTAAATTGTTTGGTAAAATTAACGGTTCAAATAGCTGATAAATGTAAAATGACACAAAAACATTCTTAATTCATATAAAGTTGATATTAATTTAATATTTGAGATACTTTAATTATTTATAATTATTTGTATTATAATTTTTTATTTCAGATCAAATCAATATTTGCCTTCATTATTTTTATGTAGAATATTTATTTATATATAATTACCTTCATTATTTATATTTACTAGTTAATATTGACTTTGAAAAATATAACACTTGTCATTCTCCCATCATCAGTTCTTCTAGTCTCCCCCTTCCTTCGCGCCGGCGCCGTGCTACCTTCAAGCCTCATCTCGCCTCCGTATCATCCCATGCTCGACTCAAACCCTAGTTCTTACTTCTTCGCGCCACAACAGAACAAAGGTCCGTTATTAATTCCTCTGCAACCACCATATCTCAAATGGATGAACAAGGAATAGAAAGTAGCCAATCTGTGAAAGCACATGACAGCACATCTGAGCCCATTTCTGGACACAAAAACTACAGTCCTCTCAAGGATGAACAAGGAATAGAAAGTAGCCAATCTCTGAAACCTACCATTATGTGAGTATCTACTTTTCTTTCAATTAATCAACTGCTTCTTAACTATGCTATCTGTTGTATGCTTCAATTGCTTGTGTGGATTTAATAAGATATTTTCATATACCTTAACTCGATAATGACTTCTTGTATGTGTTTTAGAATATCTAAAATATATACTATTTGTATTGCCAGAAATATTGTGTCAACTGTCAATTTAGCCTGTAAGTTGGATCTTCAATCGATTAAGCTTAAAGCTCCTAATGCAGAGTACAATCCCCAGGCAAGTTTATTAATTGTGAATACCACCTATATATACTGTATACATGTGTGCGCCACATATTGTGTTCTTTTTGCATCACAAGTTCAATGAAGGTTGATTAGGTTTTTGTTTAGTTTTGGAGTTTAGTCATCTTGATTTTTCAAAACCTTCATTCTTTGTATTTGATCTGGAGAAGCTTGGTTGATCTATAAGATTTTCTATCAGTATTAGCATTGATTCCAACCACTTATGCACTACACTTCTGTTATTTCAAATCAATAATCAATAATCAGTGCATGTTTAATATGTTGTCATGCTAGTTGGTCATTTGTCTGCAGTGCTGAAGTCTGTTATTCGAATGTTTGCAGCGTCATCCTTCTGTGAGTATGAGGATCAGGGCACCAGAATCAAAAGCACAAATAAATTCTTCTGGAATGATGGTATGTTTCTTTTTGTCGCTTTTGGCACTTATGTATATTTTTGGACTTTTGGTTGATTTTTTATTTTATTTTTCTGGAATCAAGGCCTTTATGACAAGAGTTGTCCTTGACTCACGGGATTTGCAATTCTACTGCAATTGCAGTGGTACAGATAGGAGGGATACCACCAATGTGGGTTGACTGGTGTGGTTGGAACTTAATTTGTTGAGATGACTGTAGTTTTTGTGTCCATAAATGGGCTCAGATGTGCTGTCATGTGCTTTCCTTGATGGCGAGATGTAGCAGATCAGTGATAGGGCACACATGGCTGTTTTTCTCTAATGAGACAAGTCTCTAGTGCTAGACAAGCAGTAGGTGTAATGTGGCCGGTAGGAGCTGAAATGGAGTTCTGATCTATAGATCTGTAATGATATGAAGACGGGTTTCTCTTCCTAGGCACAAATACTATCTTGATTCTTGAGAGACAGAGAGAGAGGATAATGGAATACCTCTAATATTTATTGTGCACAACAAATTGACTCACCATTCATTTATTTCATTGTATTTTTGTAGTTTATCATAATTCTTGCAATTCACCATACAGTTTGGCCCATGGTTCAAAAATCAGGTCTTGTGATTGTTGTTCAATTCATAACTTGACTACTATGCTTTTCCATGGTGGCAATGCATTTTATCGTTATTTCTATCATTTGTCCCAAATAACATGTATAAAAAATTGTAAATTTGGAGTTGTATGGTTCTGTTATCAAATCCTCTTTTCTTATCCTGTGTTTTTGTTGATTATATTGGTATGCTGATGAGATCAGCGGACAGGCATTTTCACTACTCATGCCAATTGAATGTTGTATGTAATAATTCATAAATAAATTTGTCCTTTTCCCACTCATTTAGCATTATTGGTGCTTGTAATATAGTGATACGAACCAGATCTTAGATCAGTTAAACTGAATTTATTTACTGATAATGAAGCTTCACACCTCTTACAGTAGTGGATAAACAAAATGTAAACCAGAGTTCTATACTCCTTTGAACTCCAAATCCAGAGCTAGGCTCCTAAACCAGAGAGAAATCTTCCCTAACAGACTCTTAACAACTTTTCTGAACACATTACTCACTCCCCTTCCCTCCCTTTTATAAGAGAAAGTCCCCTAAAATCAAAGAGAGTGCTAACTAACTCTTATTTCCTTTGCTTCTACAATCTTCTAGAAATTGTGCTTGTGTGAATTGTGCCTAATGATTGGGTCATTAAACGTGTTGGACCTTGGTGTCCTATCATATAATTGCAGAATTTACAATAGTATCCATTGGTACTGCCTTATTTTAGCATGTTTCTTGTATTGCAATGAATTTATGTTTCTTATGTTTTTTGAAATTTAATTGCCATGGTTAGGTCTGTACTGGAGCTAGGAGTGAGAGCCAGTCAAAATTGGCGGCAAGTAAGGTATACAAATGTTCTTTTTTTTCTCTAAGCTCGTTCATCTTTTTCCTGTGTATTAAAGCTTCTAATTTGAAGTTCATTAGCTTTGAGAACCTTGCCATTAATGTTAGCTTGTGCTGAACATATTCATTTTGTAGTTTGTAGAAAAATAAACTCGTTGTAGTATTTTCTAATTTTGCCGTCTCCTTCTTCAGTATGCAACGATTATCCGGAAGATGGGTTTCCCAGCTAAATTTAAGGTACAACTACTCTCACATTATCTCCACTAAAAACACTTCATCCAAAATTGTTTACCATTTTTCCCAGTGCTGGGTCATTGATTAATTCCTTTCGTATTGTGCTTTAGGATTTTAAGATTCAGGAAATCGTTGGCTCTTGTGATGTCAAGTTCCCCATACGCCTCGAGCGTCTTGCTAATGCCCATGCCAGTTGCTCTAGTGTAAGTACAAAATGAAACCATCATTTTCTGGGTTGCCTGGTGAATTTAATGGAAAACTGGTTTTGACAACAATTTGTCGTAGTAACCACAATTGTTTCCAGTCCTCTGGAGCATGTGATTATTTCATAGATTGTTGTCAATGGTATGATGATTTATTTTTAAAAAAAATCTTTTTAAGGCACGTTTAGGCTTGTTGTGAGTTTTATTTTAAATATAATTACCATTGATCACCACACATATCACTATCATTTTACATGATACTATGTTTCCTTGAATTATTTAATTAATCTCAAGTATTCTACAAATAACTGTATTTGTAAACACGGATCACTAACCGAACCCTTTTGACTCAGTTCAGTTCATGAACAGAACTGGCAACCACTAAATCTAAGTTACTAAACGAATGTTTCAAGCAAAATGCCAAATCAACTCATTGTAGTTAGCTGCAGTACACAAACTTTAACTAGTTATCATCGACAAACCTTGATTGCACCATTCATCATCACTTGCACAAACCTTAGTACTTCATTCATCTATGACACTGAGGCTCACTTTTGCATGCAGATTAACCTTCCTCGCCGTTAGTATGTCAAAACTCTGATTTTGATGTTCTTTTCATTTTGTGGATTATATTTTTTCATTGAGTTTTCTTCTAAGTGGTAATCACTTGTATGATGAAATACCCCTATGGACTAAGGTTTATCCATGTGTTAATAAATGAAAAGATGCCAAACCTTAATCTATTTGGGTATTTCATGAAACAACTACTATAAAACAGACGAAAGAAAAAGAATTAAATTATCTACCATAAAATGGCAAATCACAGCAAGAGAGTTTTACGCGTATATCTTTTAGGGCAAGGAAAATTGCATACAGAGAGCCTATGTTTTTAAGATGAATGAAATCACTAGAGTTCATTCAAGTGAAGATGTCTAGATTGGAGTTGCGGGTTTGGGATTTAATGTTTGTAAACAAGAAGGCAATGGTGTGATCAGGGTTTGTTGAGGATAACTAGGGTTTGATTTTGCATGCTGAGGCTATCTGTATTGAGTCGATTTGGGATTTTGTGCGAAATCTTAAATTTAGGAATTTATATTTGGTGGCTGCCAGCTCGGTTTGCGAGCTAGACTAAGTCAAAAGGTTAGTGAGCCAAGTTTAAAAAGCCTGTTTGGAACTGGTCTGACAAACAATTTGGTTTTCTATAGATGGCCTAGGTTCATTTTTTTTTTTTTTTATGAATCCTAACTATGGAAAACAAATACTATTTGAATAAAAGAGATGCAAAACCTATGAAGCACAAACACAAAACCTGACACGTAGACACCATAGGTAATAATTTTTAGAAAATGGAACCAATCCTTTCATCATGAAGCGTCAGTGCTACATAGTGCAACATCCTTATATATTCATGACAGTCAAACATCCAAGTCCATTTTTTTATTAGTTAAAAGGTGCCTTTACCATGAGATATCCATTGCATAACACATTTTTCAGACACTCACATTATAAAGCTCTTAAAATTTTCAAAAATAGAATGGGAAGAACCAGTTGTAGTCTTGTAGAACATATTCAGTTATGATGCTTTTCTGTGGTAAAATTAGTGTAATGGATGCAAAGTGCCATTTTCAATTGTGTCTGTAGAAGTGCTATTGGTTTCCTAATTTCGTTCCATACTAGAACTTCAAGGGATGATAAGCACATATTTAACTTGCTTGTTTGTTCCTGGTTGTAGTATAATCCAGAGTCATTTCCATGGCTAACCTATCAAATGAAGGAACCGAAGATAATATTATATATATTCGAATCCGGAAAAGTTTACCTGAAAGGAAGCAAGGTAATGAATGATCTTGAGATATACCCATGTAATTTTATATTTTGTTATTTTTCTGACATATTTGACTAATGTTTTCATTTTTATTTCTTTAGTCGAAAGATGAGATTTACACAGCCTTTAAGAACATATATCCAGTGCTCACTGAATTCAGGAAAAACAGACAATGGTATGGACGTAGCTCTATTTTATTTTTAGCTACCTTTGAATTGGCAAAGAAACTTTTTAAATGGAAAGATGAAATATTTCATGTTGATTTTGTTCCGGGTTGTATATATGTGCAAGAATAATTCTGATATTAAATGTGATGATGTATTTACAAAAGTAAACTGAAATGCATGTTTCTTTTGAGCCTTTTACTGTGCTGTATTGTGGAGATAGTGTGATTATTTTTTACTTTTCCGATAAGCGATAGTGTGATTATTTGTTTGTCATGAAATATATATCCTGATTTCTAATGTCTTGAATATATACTATTAATGGCAGATCATTGTCAAGAGCAAGGTTTTCTGGCTGAAAAGGTTGTCTATAGCGTGAGCTTGATCGAACTGTACATTATAACTAAAAATTAGATGTGAGAAAGGACCATATTAGATGGATTCATAGTATGTGATGAGTTGACTATGATTTGTATAACCCCCTGCAAATAGGAAAACGATTTTCCTGTTTTGAAAAGTTTTTAGATTGTAAGGGAAATATGAATTATTGATTATATTATTTCGTTTTATTTTTTCTCTTAAAGTTCTGTCATTGAATTTCATTGAGTAATGTTAGGTATGAAACTGCAGATAATGTTCTGTTGTCAATTAGGAAAACATATGCATGTTCTGTTGAAATGCCTTTTTTTGACCTCATCATACTAAAAAGCATTTTCCATAAATATTAGTTAATCCCATGAGAAAGACCAATAATGACTAACCATTTCTCTCAAAAAAAAAAAAACAGATAATGACCAATTCTCATGTTTTATAATTGAAATTGTTATGGAAGGAATTCTCAACTAACTAATACGAGTTGGATATATAACATAAAGAGGTGATACTTCCATATGACGAATTAAAATTTGAATTTCAACCGAAAGAGGTATTCACATTTAATATTTAGTGTGTCACAAATAACTGAAATTGTTATGAAAATAATACTCAAGTAACCAATAAGAGTTTTTAACAAACTAAAAGAGATATTTACATTTAGTTTCTGACATGTCGTGAATAGAATTACCTTTTGTGCATGTATTAACTATTTTACACACAATATGAAACAACATTTTCCCCTCCTTTAAATTCATTTTATGATTTATAAAACACCAAATTTTGTCTTAAAAGTACAGGTGTGTGGAGATGTGGATCAAACACAAGAAATCAAATTCAGACTGATAAAAGTAGAGGATATTTCAAAATTCCAAAAATTTAAATTGGACTATTGTTCTTTACTACATATATTTTTTTAGACACATTCAGGCATACAAAATTTGATTATTCTTTTGGATTGGTACTTCTGAACTGATGTTGAGGGCAGGGAAAGTTACCTCTTTACAAGACCATTGCCAATCACAATTATTATTTCTTACATAGTGCAGCACTAGTTTAAGGAATGTAATTCTAGTTTCTCTTTGTAGAATGCCATTATTTTTCTCTACATGCAGTCTTCATGGCCTCTTTCCCTAACATATTACAATATATGGCCAACTATAAAAGAGCAATTATGATTTATTTCATCGTGAATAATCAAGGCTAAAATACATAACGATATTTGTATTCAACTCTACAATGGAATGATTCTGAATATATACTCGACTAGAGTCGGATGTAAACCTTAAGACTCAAGCAAATGAAAGAAAATAGTAGCATGAATGAATAGTATCAACCCTCCACTTTAGGACGCCAACCTTCAATTACATCCTCCGGCTGTGCACGTGTGTTGATGAATGATTCCCTTGAGAAAATATCCTGTATGTTCAACATCGTTAGCTAAAGCAAACTTAAGTTAAACAAAGGAATTTTCATATCATTATTACATACAAGTAAGGTATCACACAAACGATGAATCATCTAGGGATCAGGGGACAACAAGGTAACAATCTACTAGTGTAAGAAAGTGGAAGACAATCAGGATTAATCAATTGTATTCATTTCCATTCGGCATTGGTAAGGTAGCAAATTTAGTATTTTACTAGCTGGGGTTGTTGCGCAGCACCCTTTCAGCAATCGGTAATTGCACAAAAGGGCTTGTATCATATTATTTGTTAAGAAAAAAACGTGAGGAAGCCCCTTACTCAAGACATTTGAGTATTGAGTAAAAAGTTCAAAATTGCAAAAAGGGATTGGGCCAAAGAGTCTTCGTACGTATAAAAAAAAAGGTTTGCAAAGGTCAAAGCACAATACCGAAAGCATTTGAATTTAGAGCTCAAAAGAAACTCCAGGTCTCCCAATTGATAAATCAGTTTCACTAATTAGCCTATGATCTTTAAGCATGGACAAAGCAGAACATCTTTTGGACATGATTTCCACAACTATAGGTTTAAGGGAGTATAGTCGGCGTTTAACTCTAGATTTGAAAAGTCTAAAAGTACAAGAAAATGATAGATGTTGACTGGCTAGGATAATCTTTTGAACGTACCTTCAAGTAAGACTTCACAAAGGTCAGTGTATCGGGTATTTTCCATTTCTTAAAATGCCCTAAAGCAATCTCCAAATGATATAGCTTTGGTCCAAGTGATAAGTCAGCTGCAGATATATCTTTCCCATTGATAAAAGGACCCTGCGACAAGAACAAATTTGCACAGATTTCAGATTTATAAGAAATTAGGGGGAAAATGATAACAAATCCAGAAGGAACGAAACAAGAAAACAGTGCCCTAAAAGTTACAAATCTTAAAGTGATGAAATGAAAGTCAAGTATATAAAGCCATGTATTTATTATGTAGATAGAGCACAAGAGGCACCAACTCAGCGATGTACGCTACAAGAAAAGTTATAGGGTCCATGTCCATAACATAATGCAGGAAAAAAAGGTAATGCTTGAGTCAGGGTTGAGAGACCTAAAATACCGAAAACTTATGGTAAGAAAAAGAATCAGGGACAAGAGGAACCACTTAAGCAAGGATAACGATTTGCGGGGAAAACAATTCCACTCTATATCCTCTATGAGACTATGACTAATCAACAACCTATACAAGATTTCAAACAAATAGCGAGACAAAAATAGAAAGAAAAAAAATGTCATACATTTTCCTTGAGGTAATCATTGAAGGAGCTTAGTTCATTCAGTAATGCTTGTTCTGTTCCATCGTTAGGATCTTTGCTCTTGAGAAATCCAATAAATGTAGAAAATATCTTTGATCCACTATAGAAAAAAACACATGCTCACATTAGATAATCGAAGTAAATTTAATATAACCATGTAAACATCAGAGAATAATAGGCACACATTAAATAAGTTGAGAGCTTATGAAAACATCTTATGTTATAAGCGTTTTATTAAACTGTTTATCCAGACAAGACTAAAAGACGAGCAAGGAAAATATTGTTTAAGCTTATAAATTACGTCACCGTGCATTTTCCAAAAAATTCAAAGCCATGTACAAGAAAACTAGATTTTATAGATTTAATGTATCTCCAAATGATGAGGAAATCTGTAAGCAAGAAGCATACAGTGTAGCCTTTTCAGGTGGAGTCACCAATGGAGGGCTAGGATACTTCTCTTCCAATATTTGTGTGATTACATCTGAATCGGCAACCCATTTCCCATCAAACTTTATTACAGGAACTTTACCTTCTGGACTGATTTCAAGGAACCTGAACGAACATAACAAATTATTACAATGAAACAGAATACTAAGCTAGTACGACGATAACGACAAATCTTAGCATAGAGAAATGGATAAAAGAAGATCACCATTCTGGTTTGTTCCTTAAATCCACCAATTTCTGCTCATAAGGTAAATGTTTTTCTTCCAATGTCAGCAATACCCTTTGAGTAAAAGGGCCTGAATAGACAATTGAACAAAGCGTCACTAGGTAATTATAGATACTCCAGTCTACAAGTTTAAGGCTCAAACGCAAACAGAAATCTAATCTGTGTTCTCAAACAGAGAATATATGCATAATTAACTCTATTGTTCCAAGACAAAGGCTATTTTAATTACCATTACCTACATCATTGAATTAAAACAAAATACACGAAATTTAAATGTCGATATCAGTTCAAATTCAAAACTTTGCAGACATGAGAACTTACACAATTTTTCTTGTATCTTAAACACATACACAGACATATGAGCTAATGACCTAAAATTCAGCTTGGACTTAGAATCGAGTGTTGGGCCTAACTCCACCCTACAAAATTGGCTTGTAAGGTGATGATTGCCTTCATTTATAAACATATTTTCAGACCGTCTTCGCAACCGATGTGGGACTTCTTAATAGTTCATGTGTAATTTTTTGGCCTTAATGTGATGGGTCTTAGGGAAAAAGGATCCTAATAATCCAGAGTTTGGTTAAAAAGTAAGTAAAGTTGGGGAAAAGGGTCCTAGTAATATGAGTTCTACTGAGAGGTAAGTAAATTCTGCCAAAAATTGTTCCTGCCAAGGGTTCAAACTTAGGTACTACCAATTGATTCGACATTAACTGACGTTTGTTCAACACTTGAGTTCAACCACTTGGAGAGAAGGTATCACCTATGAAGCACGGACACGGACACAAACACTAACACATCGACACAAATAATAATTTGAGAAAATGACATAATTCAATGTAGTTATAAGTGTCGTCCGTCGGTGTCGAACTGAAACTGAGACACGCCTAATCCAAAGAGTGGCCGTGCTTCATAGGATATCACCATAAGGGTATAACAAAATTTCTATTAAGAAAAAAACAAGAATTTACAAATGTAGTGAAAATTGAGAATGCATGTGGACACACCATAAGTCTAGATACATAATGATTTATATTTCTCATTTTTACACCAAAACTTTATCATAATTTATAACCACATTATAATTCATAACCACATTACTCTACTCTTTCTATCTATACCAATACCATCAATATCCCAAATGCTAATTTCATTTCAGTTTCCATCAAAATAAGACAAAAAAGAAACTTAAGACTGAAAATAAGCAAAAAGGTGAAAAGGGTGAGTTTTTTTTACAGTCTCCAAGCTTGTTGGGTGTGGTGAGAGAAGCTTTGACAGCAACTTCGAAAGGCTCAGAAGGAGGAACAGAAGACATTGATACTCTGAGGGGTCTGATGCTGAAACGGTTATTCTTGAAGGTGCTTGTTGAAACGATGTAGTTTGGGCGGTAACGGAGGTGGTTAACGGTGGCGGAAAGAGCGCACGCCGAAACTTGAATTCTGACGGTGGTGGACATTGGAAACGTTTATGTTTGTTTGTAGTTTCGAAT
Organism: Trifolium subterraneum; assembly: GCA_951799995.1. Lineage (NCBI taxonomy): Eukaryota > Viridiplantae > Streptophyta > Magnoliopsida > Fabales > Fabaceae > Trifolium > Trifolium subterraneum. The sequence continues at coordinate 50,485,812 of OX637466.1, forward strand.
AAGAGATGAAGCTGATGTGGTTGTGTTTTTGTTATGCGAATGTTTATGTGTCATTGTACCATGTTTCCACGACATAGCTAAAAATATTATTTTATTCTTATTTTTATTTTATTTTTTAGTTTAAGTTGCCTATAAAATTCATTCATAATAATAATAATAAGAGTTAAATATGTTTTTAGTCTCTACATTTTGCGAAATTGTTAAGAATGATCTTTATATTTTAAAAATGGTAAAAAAGTCTATAAAATTTTGTACTATCAAGATTAGTCTAATCCGTAGAGAATAGCCCCTACATTTTGCAAAATTGTCAAGAATAGTCCCTACCTTTTAATATTTAGTCCCTACATTTTGGAAAATTGTCAAGAATAGTCCCTACCTTTTAATGTTTATAGTCCCTACATTTTGCGAAATTGTCAAGAATAGTCCCTAAAGGATAAACGCAGGGACTAATCTTTATAGCGGAAAATTTTATAGGTTTTTTTTTACCATTTTTAAAATGTAGGGACCATTCTTAACAATTTCACAAAATGTAGGGAGTAAAAACATATTTAACCCTAATAATAATAATAGTTTTGGTACCATCTCAAATTTCAAATATGAAAACTAACTAAAGATGTGACTAATTTTACAAGAGCATGAACTGTCTCATTAGTTTTACATCCTAACAAACTCTATCTTAGAGGTTTTTGAAATGACGGTTAGTAGTATTGGATAGTTACTAAGAATACAATTAATTCAGACAGGGCCGGCCCCTCAGGGAGTGCAGGGAGCCCTAGCGCACCGGGCCTCTAATTTTTAAGGGTCTTAAAAAATTATATTATATGGTAGTAGGTCTCTTAAAAAAAATATGATTAAAAAAATATTAAAAAAAACATCTTAATATTTTTTTGGGTTAAATATGTTTTTAGTCCCTACATTTTGTGAAATTGTTAAAAATGGTCCCTACATTTTAAAAATGGTAAAAAAAAAACCTATCAAATTTTCCGCTATCAAAATTAATCCCTGAGTTTATCCTTTAGGGACCATTCTTGACAATTTTGCAAAATGTAGGGACTAAAAATATTAAAAGGTAGGGACTATTCTTGACAATTTTGCAAAATATAGGGACTAAAAATATTAAAAGGTATGGACTATTCGTGACAATTTTGTAAAATGTAGGGACTATTCTCTACGGATTGGACTAATCTTGATAGCGCAAAATTTTATAGGGTTTTTTTGATCATTTTTAAAATGTATGGACCATTCTTAACAATTTCGCAAAATGTCGGGACTAAAAACATATTTAACCCTATTTTTTTTAATCTATTTTTATTGTCTCAATTTAAAGTTGTTAGGTGTATGTTTTAGAAAAATAAAATAAAATGATAAAAAAAAAAAGTTTGTCTTGTCTTAAACATAAACAAATATTTGTGTATCTTCTTTTTCTTCCTCCCACTAATTAGAATATGAATATTTTATATGTTCATTATTAAGAATGACTATTTTTTATATTATTGATATTATTTATAATTGTGCAGACAAACTAGCTAACTAGGATTATCTTTACCTGGATTCACTTGGTAGGACCAAATTCCCTCTCGGATAAGAGGAGATTTTGGTAGGAATTATCTAGGATTACCTAACTTTAGATTTTGTGGATTGTCTTTGTTTTGAGGGTTAGATTGTTTGCCCCCCTCATCTTTTGTTCTCTCTTTTCTTTATATATATATATATATCTTTTGAGGGCTTGCTCTTGTAGCAAGTCTGTTTTGTTTAAAAAAAATGCTATTTATAATTTAAAAGAGTACTATTTTTTTTAAAAAAAATAAAAAATGTGTTTTTTTTAATTAAAGAATTTATTTTTAATTTTCGGTGCAGGGCCTCCAAATTGTTGGACCGGCCCTGAATCCAAACATATCTAATCTGTTGTAATTGAAGATCGTCACTTGTGTATCTATGTCACACAAAACAACATTTTATTTGGTTTTTGCATGGACAAAGTAACATTCTTCATCGCAAATTCACATTCCAAGAGCAACATTGCTCAACCTAGGGAGCATCTATATTATAGTTGAGACGACTCTGTTGTGCAGGTTTTTGCAATTGAGGGACCATTGTTTATGGTTGAAGTGGGATTGATGTGGTTCGAGTCTGACACGTCAATCTTAAATCATGCATTAACTTTGTAGTGTGGGATATAACAATATAATTAGAGTTCAACATTTGATTCCACAACTTATTATTGTATTGTTTTCACAAGCTCCAAAATTAACACGGTTAGAAATAATATAAAATCATTGATATAGCTTTTTCATTGTTAGAAATAATATAAAATCATTGATATAGTCTTTCCTAACAGCTTAAAGCTGTTAGAGGAAAGACTATATCAATGATTTTATATTATTTCTAACAAACACCAGAACAAGACAACACTATTATCATCAAATTGACGCTGAATGTCACACTTAACCTTACCCTTACCCCGTGAATAATAAACCATATTTTCAAAAGGAATAGGCCTCGTTTTCAAAAGTGTTGCTTAAAATTTACATATGTAGTATATTTTCTAGTTTCATACAAAAAAATGGGGTATCAATTTCATACTTCATAAAGTGGAGTCAAAATTTTAGGGACAATCCTAAATGGTTACTACTTTCATAATGTATTTTTGTTTTTAGATTTTTCTTTTATTTTAATTATTTTCTTAGGCCTTTTTTGGACTATGTTTTGCTGGGCTTAGCCCATTTTCTTATCAATATTTCTTTTTCTCTCCCCCTCCCCCACGTATTGAGGTGTTAGATTGGAACAATAAAGTTTTTATTGTAGTAAATTACACTCACCTCTCTTCAGATATGCTTAAATTAAATGCTCTCCTCTTATGTTATACACTCTCCTTCTCTCTTACATCAAATATGTTAGAGAAATTTACATTTTTCACCCTTAAAAAAAACTTAGATTTCACTCACATCCCCTCTTATATTAAAACCTACATTTCACTCTTTTAATAAAACTTCATTTTAATATAATCAAACCTATAATGCATATATTTTCATTATTATTTTATACTCACACAATTTGCATAAATATTTATTTAAGTTAAAATGGAGTAAAGCTTATATTTTAACGTAAGATGGGAGAAGAATATAATTAAAGTTTCTTTTAAAAGAAGGGAGTGCAATTTGCTCTTTTTATTAAATATTATCATTAAAAAAATATTAAATGAGTTATGTGTAGTATATGTTAGACCCATTTAAATATTGAAAGAAGAGGTTCTCTATTTTGAATAGTTTTATACAAGTTTAAAAAAATTGGTACTGGACTCGGGCTTATTTATAAGTGAAGAGAATTTTTTATTTTTTTGAAACAGCAACATAAATGCTTCTTATATGAGAGATCATTGATTCAAGAGAATTTCTTTTGGCCCCTTGGCTTTCTTGCATGCCTCCTAAATTTCTTAAAACTCACTAGTCAAGTCCACCTTCTAGAATGAGTCCAAAAAAAAAGTTCACCTCCTAGAACACGCACACCGAACACTCCCTATATTTATATGAAATTTCAGGACTTTTTGCACGTTCATTTTCTGGAACGCGAACACCTCTATACACAAATAAAATTTTATGATTTTACACGTTCACCTTCTAGATACTAAAACGCACTTTGGATTCTTGAACAGTTGAAACCTTTTTTTACTAAGACAATCTTAAGTTGTTCACGGTTTTTAAATATCAATGCTCCTCGCGATTCTCCAACTTATGCGAAGTCAAACATTACACCTAAAATTGTTCTGTTAATGCGTAGTTAGACATTGCAGCCATCAAATCTTAAGCAGAAAGAAACCATTTTCAAATAAAAGCTTAAGCAGGAAAAAAAAAACTTCATTACCGCTCTTAAAAATGATACAAATATCTTTGTAAATTTATATTTGTAAATTTATAAATGTTATTTGAACGGTTACATCTTTTCTATTATTGATTGGAGCATTGTTCTTTCACCTGAATTTTTATTAGAAAAGTTTTGATCTTTACCTTGATCAGAGTCGACCAGACGCTGGTGCACGGCTGTTCGTGATGTCGAGCAGTCCAAATATGCCCGGAGGGGGGTTGTGTACCTGCAGGCACTCCGACGCTCAAGTCAGTTGAGGAAGGAGTAGGTTTTCAACATAGAATGTTACGTACCTTTGTGAAGTTGTGAAAAGGTCTATATATAGCCCCAGCGCTTGGCCAAGGCCGTTGATGGGCAGTTAATGCCCATCAATGGCTGTCGGAAAACGGCTGAGGAGCCGTGATGAGCATTAAATGCTCATCATTCCGATGTTGGGCGTTACGAATCTCAGGGGAGACGTACGCTGCTCAACGGTTGGGCGTTGTTGGGCTTGCACCTTGGGCCTTGCTCGACAGCCCAATAGAGGAGGTCCCCAACGTGTTGGGCATTTAGGCCCAGTCCAGAACAGGAGCCCCCCAAGTCACCATGCTCGGGCAAGAGGATGGCGACTTTAGTGGTCGTAATTCTGATACTTAGGCTAATGGTGTTGAAGGCCTAAATTCCCCTTTGGTGTCGAGCACAACGTTATGTCGAGGAGATTATATCTCATTGGACATTAACTGGATTTTAAATCTCGAGCAAAATGATGTGTCGAGGAGATTATATCCGAGCATTTATCACGAGTCCGCGAATCTCGCCATTGATTTCGCGCATCGTTGATCCGTCTAAGATTTTCGACGTGATTTCCTAGGGTTCCGACGAAGTCTGCGCGGATGTGACTTGAAAGGACAAGCCGCTTCGTCTTCTGCTGACACGTGTAAAGGCTATTAAAATAGCACTTGAGTGTCTATCTGTCTTATTTGAATTTCGAGGACGCGTTTCGTCCGTTAGATCTTCGTGACCTTTGGTTTCTGTGATGGTCGTATCTGGACCGTTGGATTGTCTTTCATCGTAGCCGTTGGATTAATGCAACGGTTTAGATTGGAGTGGCGCCCTAGAGTTCGAGCAGGTGCGCTTGCTGGGGATCTGCTTATATATAGGGAAATGGAGGGATTTTTCGAAATCCTTCTCATTCCGTAACTATCCAGCTTCCAGACTTTTGCTTTCTCTCCAAAGTTCCATCACTTCCTTACAGTAATTCAGCGATTTGATCTAGACCTCTCTCCAGATTTGTAAACAAGTAAGTGTTACTGACTCTTTCTTCTTCCTTTATGTCTGTTTATGTTTTGCTCTGATAGGATTTAGATTTGTTTCGTGTTTGTAGTGTTTTGTTTTGCTCACGGTGGTTGAGGGTTTGAAACGGGTGGTTAATACTCTTTCCCTCCCACGAAATGGCGGTTTTGAAGAAAACCACTGTTTTTAGAATAGATTCTAGGTCTTTGTATAGAGTTTACCGGTGTTTCGCGCCTTTACAATCTCTGTTTTTGACTGTTTGGGGTTTGAAGGTGTCGGGCATTCATGATATGCTTCCGAGCATTCATACTCTAAGATCCTCGACGATTTTAGGTTTTCCTTAGAATTTCTTCGTGTTGTTGGACTCGACCTGCGCGTCCATAGGGACTTCCGGGCATTTCCCTGTTAGGCTCTTTGTGAACTAGGATTTAACATTAGAATTTTCCTAAGTGTTTTTGTATTTGATCTGAGCATCCATGGGATGCTCCGGGGATTTAACTTCCCCGTATACTTAGGATTTTCCCTTAGAACTGGGATTTTCCTTTAGAATTTACTTGCGCTACGTCGACCATTGTCCTCGCCCCTTCACTTGAATTGGCGGTGGAAGGGGTGGATTTGATGTTTTGGGAATATCGAATTCATTTGTTTCCTCTGCCTTTCAGGTATTATGGCCGACGAAGGAGTTCAACGGAAAATCCCCGTGGAAAAGAACATTAGCTGGGTTGCCGACGATCCAAGGACGACGCCCAGCAAATTTGAATTCGAGGAGAATTTTCCCGAGGACTTATGGACCGATATAGAGATCCCCGGCCATGCTGACTGGGAGGTGCGGATCCCCGGTGCCAAACAACGGATCTGTACCACGTTCAAGAACGGCGGGTTTCCCATGTACCAAATTGCTTTCGAGCATATGGGCCTTCGCCTACCCTTCACTGATTTGGAGATGGCGGTTTTCAACCATCTAGAGATATGCCCGTCTCAGCTGCACCCCACTTCATTAGCTTTCATCCGCGCTTTCGAGATTGTGGCGGCCTACTTGCAACTGGCGCCCACCGTTCCCCTGTTCTTCCATATATTTGGTATTCAGCGCTCCCGCCCAAGGGGGAATATGACCGATAAGTGCGGCTGGGTCTCCTTGAAGCAGCACAAGAAGTATTTTGAGATTTTCGAGGAATCTCTTCGAGGCTTCAAGGACAAATGGTACGTTGTCCGCCCTATCACTTCCGCGGGTTGGAAGACGATACTTGTTAGGGGGCCTAAAGTGGACGATGAAGGGAGGGTCCAGCATAGGGATGACGGGGAGCCCATAGAGGTTGATTGTGAGCGGTTCCCTTTTTGCTGGTCGAAGAAGCATTACGCTCGGGAAGCGAAGAGCTTTACATTCAAGAAGGGAGCTTTATCCAAGGAGGAGCTCGCAGACCTGAAAACTCTAGATGATTTCGTGGAGGCGTTTTCCCCGAGCTTATGGGAAGATAGGGAGGGTAACCCTATTTGTGACGAGGAGGGTTACCAGCTCTCCTCTAAGAGATTCATTAATACTAAGGCCCTATTGAGATGCTCAACCAGGGCCGAGGCCGAGGACTTGCTGCGTATGATTTAATTCCTCGTGCTTTTATTTCTTCCTCGTACTTTATTTCCTCGTATGTTTTGTTTTCTCAGTGAGTTTACTGACATTTGTCTTGTCTCATGTTTCAGGTGAAATGAAGAGCACCGCTGCCACTCTCCGCAAATTGCAGGCAGATAAGAAGAGGCGGCAAGCTGGGGGAGCTAGCTCCTCGGTACCGGTTGCTTCCGGCCAATCATCCCCTTCACCCTCCATTGAAGTGACGGGGGAAAAGAGGGTTGCTGAGGAGGTTGTTGTCGACCAGAGACCTCCGAAGCATCCTCGAGTTGAAGGAGGAGGAGGGGTAGTCTCAGGTCCTCGAGGACTAGTACCGGGGAGGTCTGCTGCGGAGTTTATCCTACCTCCGGCCATGGGTCACGACTGTCTGTTGGACGGGAAGACGACAGTCAAGATCCCTGAAGCAGACCGGACAATCTTGGCGTCCATGGGTCCGGAGTCTCTGAGGAACGTGGTCGCGGAGTCTTCTATGGCCGTGTTCAAGCTTCTGGAGGTGGCCACCTTCCTCAATGGCCGGGAGTCCAAATACCTGCGAGAGAGGGATGAGGCGCGAGCACTTGCCAAGGATTTCGGTGGTCGCCTGACAGTTGTGGAGCAGGATCTTAGTGCTCGGGACAAGGCCTTGGAGGAGTCCGAAGCTGAGCTTGTGAAGGTGAATAAAGAGCTCGAGGATGCCAAAAGGGAGGAAGAGAAGCTGAGGGGGAGGGTTGCTGAGCTAGAGGAGCAGATGTCTGGTCTGTCTTTGGCCGAGGAGGAAGAGAAGAAACTGGATCCGGCGGGTACTTATTCAAAGTCCAGCCGAGCAGAGTTGATCGCCAAGATCTACCAGATCGGGGATCTACAGCTCGACGTTGCCTCCTCGAGCTTTCAGAATGCCCTGGCCCAGCTTCGAGTCTTGAATCCTGGGGTTGAGCTGGTGACCGAGGGTTTGGACGAGCTCAAAGAAGTCCGCGACGGCCAGATAGCGACTCCCCCTCTAGATGAAGAGTAATTTTTTGTTTTAACTTGTAAATGTTTACATGCCGGCGTTATGCTCGCTTTGGCCTTTTGGTTTGTTTTTGGCGCTTGTTCGCCTTTTTATGTAACATTTGAACATCGTCGACCTATGGTCGTCTTTTATTTATAACCCTTTATTTTGCAATTTGTGCCTATTTATAATTTATGCACGTTTACTGCTTGTTTGTGGAGTGTTTATCTTAACTTTGTCAATTTTATGATTATTTCCCTGCGGATTCGACCATTTAGGGTATGCGAGGATACTTTCTAAAATGGTGCTCGTTTCTACTTAGGGTTTTAACTTAGTATTTTAGACGTTCTATTCGTTAGGCAGATCACCCTTTACGCTAGTACTCGTCTAGTAATTACGATTGCTTCTTGATGTCGCGGATCATAAGCACCGTTCCCGAGCAGTTTGTGGAACTGCACGAGTGTTTGACTGGCTCCCAAACTAGAGTCGAGGAAATCTTCTTCGTATGAAGTTTTTCCTCGCGGCCTTGAGCATCCCATCGCGAGCTGGGTGCTCTGCCGGGCTTGTACTGAGCGACGGTGGGGCTCGCATGGAGTATTTCCCCGTCGAGCATGGACGTCAGCATCTAAAGCTAACGCCGAGCTTTAAGGATTTTAAGATTCCTGCCCGTACCTAGGCATTCCTCCGTTGTATAGGCGCATCTCCTCGGTGGGATTTGCAGCCTTCGTTGAAGAGCATGTCGAATTACGCTATTTTCAACTATAGTATTGCTTTAGCTTCTCAGCATTCCATGTGCGAGGAATTTCTTTGCCATAGAGATCTTCGAGGTGGTACGCCCCATTCTCTGTTTTTCCTCGGACTCTATAGGGTCCTTCCCAATTAGCCGCGAGCTTCCCTTCTCGCGAATCCTTTTGGTTTCTTCTTAGTACCAGGCTTCCCACCTGGAACTCTCTTTTGATGACCCTTTTGTCGTGCCGAGCGGCTATTTTCTGCTTGAGGGTTGCCTCTCGAAGAGAAGCCCCTGTTCTTAATTCCTCGACGAGGTTTAGTTCCTCTCTCAGTAGTTCGTCGTTTGTATCCTCCTCGAGAGGGTATTCGATCCTCGAGGATGGTTCTCCTATCTCCACGGGAATTACTGCCTCTGTTCCGTATGTTAATCGGAAGGACGTTTCCCCGGTGGTGGAATGAGGAGTAGTTCTGTAAGACCACAGGACGTTGTGCAGTTCCTCGGTCCAGTTTCCTTTAGATGCGCCCATCCTTCGTCTTAATCCTCGTAATAACACGCGGTTGGCTGCTTCAGCTTGCCCGTTGGTTTGAGGATGCTCCACTGATGTGAAGTGCTGAGTGGTGCCTATTGCGGCGAGGAATTCTTGGAACTTTTTGTTTGTGAACTGCGTTCCGTTGTCCGTCACCACCACTTGAGGGATTCCGAATCTTGCGAGGACGTCTCTTTTGAAGAAACGTAGTATGTTGGATGCGCTGATTTTTGCGAGGGGTTCCGCTTCAATCCACTTGGTGAAATAGTCCACGGCCACTATGAGGTATTTGACTTGCCTCGCAGCTGTTGGGAAGGGGCCGAGGATGTCCATTCCCCACCAGGCAAACGGCCACGGGGAGATCATCGTTTTCAGCTCGTTAGCTGGTGCGAGGTGCATGTCCCCGTGCCTTTGGCACTTGTCACATTTAAGGACGTGGTCTCTGGCGTCGTTTTGCATCGTCGGCCAGTAGTACCCTGCCCTCAGTGCCTTTCTTGCCAAAGATCGTCCACCAATATGTTGCCCATTGATTCCTTCGTGGATTTCTTGCAATATGAACTCTACGCGCTCTTCCTCCACACATTTGAGCAATGGGATTGAGAATCCTCTTCGATACAACTTATCGTCGAGCAGGACATACGAGCACGCTCTTTTTCGGATTTTCGCCGCTTCTTTGGCGTCGACGGGCAGTGTGTTCGATTTCAGGAAATTATACACCGGGGACATCCAGCTTTGTTCGTCGACAGCATAAATGTGCATGACCTCTGCTGTTTTTTCGATGCTCAATTTCGTTAATGTTTCCTGAATGAGGGATTGATTGCCCGCTTTTTTGCGCCTTGTGCTCGCAAGTTTTGAAAGGACATCTGCTCGTGCATTATGTTCTCGAGGAACATGTTTCACCTCCGTTTCCTTAAACTTTGCGAGTTTTGTCTTGATGAGGTTCAGATATTCGAGGAGTCGTTCCTCTTTTGTCTGGTATTCTCCTGATACTTGAGATGCTACTAGTTGCGAATCCGTGAATATTGTGATTTCCTCAGCTCCCATATCCTCAGCTAATCTTAACCCTGCTAGGAAAGCTTCGTATTCGGCTTGGTTATTCGTCGTTGGAAAAGAAAGTCCGAGGGATACTTCTATTAGGACTCCGTCCCCGTTTTCGAGTATGATGCCCGCCCCACTTCCTTGTGAGTTCGAGGATCCATCGACGAAGATGGTCCATTTATTCTTCTCGGAAGTGGTCGACGTTGTCATTTCGGCGACGAAATCAGCAAGTACTTGGGCTTTCAAAGCCTTTCTACTTTCGAAGCTTATGTCGAATTCCGCGAGTTCCAACGACCATTTCAACATTCGTCCGACCATATCTGGTCGTGCCAGCAATTGCTTTACGGGTTGATCTGTTCGGATGATGATGGAATGGGCGAGGAAATAGTATCGAAGTTTCCTCGCAGCCATTATTACTGCTAGAGCGATTTTTTCTATTTGCAAGTATCGGAGTTCGGGTCCTTGTAGTGCTCTGCTTACAAAATAAACAGGCTTTTGCCCTTGCTCGGTTTCTCTTATGAGAACGGCGCTTATGGCCTCTGATGCTACTGCAAGGTAAAGATAGAGTTTTTCGCCCTCGACTGGTCGTGTTAATACTGGAGGTTCGGACAATGCTCGTTTTAGGTGTTGTAATGCTCCTTCGCACTCTTCAGTCCATTCGAAAGCTGTTTCTTTCCTGAGGAGTTTAAAGAGGGGCAGAGCGTGTTGAGCAGATTTGGCGACGAATCTAGCCATTGAGGTTAACATGCCGTTCAACGTTTGTATGGACTTCTTCGATTTTGGAGTTGGATAATCAAAGAAAGCTCTGCATTTGTCGGGGTTGGCTTCTATTCCTCGTTCAGTTAAATAAAAACCGAGGAACTTTCCAGCCTTTACCCCAAACGTGCATTTTTCTGGGTTGAACCTCATGTTAAACTTTCTTGCTTGGTCGAACACCCTTTTTAAGTGGACGGTATGATCGATTTCCTCCTCGGATTTAACAATCATGTCGTCCATGTAAACTTCGAGCATATCCCCAATTTCATTGTGAAATACTTTGTTCATCATCCTTTGGTAGGTGGCACCTGCATTTTTGAGCCCGAAAGGCATTACATTATAATAATAATTACCTGTTTCGGTCATGAAAGCTGTTTTCTTTTTATCGATTTCAGCCATTTTTATTTGATTATAACCGGAATATGCGTCCATAAACGATAGTAATTTAAATCCCGAGGAATTATCTACTAATTTATCTATGTTTGGCAGAGGATAAGCATCTTTAGGGCAAGCCCTATTAAGATCGGTATAATCAACACACATACGCCACTTTCCATTAGATTTTTTAACAAGTACAACATTAGAAAGCCAGGTTGTGTACTGGGCTTCAACAATGAAATTGGCCTCTAGGAGGTCTTTTACAGCTTTTCGAGCAGCCTCCGCTTTTTCGGGAGACTGCTTCCTACGACGCTGAACTACAGCACTAGCCCTAGGATCTATGGTCAATTGATGACAAGCGACCTCGGGGTCTATTCCGGGCATTTCAGCTGCGCTCCAGGCGAACAGTTCAGCATTTTCTCTTAAGCAAGCCTTCAACTGCCTTTTTACCAAGTCGGGGAGATCAGCTCCAATCTTCACACCTTTGGTTGGATCCTCGCCAAGGGGAACTAGCTCGAACTCTCCATCAGGGATGGGACGATAGTTTTCTTTGATCAAAAGGTCGTCCTTGCCTGTCTTTTCTTGTTTGCGCTCCTTCTTGGAAGTTCGAGCATCCAATTCAACTTCATCCTCGGTACTGATAGAGTTTACGACGGGGAGCTTTGCTTCTGATTTCTTTTTCTTCGGCGTAACCACAGAGTTGAGGTTTTTGGACGCAGCTTCAAAGCATCGCCGAGCAGCTTCTATGTCCCCGTTGATTGTGGCGACCTGCCCATCTTTGGTGTAATACTTCAGTTTTAGATGGATGGCCGAGGACACTGCAAACAGTTCAGCCAAAGTTGGTCGTCCAATGATGCAGTTGTACAGAGAGGGGCAGTCGACGACCAGGAATTTGACCTTTACGGATTTCATGGCCTTGTTTTCGCCGAAGGTGACGATCAGGTCCACGTATCCCCAAGGTTTTGTCGTTGATCCATTGAACCCTTGAAGGTCGGATCCAACGTAAGGGACCAAATTTTCCTCGGTAAGTTGCAGCACTTTGAAGAGTCCTGAGTACATAATGTCGCAGGAGCTTCCTTGGTCGACGAGGATTCTTCTCACGTCGAAGTTGGCCATTTTCGCTCTGACGAGCAATGGAATTTGAAAGTTCGGTGATCCTCCGGGGACCTCTTCCCTGTAGAATGCCAAAGGAACAGAGCTTTCTTTTACCTCCGTTATTTTTATTTCCTCGACAGGGGATGCTTTTTCTAACTCATCGAATTTTCTTTTGATGGATCCGATGGTTATGGGGTTAAACCCTCCTCCGGAGATGACTAGTGCTCCGGGAAAATTTTCCCAACTCCCGTCCAGATGCGCAGCAAGGTAATTAAGGGCTCCTTTCTCTTCGTCAGTTTGCAGAGGAAAGAAATCTTCAGGTCTTGAAATGGCGAGGGCCACCCCTCCGATCACTCTATTTTCGTCCTCGACATGTTGTTCCGGGCTTGCTGGATCAACTGCCAACTGATTTTGTCGAGGAGCATTATTATTGGCAGCCCTTGGCTGCCCATCCACATACTGTCGTGCATATCCTTTTTGAATAAGGATTTCAATGGCGTCCTTCAGATGCACACAGTCATCAGTAACATGCCCGTAACTTTTGTGGAAACGACAAAATTTCTTCTTGTCCACGTTTGGTTTTGCGGGCAGTTGTTTTGGGAATCTGATCCCCGCGCTTTTGAATTCAGCATTAGATATCTCGGATAAGATCCTGTCTCGAGGAGCGTTCAGGGGAGTGTGGTAGGTGAACTGACTTTTTGGTGGTTTAGCCTCGCGGACTCTTCCCCCTTCTCTTTTCTTTTCGTCTCCTCGACGTTCTTCTCTCTGTGAGGAGGGTCCACCGACCTCAAAATTCTTAGGTCTCCTAACCTCGGAGGCCTTTTGTTTATCCTCGTACTTGATATATCGTTGAGCCAATTCAAAGAATGCGTTGAGGGTTTCTACTTCGAGGATCCCAACTGCTTCTTGAAACTTCGTTCCTTCGCGCAATCCTTCTTCGAGGAGATACAGCTTCATCTTGTCGGTCGCTTCGACCTCGACAGATATTTTGTTGAACCTCTCAATGTAATTCCGAAGAGATTCCTCGGGACCTTGGACGATTGCCTTTAAGCTGGCCACCATTTTCGGATGTCGCCGAGAAGTTGTGAAGTGTGCTGTGAACATTCGACATAGTTCTTCCCAAGAGTCGATCGAGCCAGGAGGTAAGTTCCTCCACCAGGTTGATGCTCCTCGAGTTAGAGATAGTGGGAATAACTTGCACTTAATTGATCCTCGGAGATTCCTGTAATCGATGGCAGTTTCCACGCTCTGGACATGCTCGTCGGGGTCAGTTGTCCCATCATACTTGTCCAGTGTTGGGGGTTTTTCCAATACTCGTGGGAGTGGAATGTCCATAATTCTTCTTGAGAGGGGTCCTCGGTGCCTCTCGTCTCCACTGCTCGGAGATCCTCCTCTTGGGGAATGTCGGGCATTATTTCCACGAGCAGCTGCTTCACCGCTCCTCGGTGGTGATCGGTCATTTCTCCGAGGAGGGGAACGCCTGTTCCTTGGTGGGGAAATGCGGTTGTTTCTCCGGGGAGGAGAGTGATTCTGCCTCTGAGGAATGTCTCTGGGAGGACTTATTGGTCTCTTCCCATTTCGTCGAGGTGCAGGCCTCGGGGACCTAGACCTCGATCGTGAGCGATGGTTCTCTGGCGTCGATGACCTTTGTCGACGAGTACTTCGCGACATCTTCGAAGCAGCGCGTGATTCTTCCACTGCCCGGAGTCGTCGATTCTGCTCGCGGATCAGCTCGTTTTGCCCACGCATGTTGTCTGCCTGCTCGCGAAGTATCTGCCCCTGTCTGTTGATTGTGTTGACCAATGCAGCCATCACTACCTCCATGGGTGCTCCTTGTGGAACTTGTGGAACCACCAATGGATCTTCTGGTTGTGGAGGTTGCGGTGGCGTTACATCAAGCGGAGTTGCTTGTGCATGCGCAGCGCTGCCTTCTGGTGTGACAGAGGCTTCCATTCCATCGAATTGGTTTTGGTTTTGGTGATTTGGAGGATTTGGATTGTTCTCTCCTACAAATTCACGGTTAGCACCAGCCATTTGGTCAAGAAATGGGTTTTTTTGTAAGTTTTGGTCTAATTCTGGGAAAAGACGGGGGAAACTTTAAGTTTCCCACAGACGGCGCCACTGATCTTTACCTTGATCAGAGTCGACCAGACGCTGGTGCACGGCTGTTCGTGATGTCGAGCAGTCCAAATATGCCCGGAGGGGGGTTGTGTACCTGCAGGCACTCCGACGCTCAAGTCAGTTGAGGAAGGAGTAGGTTTTCAATATAGAATGTTACGTACCTTTGTGAAGTTGTGAAAAGGTCTATATATAGCCCCATCAATGGCTGTCGGAAAACGGCTGAGGAGCCGTGATGAGCATTAAATGCTCATCATTCCGATGTTGGGCGTTACGAATCTCAGGGGAGACGTACGCTGCTCAACGGTTGGGCGTTGTTGGGCTTGCACCTTGGGCCTTGCTCGGCAGCCCAATAGAGGAGGTCCCCAACGTGTTGGGCATTTAGGCCCAGTCCAGAACAAGTTTTATTCATACTAAAGAGAAAAATCATAAATTGTGTGAATGTAATTTAGCTTGCACATACATAAACTTTCTATGGACATATATAATTAGAAACAAAAGGACCCAAACATGTCCAAAGTCACATGGAAGAGCATGCATGTGGGGCTTTGTTTACGATAGGCAATAACCTGCTATAATAAAGCATACATTGATACTTTCCTATCATTCAATTTCAGTTTGTGTAGTGTAAAGTTTGCTTCAACAATAGTGGCATAGAATTCACATTTTGGGACCCAAAAATCACAAATTATTCAAGATATAAGGGAGGGCCTCTATTTGCCGGTTGGTTCGTATATAGAGAATTTATAAATGGAACATGTGATTCATTTATCATTCACATGGGAGAGATGTTCCCAAACGTGCCTTGTCAAAAAAGACCAATTTAAATCGGTCGTTTAATTAAGAAAATTAATCATTTTTCTTTGACAATTTATACTTATTATATATGTATTAATGTATAAGTATTTAGCGAAAATTTTCAATGTTGTGATATATAGCTAATTTAGAAAGTTATCTATGTTGTGATATATACCTACAGTGATATTTGAGTCAAGTTGACAATGATATTAAATTTGACTAATTTCAGTCATGTTTTTTTTTTTCCCAGCAAAATTGAAAGTGTAAAAGCGATTAGCACCCCTAAAGATAATATTGAAACAAAATAAATAAAATAAAAATGATGGGAACTAAACCCGTCAAAGAAGATCAACAAAATTTAAAATTATGAAACTCAAACCTATTGCGGAAAAAGTCATCCCTAATGTAATTTTGCAAAAAAATCTCGTCAAATTCATTACCATGATAATCGATGTTGGCTAACTTATGAGCACATTTGTAATGATTTGAGTCAAGTGGAATGAATACCTTTTGTTAAACTCTATAGTTGAAATAACACTTTTTTTTTGGTTGGGTCACGAGAGACAGTCGAGAGATCATCCACATTAGGTTTAGAGTAATGATACAGTGAGTTGGATGATCATCCGACTGTCTTCCGACTGTCTTCACTGCCTCTCATGACCCAATATTTTTCACTACAAAAAGTTAAGCCATATCAATAATGATCGGAATTACAATACAATACAAGTGATGTAATCATCATTATGAGGTACCAAAAATTTTAACCACACCTACTAATGTTACCTACTAATGTTAATGTATGAACAATGTGATGCTAATCTATCTGTGGTAGGAGCGATGATTCATGATGAAAATGGTCGTGGGATGACTGCTGCAACATGGACAACGCTTGGATTCAACGATTTTATGATTGCAAAAGCTCTTGATTTGTACAAAATGGCTCAAGATCTTGTGATTTAGATTACTGGAATATTTTTTTTGGTGGATAAGAAGAATCTGATCAATTTATAGAGAGATAAGAGCCCATATTTTGTTGAAAATCAAGTCCATTTGGACATTTCTTAAATAATATGTGCAAATTTCTTTAAAAAAAAATAAAAATACATAGGCTTTCTTTTCTTTTTTTTAATAATACATAGGCTTCCTTTCTAAGAAACTGAATTAACATCTAGAAAACGTTTGGATGATATAATTATAAATATTATGAAAATTAAAATTCTAGAAAATTCTAATTATTTAATGTGTGCGCCATCGACTAAAGGAGTTTGGATTCACTCCATTTATTACCCTCCATTTATCCTCCATTTAGGAGAGAGATAGACACAATAGAAGATTTGTGAGACCCACTCATTAGTGGAACCCACTTTTGATGGGTCCCACAAATCTCATATTGTGTCTCTCTCCTAAATGGAGGATAAATGGAGGGTAGTAAATTGGACTAAAGAGTCCCAAGTGCATCAAGAGCACTCTGTGCACTAAATGATAGTGTGTCATCTTCATTACTCAACAAGTGGTTATCACAAATGTGTCTATCTCTCTAAATGGATAACAAATGGAGGGATAATAAATGGAGTAAACCTAAATTCCTTTGATACATTCCTTTGCATTTTTCTATGTTTTCGTGATGAATTTAGGTTTACTCAATTTATCATCACTTCATTTGTTATTCATTTAGAGAGATAGACACAAATAAAACTAGTGGGACCCATTAAAAATGGGTCCCATTAATTTTTATTTGTGTTTATCTCTTTTTAAATAGAAGACAAATGGAGGAATAATAAATGGAGGAACCCAATCCCGTATGAAAGTGCTTATGCAATGAGGTGTGAAGTATACTTAGGATGTTTTTGCATAAGAGAAGCACTTTGACTAGAGGAAAATGAATATGTTATTCTACGAATACGCATGAATGCATCAACGACATATCCATAAACATTTAACCTTTAGATAAATAAAATGGCATGTTCTCAATTCCTACGAGGAAATCAAGAGAGTCTAGAACATTTGGCCTAAGAGCCAATTTCATATCCTCTCATATTGAGAGTTATTTAGATCATTATGTTAACCAATCAAATTGTCTTGAGTACACATTTAAAATTATGTTAAGTGTTAATAATATACATAAAAAGAAAATTTTCATAACTATTTTTTACTAATATTAATTAACAAATGCATTGTTGTCATATCACTTTAAAATATCATATAATTTCAAACTTTTTTTATGGTGTTATAAGTATTTTTTTTAAACAAAGCTATTACTAATTTCTATCAGAGAACTTGGGGCACATAATGTAGGTTTTGTCTTCCCAATCCAATTTATTTTCATACACAATGGTCATGGATCAAACCTCTGACCACTTGCTTAATGAGATCAAATTTCTTACCAATTAAATTAATTCATTGTTGTTCAACCAATTTATCTCTTACTATATATACTAAATTTTCTTTTGCTTTTAAATGTTTGAGTAGAAGGGAAAAAATTTAAGAATGTGAAAAATCCCATTTGGTTGCCAACTCTATGGTGCATTTGTCATTTGATATACTAGAAATAATATTGATTTTAAGAGAGGGAAAAAATAAAGATAAAGAATCGAACTCGATCCCTCGCACAAAATGTCCTCGCATACCAAACCCGAGGACAATAATAACAAGACAAATAATAATCAATGATTGTGTTAAGAGAGACTGATATGTATAAACATCTTTCTTAAGAAAAAGATGACAAACACTTAGATTTGAAATATCTCAATCTCATTCAATTCATACAAAACCAATAGTGGATTTACTGTGAGTCAGGGACTGAAACATTTGAGACTGAGCATTCTTCATTGTTAATTACTACTATTTTTGGCAAAAGTCATTAGCCATTCCCACTATCTATTTGTAAATATGTAGACAACACTTTCAAGTATCATATCATGTCAATGAGACTTTTGATAGGTTTTCTAATTTTATTGAATGCGTGCATTTTTTTCAACCACAAAATAGAGCCATTGGATTCCTCATTTTTCATGTCAGTTGATTGGAATCTCTCTAAAGATATATACACAGAATTCTGATTCACTAATTTCATGCATCAAATCAAAACCCATTATGGAGAGAGCATATTTATATTTGCACAAAAATGTTCTTGGTGTAAAAACACAAAGAGACCCACACCAACTTGGTCATAATTGATCAATCAAATTATTGCTCTCTCAAATTTTAATCCTCAATTATGACTTTATAAAATATATATTTACTGTTGTGTTTAACAGTGATTAATCTTTATTGAAGAATTTATAGAATTCATCCAATCAAATAAAAACTATATACAAAAGTTAGAGATTGAACTTCTAACCATTTTATTAGAGATCTAAATTTCTTATGATCACTTGAAGTAATTCAATTGTGATAATAATGGATTCTATTTTGAGCACATCATACTCAATTGAATAAAATGTGCATAATTGTATATTAAGAAGGTTCCTTAAAATTTTGAGTTGTTTACATTAATTGTCCTTAGGACATTAATTTTGAATGGCTTAATTGAGTTAGTAAAACCATATTTATAGCACAATATAATTTTTCATTGAAATTCAATAATTTATATAATGGTAATGTTGGTTTTGGTTGAAATCATACGTATTAAAAAAGTCTCACATTTTTTTTATAATGGTTAAGTTAGGTCAACATTATATATATGAAGTCTAGTTTTTCGCTAAGTAATAATTAAAAAACACTTGAATTTATATTTGAATTTTTTATTTCCGTTATACTATTCTTTTAGAGTATTGTGAAGTGTATGTAAGAATCTAATTTAGAGAATGTAAGTTAATTGGGGTCATGATGTGTATGAGTGATGTCTATGTGATTTACTTATTTTCACCGTTTTTTTGTCATTAGACAAGAGTCATAGTTCTTCTTAATTTTGAAGCTTTCACATTATTTTTATGTTTTACTATTTTTCGATATCTGTCTTTACAAACATAATTGTTGAGTTCAAGTTTTGGAGAGAGTTTAGTTTCACATTCACATCGAATGACCAAAATATTGAAATATAAAAAGGACAAAACTTACATGCATTTTTATACATGCATTTCTTACTTTTCCACTCACAAAGAGGTGGTTATTTGTGTTTTTTAATTTTGAAAATATAAAAGAAAATAACTTTTTGATAAAAAAAAACTACCTCTTTGTGAGTGGAAAAATAAGAAATGCATGTATGGAAATGCATGTAAGTTTTGTCCATATAAAAAAGATATTCATATATTTAATGTCTTAAAATTTTAAATGAAGATACAATGTCATTCTCTTAATTATGTGCTCCTCAAACATTGGTTTATTAATATTTTTCTTAGCTCTCCTTCAAACTCCCGAAAATGCAAATAACGCTACTTAATTAAGAGAAATGTTATTTAAACATAAAAAAATTGGACATTTCTACAACATCAAGGAGGAGTCACGTGTATATAACCGAAGAGTTCTTCAACACATTTGGTTAATGCCCAATTAAACAAATGTGTTGAAGAACTCCCCTTGATGTTGTAGGCATAAAATCTTTTAAACTTGAAAAAATATTTACTTTTAACTTTGTTTTAACTTTATACTTTATCATCCGCAAACAATCAAAAGGTCTCCCATATACAATTTCTCGTAAACAAATAGTTGAGGAGTTGGAGATCAAATTTGGTTAATGTCAGTTAACCAAATGTGTTGAAGAACTCCCCGATTATATACACGTGACTCCCCTTGATGTTGTTGAGATGTCCCATTTTGATGTTTAAATAACATCTCCTTAATTAATTAGTTTTTAAGAATTTCGTCAAGTGGTGTAATTGTGAATAATAATATACATTTTAATACATATTAATTGTTAGTAGATATAAAATTTTAATTATATATATAAGAATTTTTATATTACTTTAAATATTTAAAATATCCTAAAATCCTAATTATATGTATACCATGAGTTTTTTAAGTTCAAGTACTCATTCAATATAATGATAAAAAAAGCACTCATTAAATATCTCATTAAAAAAAAAAGTTTTCCTTAATTAAAATTTGTATTAATTAAATTTCTAAATTAAATTTGTGCCTTTGGGTGTGTTTTAGGCTTTTGGCGGATAATATTATTTTTATTTTTTTTGTTAAGTAGTCTAACTAGCTAGAATATCAATGTCCGGACTCTAAAGTTTGAACTTCAACCTTTATTTCGGTATCAATTGAGTTATATTTACCAGAACAATTAACATCTTTTCTAATTGCATAGAAACTATTATGTTATTTTTTAAGAAAAATGTTAAACAGTGTCCCGGGGCAATGGTTAAGCATATAAAAAAGGAAATTCTGCCTTATAACTTGTGCATTCAATGCCTTAAAAGTGTAAAAAGTTATTCAACCAACATTAATTTTATCTTTTATTTCCTCTTTTAGTATGCTTAACAAGTGTCCGGGGGCACTGTTTAGCATGATCCATTTTTTAATTATGTTGATGATTAACATCAAGTGTAGGCAATTATTTGCTAACTTTGCCTATGTTAGCTTAGATGGAATATCACAAATTAAACGGTGTACTCCTACTTAATTGTGTGAAAACACAGTTTGCTTGAAGGAAATAAAATAGTACAAACTTATTTGTTGCATTAATGATCAATGGCGTGAATTTTTTGTGTTGACCAAATCAGAGACTAAATCATAGAGTTGTTACAACACTGTTAACTGTTAAGCATCATTTCCTTACCAAATTTTCTTGATTTTAATAAAAACATGAAAAAATAAATTGCTTGATTGATTGAGGCTCTTTGTTCTCAAATTTATGATGGTTTGTCATATATTTTTATTTTGCACTTGATTGAATGTAAAGTATATAATAGGTAACTGTTGTACTTTTAGTTGCTTGCTTTTAGTTTTAGTTATTGTAATTGTAGCAAATCTTGAACTAAAATTTGCTAGGCATGAACAAATAAGTTATTGCGACTTTTCTGTATAAAAATGAAGGATTAGTTGTAAGCAAAAATAAAATACTAAGTTTTGCAAATTTTAACCGCCACATATTTTAGTACTAAACTATTCCATCCGATTTTGAATATAAAAAAAAATTATATTCATTGAAAAATGTGTATATTTAGACCACAAATAGTCTAGACACATTTTATTCGATAAATATTTTTTTTTCTTGTATTTAAAACCGGATGGAGTATTAATATTGGTGGTTATCGGTTACCATGGCAAAGTAAAAAGAACACAAGCTTATGATTTTTGTTTTAACAATAAAAGTTTATAGTCCATTCAAACACTCTACTAGCCTTTGGAAGTGTTGGGCACCTCTTAAGGTGGTCGTATTTACCTAGCAACTTCTACAAGATATGATCCTGTTAAGAGAACTTCCTTATGCGTAGGCTAGAGTGCTCCCAAACCCTGATAGGAATATCCATGCGCTCTGTGGTTTATTTGGAGAGTCGTCCGTCCACCTTTTTATTTATTGTCCTGTGGTGTCTCTTGTTTGGTATGGTGTGGCCTATTGGTTAGGGTGGGAGTTTGTGTCTCCAAGGGATCTTTTTGATCTTTTTGAGGCTTTTGTAGGGTTGGGGGTGGCCGGATAGGAGAGTTAGGCGTATTTTATCTTTGGTTTGACATGTTGTTGTGTGATCCATCTTTTGGATCTTTTTTTATTTTTATTTTTTTGTACTCTCTTTTTTTCTATACTAAACTGGTATTTCGCTTTTCCTCTCATATTAATATATTTAATTTGCTATAAAAAAAATACACTAAATGCTAAAATTTCATTCTAAAGACCAAAGATACCTGAAGTTAAAAAAAATAAGTCACTAAAAAATTATTTATTGGTCGTTCATATTAAAGATTTAAAGTACGTGGTGCATGTTATTTTTGGCGTTATATATACCAACAAGAAAATATAAATGAATTTTCAAAACTCATGAACGGAGAAAGAATATGTAATGAGTCTCACGAGTGAATCATACTTCACATAACCTTTGCTTGAAAAATTGATGTTTCAAAGCTACTCTTGAGGTTGACTTGAATCTCATATAAAGGACCTCTCTTTCAATTTTCACAGGTGATGCGTTCAACCACAAGGGTATCTAGCTAGGTTTTGTTTGTGCTATCTTTTGACTTCTTTTTTATGTTTTGTTTGGTTTTTGTTTCATTGGGTCAAACCATGATTATTTTGTCTTTTAGGTCATTCTATCATTTTTTTTTTGTGGTGACTTTTATATTTTTTATATATTCTTTAGATTTCTTTATAAAATAAATTTTATAAAATAAACTAACAAAACTTTTATTTTATACTTCATCCGTTCCTTTTTATTTGTCGTTTTAGAAAAAAATATTTGTTTCAAATTATTTGTCGTTTTGATAGTTTAAGGTTATGTTTTATCTATTATATCCTCCCTCCTTTTTTATTATTGACTAAATTTTATATAATTTTTTTATTGTATCTTTTTTTTTTACTAAATTTTTTCATATAATCTTTTTATTGTTTTTGTTTTGTTCTTATTTTTTTGTTTGTTTTTGTTTTGTTCCTATTTTTTTGTACATAATATATTCCAAAAAATAAAATAAAATTAGGGTATAATAGGAAGATAAGATACAAAAATACGCTTTCTTAATTTGTAGTAAATTTTCTAAAACGACAAATAAAAAGGAACGGAGGGAGTATATGCATTCAATCAAATTTACACCATAATACAACTTTTTTTTAGTTATTTTTAAAAATATATATCTACATATGATATAATTTGATTGGATGTGTGTGTGAAAAACTTCCGATGCATATGACATTGTATATATAAACTAAATTCGTAAAATTATACTACCTTTTTTATAAGATACTCTTTGAATTTTTAACAACAAGAGTATATGCAATGTCCCTACCAATTCAACTATGTTCACACGAATATCATCAAGATTAACTCTCTATAAATAAACACATAAAATAATAAGAAGTCTCACTCGGTTTGAACATAAAATTGTTGGTTTTTATATATATGCATCTGGTCTATAATTTAGACTAGATAGTTTTCCAGTGAACCTAAAAAACCGTTAAGTATATAATAGGAAATTGGATCCAGTGCAGTCGACTTTTTGATGCAGTCCATTTGCAACCGTCCGACTATGATCAAGTGATTTAATCAAATGCAGTCAGCTTAAATCGTGGGCGTCTGATCTTGAGCGGATAAATATAAATTAAGTAACTGCACGACTGCAGCAAAAAAACAACTGCACAGAATCCAGATCCATATATAGATCCATACTTGCATTGTTCATCCATCTTAGCCAGATAGGCATACCACCTAGGCATGGCTAACTTTGAGGGAGCGTCAAGCAACAATTGAGCCAAAAATAAACCTTGGGTCAATGCCGCATATACCATTTCTTATTAAAATACTAAATTAATAAATAATTGTTCTATATCCATCTCCCAACCCAACCATGCAATTTTTATATTAAATGTAGGTGCCATATGTTTAGATCTTAAATTATTTTCAATGTGATCTCATCGAACATGTCGATTGGTGTTTAATTATGCACTCAATTATTATTTTAAATTAATAACCCCAATAATTAAGAGAGTGATCATGAATAGAGATTGAGACATGTCATTATTTAAGTCTTAATCACTTGGTAGAATGTATCTTGTTTGTATAATTTGCTGCCGGCGCAAACTATTAAGTGACAGCAACCTTAGGCTTAACAAATTGTTTCATTAATTTATTAAGTGATTTCTTGATTAAATATTAAGCATATATTATGCATTTCATTTGTACTTGAGATTGAGATTTGTGTTTAATTAATTATTATTTATATATATTTGAAAATTATTCCAACTTGGTTTCACGTAAAGGTAAAACAGAGTATCTGCAGGATTTGGAACTTTATTAGTAACCAAAGGAATCTCGTGGAGTTGTATTTGAACGAGGAAAATTTGCAGTTACTCCAGCTAGGATATGAAATGAAAAACAGAAGATTAATTAGATTTAATGTATTAATTCTAGGCATAGTTCTTCTCTATTAGTAATTAGATTGCTTCACAATTTAACTTTTGTAACTAACAAAAAAATGTATCTAATAGTAGTGATCTGGACTGATCATATTTTGTGGACTGCGTCGACATCGAGTAGCGAACCATCAATATTAAAATTAGTCGAAGGTATATGCAATTGCAAATACTCACACTCAAGTCGGTATAAGAATGTGAAGGGAGAGATTTTAAGACAAAAATTGTGTACCTTCTTGAGAAGGGGGTGGTTACGGTTTGCGACCGACCACCGATGTTTAGAAATGACAGTCATTAAAGTCGGGCCCACACCCATGTGTCACGTGTGAGATGGCATTGAGCTTCAAAAATTTGGGATCTCAAAATTTTGAGATTTTGCAATAATAGTTATATATTTTTAATGTTTATAAAGTATCGTATGTGTGTGTATAGATTAGTGGTATGTAGATTGTGATATTTTTATGTGCAATTGGTTCAAATCTCCATAGTGCCATTTTTATTAAATTAAAATCAATTTAAATTTTTGTCATGTTTTTTATTAGTCTTATTTTTAATATTTAAACAGTATCTCTAAATAGTCAGGGTCAACCCTGATTAAAACCTTAATTGGTCATGAGGATATTACGGGAGTTGAAGGTTTTGTCAATTGGTGTTGAGGCCTTTAGAACGCCTGAACTTATTGGATCGTTGTGTTTCTAGCCGGATCAATGGATTGGAATACATGGGTCTTTGCCAAGTCCAAAACAAATAGTAATTAAACTTTAATTTACTTTTAGTTTGTACAAGAAATAAACTTTACTATTAGTATTCATTCATATGAAAATTGTGAAGAACATATGGTTAATTCAAGTGGTATAAAACTAAGACACTTAAAGTAAAAATGATTTGAAATTCACTCTCTAACTTTTATATTGCATTTGAAAAAAATCTAGAGAAAATATTGTCTCACAAAATTTCTGATAGAGATTAGTCAATAACGAAAACACACCTAAAAATGGGCAGCGTGCTATGATGCATGGGTTATATATTGAAGCTAAAATATGAAAGGATAGTGATTATCTTAGGTAGAAAGTATTGGCGTTTATTGCTTTACTATATTATGGATATGATTTTTTGGTAATCGTATATTATATCATGGATTTCATTACTATACTTGTTTTTTATTTGCAGATGACACACATTAATTAGCATATGACGCCGGCGCACTTGGTCTCATTTGACCTCAAACCGGCCAATTGATTTTATGTTCAAATGATTTTAAAAGAAAAAGTACAGCAGAAACTTTTCAAATTAATACTCTATAAATTAATAAACTCTTTAAAATAATAAATTTGTCCGGTTTCGATTTGAGTCAATGTATAAAATTGAAAAACTCGATAAAATAATAAGATAATAATTTTTCGAGAGATCCCTTTATAATTCATAGAAACTGGAAAATAAAATATTACACTCTATTGAAATATGATTCAATAGTTGTCTGTTTCCTTTAAAGTTCAAGTCTATTTGGAGTACTTCAAAAGTCATTATTGTTTTCCAATGCATATAAACATAGTAGTTACTAATTTACGTTGAGTCTCAATGTTCGCTCCAACGTAATTTAGGGATGGCAATTTGACCCATACTCAGTGGGTACCCGCAGAAAATACACACAACGGGTAGGGTAAAAACCCGCATTTTGGGTATAGACACGGGTATGGGTAATTACCCACAAAAATGAGCGGGTATGGGTACGGGTACGGGTACCTTAGTACCCACCCCGCCCGATACCCATATAATATATATTTATTAATTTAATTTATATTATTATATAAAAGTATATGTATATTAGTTTTAAAAAATACAAACACTATTAAACTATTATCCATGTTTTTAATAAAAGTGTTTATTTATAACATAATCAAACACAATGCGAATATGTCAACAGAGATATGAACTTTAACATGAGATTAGTAGTAATTTTGTTTATAATTTTGATAGATCGACATTAAAATCTTTGAATTTTCTTTGAATTTTATTAAAATAATATGATATTTTATAATTGATCGATTAATTCTTCGCAAAATGGCGGGTAATGGGTACGGGTATGGGTACTTAGGTACCCACAGGGTATGGGTACGGGTGCAAAATTTGTTACCCAGTCGGGTATGGGGACGGGTATTTTTTCAAACTGCGGGTATGGGGATGGGTACTATAGTACCATACCCTACCCATTGCCATCCCTAACGTAATTCTAAGAGGCATAGACTAACTTGCTTTTTTGTTTGGTATGTACAGTATAATTACTTAAATTAATAATTATTAATTTATCGATAAATTAATAACTCTCTAAATTAATAAATTTCTCCGATGCTGACATTATTAATTTAAAGAGTTTCTACTATATCTCAATTTTATAAATTTTATTTCTTATTAACTATTTGGTTTATATAATAAAATATTAAGATTAGCTTAGTTTATTTTAGAAGAATTATTATATCAGTTGATATGCTTGTTTTGTTTTTCTTTTGGTAGAGTTTGAGCTCCAACTTATTTGACCTTTAGCTCAAATATTTATTCAATCTCCTATTAGCTATTATTTATAACGATTGTGTAACCAAAAATATTATTTATAACATATAACAAACTTGGGACTGATAATGTCTGTAATACTAATTTAGAGGTAGAATTAGAATAAAATACTTAATATTATAATGTTTTTGGTTTCAAATATCAAATATATTTTTTTCCAAATTTGACATATATGTAATAAGGGACATGGAGTTTTAAATTCAATTTTACTATTTTTTTAATTCATATTTTTATCTGCGATTTAATTAGCTACATAGCGTGGGTGAAACTTTGTGATTTTTGAAAGTGCTTTTCAAATTAAGTTTAGTAAATTCTACAATTATTAATAGCGAAGGAAATTCAGAGTTTAGTTCTATTGTTGCTAATATTAGAGTTGACTAGTATATAATCCAACTTTGAAGTTAAATTTGTTTAATTTAGAGTCGGACGAATTTAGTCATTCGCTCTATTGCGAGAGCAACTAGTAGTTCTTAGTTAGTAGTCGCCGTGTTTTGTTTTGTTCTGTTCATCCTTTTATTGATTTTTTTTTTATAATATTTTATTGATCTTTTATTGAATAATGATATGAATTAAGTTGATATTTCAAAACTAATTCAATTTTTCATATTTCAAAAAATGTCTTTTGATGTTTTTTTTTTAGCAGTCTTTTGATGTTTAGCATCAGGTGAAATCGATATATGGATTATGAAATATCTATATATAATGTTAGGTTGAAACATATATAAAAGAAATTACGCATAAAAATGATGAAAAGAATAAATAAAATATAAATGGGATAAATTAGTTATTCCATAATAGCTTTTTTGGTTGCGGCAGCAAATTTTGCTTGTGTTGTATGATGGAGAAATACAAGAAATGACTAGATTCCCATTTCTTTGGATTTGATAGGTCAACTTTCAAAAAAGGTAAGAACCAATTGCCATCCATTTGAAAGGACTTTTTAATTTTTTAAAAAACTAATATTAGTCTTCTCTTTTATTTTTTGGTCAAGAATATTGTGTATCCAAGAATATAATTGGTCTCCTATCACTATGCTAGATATTATGTATCCTATCACGTAAGAACTATATAATTACTTTCATGGTGATGCTTTTAATTGTTACTTCTTTTCAACTTTAAAGAGGTCAATATTTTGTTTTTTAAAAACAGAGAGGAAGGTCAGGATGGCTGATCTCTAAAATAGATTAAAATAGTAAAAAATGATTCAAAAAGGGAGAACAAAACAAATCTTCCCCAAAGTTTAAAAAATTTAAAGTAATTAAGACAATTTGAACCTATTTTAAATACAATCTCCTCTCACAACAATATGGTAGCTAAAAAACCACTGTCATTGATCGAAAGGATTAGATTAGCTAACTTATCTGCACAAAAAACATAACTTTTTGACTAAAATGGTAGAGTGACAAGCTTGAAATCACACTCTAGTCACAGGTTGTGTCAGCCTATTCTGTAAGCAATTTAAATTGTAGTTAAAGTACCAATAAGCTTAGTTGTGAAATCATCATTAAGACTAGCATTAGAGGCAAAGCAACCCAACACATTAGCATTTTTGTCTCTAAAAATTCCCCACAAGAAGGACCGGTTGATGAGTCACTTTATGTGATTAATGTAGGCCCTTGATACTTGGATTATTTTGTGCTAATATGGTGATCATTTTCTTTATTGAGGCATTTTAGTTAAATTTTAGAATTATTGAGTCGAGCACACCAGGTGCTAAGTTTTGTGAATTTCATGCTATTTTGATGTTCATAATTTAGCTTGATGACATATAACATCATGATAGAGATCTAAGGTTACACATAGATATGATTGCACAGATGAAATACTTTGAGAATTATAAGAGTGGAGTTAGCTTAGCTCTCAAGGCATCTACTTTCAATGGTTGCATCCTTAGGACATATGATCTTGCCATGCAAATTGAGCTTACATGCTTTGATCAATTGTAGCATTGGATTGAGAATCAAGACAAGCCCACGGTATAACAATAAAATCCATAGCGAAAGAGGGTCAATATTTTTAATGATCTAAAAATGTATATAACTCCATATATAAAAAATTAACAAATTTTTTTATCATTGAGCAAATGTTATTTTTTATTTGTTTGTAGAAGAATTTTATTTAATCTGATAGTTATAAAATTTAACTCATAAATATTTTTAAAAATATTATATAGATCAAATTGACAGTCGTGAGATCTAATTAGTTACCTATCAGTGATTCGATTGGGTCGATCACTAGTTCGAGAACTAAATCTATGGTCTAATAATGGTATATATATGGAAACACTCATGTTTGACAGTTTGGTAGCTATAGGTAAGTTGTTGATGCCCCATGACTTAAAAAATAGAGAATTGAATATGTCGGCAATTATATTGATTGGATTAGATAGATTAGTGATATTTGTGAGGATCCGTAGCAGAAGGCCCACTACCCACAAACAGAAACAGGATAACGCAATTTGCATTTACGGAATCGTTGTGGAGCTGTTCAGTTTTGACCCGTACAAGGGATACAACACCAACATCTATGTCTACAACAAACATTTTTAAAATCAATTATTATTTATTATTATATATCTTGAGAGTAACTAATTGTTTAACCATCCTGGATGATATTTCCCTATAGTTGATAATTGTGAATTCTATTAGAAAAAAAAAGTATTACATGTGACAACACTTTATATTTCTTAAAATTTCAAAATGTAGTCTTGGCCTTGGGTAGGGTATTTTTTTTTTTAACTAGTTGTGGAAGATATCACGTTGTACATGAGAAAAATACGATTGTACTCTGGGAAGTAAAATCCACAACCCTATCTTGCTAAATAAAAATAAGATATGGATGACACAAGGCCACAAGGGATAAATTAATTATCATTTTCATGTTGTATTGTTATTTGAATAATTTATGTGCATTTTCTAATAAAATATTTAACTTCTGTTAATAAATTTTTTCTGGTCAATGTAAAGAATAAATAAGTATAATAAAATACTAATAACACTCTAAAGAAGCATATGTTCAGGAAAAAAAAATGGAAGTCCCAAAAACAAATAAAGATGAAAAAAAAATGGATTTGGGCCCTCTTTTACTAAAAAACATTAAAAAAAATTGGAAATTTTGTGTATTTGTTCTTTAGGAATTTAAACAACTATCATTTTCAACACATATTTAAAGATAAAATGTTTATTTATGGTTATTTAACTAATGCTTTTAGAGCACACTTGTTAGAAGTTCATAAATAATTTTGTTTACATGATACTTCCTCGGTCACAAAATAAATAGTACAGTTGATCAGTTCATGTTTGTTAATGTACAATTTTGATTATTAATATCTATAGTATTATCTATCATTAAAAATTATAAAAATTGTATATCTTAAAAATACTCATCAAGACAAATCAAACAACATTTTATATATTAATTAAGATTTTCATTTATATTAGTAAACAATATGCTCAGAGCAAATTATGTAAATAATATACATCATAAAACTATATCATTTATCTTAGGATAGAATAGATAGAGTATATAATGTTCTTGTACATCAAAAAAGAATTTACTACTTGAGAATCGATGGCAATGATAATTTATAAACAACACAAACTCTTCTATCCAACAAAATGTCTTTTGCAACTAAAGGGAAAAACCATAAAAACTTACACAAGATGCAAAATGTACAAAACTTCAAAATGGAGTTCTTTCTGCAAGGTGAAAACATAAAATAACCGCAAATAATTACTGTTAACTATGTATTTCCATTAACATGATTATGCATGCAGCAAGTGAGCCGTCACTTTTTTCTTCTTCTTCTTAGTTTATCAAAGAGGGGTGATTTCATGTGAAATTTTGACCTAAAATCACCCCTCCAAATTGTTTTTTCTTTCTCGTTATTAAATAAGTGTGATTTTTCACATATTTGTTTGGTTTTGTGTTATTTGTTATCCCGTCCTTGTGCGGTGTATTTTGTTTTCCCGTCTTTGTGCGGTGTATTTTGTTTTCCCGTCTTTGTGCGGTGTTCATTTGTTTCAGGTTGAAGGATTAGATCCGATCAAGTACAAATCTATCAAATGTCGACTTTTGTGTCATCAACGCTACAGATCTGGGGGGCATGAACATTCCAGACACTTCAATATAGTCATATATGTAGGCTTATGTAATTTGCCGTTTTATGCTATTAACATGGATGCTGTGAGTTTGTTTGCAGATTCATCCTTTTTGTTTTTAGCGAATTTGAATTTGTATTACATCGATGTACTCTATCAATTTGAATGAATGAATATCCTTTATTTTTAGTAATAAAAAAAAAAAAGTGTCAATTTTAGGTTGATTTCTCGTTAAAGATTAAGGTTTTTATTTAATTTTCTAATACAGTCTTTTTTATTCAGGTGGGGGCTGTGTTCTTTGTTTGTAAGGTTCTTATCAACCTTGGTCCTACGGTTAACCGTTTTGTGTATATTTTATTGACTTTTTCATAATTCCATGTTTTTGTGGTTTTTTTATAAGCTTTCAATTCCATGTGATAGTGATATGTTTAATAGGAGTACTACGAATTGTTAAAGTTAGTTTTTTTTTTTTTATGGTTAATTGTATTTTGTTTTATTTTATTTGGGTGAGTTTTGGTTTATTAATACCTTTTTTGTAATTATACGTTGTAATTTGAAAATTTTATTTAGTTTCTTGTGGTATCTAGTGATATCTAGCCGTGTTAAATAGCTAATGTGACATGCCATGTCAATAGTGTTTAAGGATTTGACAATTTTTTAATACAGAAATTTGTTTTTTAGCAGCGTAAAAAATTAAATTTCTAATTCAACAATTTTAAAAAAAAAATAGTAACAAAAAAGTGGTTAATACTTTTGTCCCCTTGCCATTTGAGCAAATTTTAGTTTTCTTCATGTAAAATGTTACCAAGTACTACCAGGAAATAAAAACAATGAACCTTAAAGTTACAAGAGTGAAATTTTAGAATACAAAATAAAAAATTATATGTATAAAAAAACAATATAGGGTGAAAAATCAAAACTCGTCCAAATGAACAAAACATACGTCGTACCAAGATGGGAAACACCGCACTAAAACGAAAAATCAAAACAAAAACTCTACATCAAGACAGGATTAAAATAGCACCGGATGAAAACTCGAATGAAATCTAAAAATATATAGATATCACTTATTTAAATAAAAATAAAAAACAATTAAGATAGGTGATTTCAGATCAAAATTGATCTTAAATTACTCCTTTAAAATTGATAAACCACTAAAAATCAAATAGGAAGGGAACTATGTTGAGGCGGCAGAGAATTGTACTAGTATGAACACAAAAATATATTTAACTCTTAAATTTAGAACTAAATAAACACAAAAATAATATCTAATGAACAACAAAATAATATCTAAAATTGTACTAGTATAATTGAATTTGTATGACAAAAACTAAAAATAAAAATTCACACAGCCTGGTGGCCTAAAGAGAAAGGAAAAGAAAAAATGGAAGTGAGGGTGGTGCAGGGGGAGGGACCACGGGGACAAGAGAATCTGTGAAACGTGGCAGAATCACATGGACATGGCCCTATATCCTTTCATATTTCATCAGTACACCACCTGTCAGTTCCGTTTCTCTCCCTCCTCTCATTCTTTTCCATCTCAATTATCAAAATTAATATCTCATATTTTTTCTAAGTCAAAAAATATACTAGATTCAACAATACCAATAATAATAATTAGAATATAGTTTTAATATTTTATAGTATAATCTTTTGGCCAAGAAAAAGGGAATTGAGAATGACTCGTTTGTGTTAGCTTTGGTGTTCGTCCCCAAACGTCACCGTCGGATGAAGACGCCACCCTTTTTGCTATTTATGGGACGTCTCTTTTGCACATTTAGGAGTGTTCAAACCGAATATTTTTGGATGTGTTTGGATGTTCTCTTAAGAAAACCGCCGGACAGTGGCGGAGCCAGGAATTTTTTTTCGAGTGGGCCGCTAAAAAATGATAATATATATATTAAATAGGAAAATTATATTGAATATTAATAAGTATAAAGTTGGTCACTTAAGATGAAACACCATAAGTTTGCTCGCGTAAAAAAAATTAGTCCCTAAAAAATTAAACCGCGTACTTTAAGATAATATTTATGTGTACTACAAAGTGACTCAAAATAATAAATAATTATCTTTGAACAAATACTTACACAAAATTATTCATAAACAATTATATTGTTTATTATATTACATATATATACTAAAAAGTAAAAAGAGAATGATATAATCCAAAATAAATAAGATTAACCAAAAGAGAATAATTATTTTTAATTGATAAAAAATTGTGTTTATTCACACAAAAAATTAGTGAGAAAGATAGTGGATACATAAATATGAAAAGTTCCTTAAAAAAAATATGAAACATAATTTTTACAAAAATAATAATTTGATTGGTTTAGTGACTTGAGACATTAATTTGTCTCGATTGGTGTGAGTTTCAAACCCACTTTACACAATTGATTTACTTTTAAAAAAGAAAAAAGAAAAGTTAAAGAGGGGATGATTTTTTGAAGAAAAAACAGACATTAAAAAATACATCCAGCAAAAGTCGAACCTACATTATTTGGATATTCACATGCAGCCAGACCACTAGGACAACCTCAAAGTCATATTATTTTAGCGCATTCATTAATATATGTACGTACCCTCATAATTTTATATACCTATAGGGATATCTAAGCAATTTCCAATTTTTTGGGGTGGGCCGCGGCCGGGTAGCTCCGCCTCTGGCTGGATCGGATCGGATTTTTGATTGATTTCTCAAAATCGATCTAAAACCGAACCAACCGCTTACATATATTTTAATATTTATTTTTATTTTTATTAGTATGAATATATGTTGCATTAAACTATTTTTTTGTTCATTTTAAATTTTGATAATACTATTGTTTAATTTAATTTATTTCTTACTTTTTATATGTTTTAAATATAATCTTTAATTGTCATTCCAAAATATTAATTTTTAATGTATTATATGTTATATTTTACATCAAACTTAATATTTATTTCGTCAAAAAATTCAAACTATTACTTTATGGTGTTTTTTATAATATTAATATTTAATAAAAAAATTACAATTTATAATTTGGATATCCAAACACCGATCCAAAATAAACCGCATAAAATTGGATTGGATAGGATTTTTTTTTATTTGTCATCCAAAACCGAACCAAACCACAAATAAAATTAATTTTGAATGGATGAATTTTTGCTTCAAAACCAATCAAACCGAACCGCGAGCATCCCTATGCACAGTTACACTTAACGGAAAACGTAATAACTTCCCTTTTTTTCTTATTTAACTACTAATTAGCTATTATAAAAAAAACACTATTAATTAGCTTTTTTTGTCAAAAAAAAATATTAATTAGCTTTATGTTATTTTTTTTTAAGGAAATTAGCTTTATGTTATGTTATGTAAAATTAAGTTACAAGTTAACCAATAGCCTAAAATATAGATGTAGCTGAAAAGTTTTTTTTTGACCAAGTAGCTGAAAAGTTATTATTAGAATAAAATTAAATTTTTGAAAACTTTAATTGTTTTATGTATAAAATAACACTATAAAATTTAAAAATAGTGAAGAAGTAGTTTCTGAAGGTTTCAACCATATATTAGATATTAAAATAGAGCCGACTTAAGGACCAACACTCATTATTGAGCATCAAATTGCAGCATTTTCAAAACCACCTAACACTAGTCCAAAAAATAAGAGCATGTAAATCTATAACACCCAACTTAAGCCAATGGTACACATGCAGATTTTTTAATATAAATTTTTCAACACAATTAACAGTGGACCAGCGATCAAAATAATTGATGGTATTGGTATAATCACATGTACAATACACTAGTTTACTATTAATGAACGGATGAAATTACATCCGAACTTACAAAAAACGAAGCTGATAACGCCGTTACCATGGACGTGCTTTGCTGGCATACCTTTTCTTTAGGTTTCATGGATAGTGGGTCCCACGACGGATGGTCCTAAAATCGATGTTGACGTCTGAATCCCCTTCTCGTTGATCTTCTCTCCACAATACTATACGTCTATTCTCTCCGTCCCATATTATAAAAAAAAAAAAAAAAAATTTCTTGTTCTAAATTATAAGAAAAAAAAATCAACTTTTACCATTCTCAAAGTTTACTTTTACTTATTCTCATAAGATTTATTTTCTCTTCTTTTCTCCCTAATCAATAACCAATCAAAATTCTTTTTACATATTCCAATGAAACTTATTTCAAGAAAAACACAAAACGTCACACTTCAAACTAATCACATTTTACTTTTCTTAGTAAATGTGAATTTTTTTTACTTATATTATGGGACGAAGGAAGTAGGAGGAATACTTAAATAGACACAAGCCTAAATAATAAATATTTACGCACACTCACATAACTAAAAAAAATTAAACATAAAATAATTGAGTGATGTGACTAATTTATTTTGCTTTTAAATTCTATTTATCTATGAGTGTGTGCCTAAACATTTTTATTTAGGCTCGTGCCTATATAAGTGTTCCTCTAAACATAGACCCCTCTCCGTGGGGCCCACGTGGCAACTCAGCTATTCACTCTTATTATTCATCTCTTATTCCCTCTCGTAGAGCTGTTAAAATGGGCTAGTTCGAATGGCCGGTCTGCAAAGCCCGACTTTTTCTCGGGCTTGGGTCGTAAAAATCATAGCCCGAATTGTTTCTGAGTTTTTTTAGCCCATACCGATAAAGCTCGTTTAAAATATGGGCTAGTCCGTATGGGCCGCGGGCGGCCCGCAAACCCAAATAAATTATAATAAAAAAAAATTTAAAAATAAATATAAGTAACTTGTTTTGGATGATTTTAACTTTGTTTGTATTATATGAGAGTTTATTTTGCCGCCCTAAGAGTTTCTTAAACATTATCCGTTACTTAAGTAGCGGATGGTGGTTTTTCCTAAAATTTCTCATTTTTACTAATTAAGTAGCTGATGAGTAAAAATAGGGCGCGCGAGAAATTCGTAGGTAGCAGATGACTGATGAGTAAAAATAGGGCGCGCGAGAAACTTGTAGGTAGCGGATGAGTAAAAATAGAGCGCGCAAGAAACTCATAGGTAGCGGATAACTAAAAATATGGCGCGCAAAAATTTTGTAGGTAGCGGATGAGTAAAAATAGGGCGCGAGAAACTCGTTGAACGGAAAAGAAATTTAATTCAATTTATGAAAAAATTATTGATCCTATACGCATAATATAAATGTATGTTTTTTTTTTACATTTTTTTGCCAAAAAATTTGTCAAAAAGCAAAATTTTAAAAAAAAAAACATTTTTTTGCCATTTTCAATTTATTTATTGAGAAAACAAAAAAAAATGCGGGCTAGCCCGAAAACCCGAAGCCCGAATAGGTCCGGGCTCGAGCCATACTTTTTCGAGTCCGTTTTTCATCTGGACTTTTTAGCCCGGCCCGATGCCGCACGAAGCCCATCCGGGATGGCCCGAAATTTGTCGGACTGCCCGTTTTGACAGCTCAACCCTCTCGCTTGTGTTGCGTGTATACCACGCGCTATGGTATCACGCATATGTGTTGTACGGTAATTGTAATTGACTGTTACCAGCTGGTTGTTTGGTAATTTCTCCGTTCGAGTATGGCGCGTGATGACCAAAGTTGACCCTCTCCATGATATCTCCTTCATGTGCGTTATAGCGAGATGGGTTGTGCTAACCTACAGAACACAGCCACACACACTTGCCATGGGCTACACCTACTTTGTCCGTGTTTTGTATCACGGTGAATTTTTATCGTTAGTTACTATTTTGGGATAATTTAAACTCTATAATCAGCGCTCGCTCAGTCGACTTAGTTCCAAAGGTACAAATGTCCAACAAGAACAACATTTATCTGATATGGATAATTTCTTTTTAACGATATAGATTGTTTTCGGATCTTTCTAAGATCACAACATTTCAGCGGTATTGAATAGCGTTATAACTTGACATTGATGAACACCGTCATGTAACGGTCATACATCAGTATCTTAAGTACAACATTGCTTCCCTTAAATAAGGTGTTCTCTCTCAACACCAAAATATATGCAAGCTAATCCTAAAAGTTTCACATTCAACATTTTTATACTGACATGATCGAAGAAGTGTTTGTATATGTACATTCTCCATCGACATTAATCTAGATGGTTCATTATTCAACTTCGGCTATTTATTATGATCAATCTATATTAGTTACATTAAATTTTCACAAGTTATGTACTTAGTATTACAATATATTTGTTAAAATAAATGTGAGCCATCATAGTTTCATAAAAAGGATGTTAAGCCATGGTAATCCTCAACCACTACACTTTATAGGTTTTGAAAAGTTACATAAACACATTGTAACTAAGCCACCGTCATATATATCATACATATATCAATTTATAGTTTTGACAAAATTATGATGATTCACCCTACCATGATTTTGTAAAATACTGTGATATTAAACATACAGTAGTTGAATGATATTTCTTTTAAACATTTAGATATTTTTTTCATGGATCTATGAGTCACGAGGGTTGAATTATAGTATTGGTTGCAATTTTTCATCCGAAAATCTTATCTACTACATTTGGATATTTGCTTTTGTTTATGGGAACAATAAATAATCATTTGCAAAAATTATAACTAATCAAATCTGCTACTACATGCTGACTTGATTTAATTACATAGTACTGTGCATATTGACTGTATAATTAATCTTCTGTTTTCTTTCAAAATATAAGATGCAGATAAATATAACATAAGTGGAAATAACTTTTTAAAAGCAATGAAAGTGCATGCTAAAATAAACAAGCCAGAGTGGGGAGAAAAAAGAAGTGGAATTTTAAGATGAATGAATAAATGCTAAAGTTACAATTATGCCATTTCATTTATTAAAGAGCATTTGTTTTATTTAAAAAATGGCTTCTATATTAGTCTCTCTTTTTTTTAGATTGGATCTCTCTTTCTTTATCTAGGATACTATTAGTGGAAATTATGGATGCTTTCTTTTCCTGATATTGTTAACATAAAGAAGTTTTTAAGTATAATTAACCACAAATTTATTTTTTGGTAAAAAAGAAAATATAACTACAAAAAGGAGTTGGGAGTAGTTTTAAACTATAATACAACTTTTCAAGGTATAATACATATATCTTCTTTTCTTTTTTAGTATAATTTTAATACATATTTTTTTACGGAGTATAATTTTAATACATAAATACGCATGACGTAAGTAAATTATATAGGTATTTATTTGATTTTACTATTTTAATACATCATATTGCTACTTTATAAAATTTATTTACGTCATGATAAGACAAATAAAATATAATTGAAAGTTTATTTTTAGATACATTAACGATATCGTTGACAAAGAAATGAATCTTTTTATTAGTGAGAGAATAGAGCGTGATATCTCAATATTTGCTTTTTTTAGAAAAAAAAGAAGCGCACGAAAGATTTAAATGAATGTTGAAATATCAAATATATATATATAATGTTTAATTAATGGGTAAATTATGCCTGAGAATCCATTTCCCTCCTGCTGGGAGCTGAATTAATCACTTAAGGGAATGAAGATCTATTAAAAATTAAACTATGTACATGTATTTCATTTTGAACTCTTTTGCATATCAAAATAGTTAAATACCGTAAAACCTTAGAACATGTTTAATATGACACTATTATATATTTACCATATTTGCAACATTATATTAACTAATTGACACTATTATATATTAAATAACCATGTAATCTTTTGTCATATACCCCCTCTGTTTTAAAATGTAAGTTACTTTGAGAGAAAATTTTGTATCAAATTATAAGTCATTTTACATTATCAATGAAATATTTAATGTTGTTTTTCCTATTATACCCTTAACTATTTATTTCTCTTTCTTCTTTCAATTCTTCAATTTATTTTTCTCATACCATTAATGAAGGATAATTTTGTAAACTAACTCATAATTCTCATTTTCCATATAACATTAATCACATTTCTTAATTTGTGTAATATGATTAAAACGACTTACATTTTGGAACGGACGAAGTAATAAATTGTATTTACTTTACAAGTGTTTACATTATGAATGTGTATTCATGATATTTTGTAATATAGGAGTATCTAATGATCGTAATTATTCAATATTCATCCTGTTTGGATAATGATTAATGACAAACACAAATTATGAGGCTTGTCTTAATTAATAGTGTTTGAAATCCTAATTTCCTAATCAAGTACATTTTTTAATTAAATTTTTAGAATAAACCTAAAATAGTTAAAACTTAAATCTAGCTCAATCATATTGATCATGAGATTCCTCCTATCACATATATATCTTAGTCATAACACATTTAGAAGTGTGGAGCATAAATACGGCGGTCCACTTTGCTTGATATAGCAAAATGGATTCTAAAATTCTCTATTGAAAAGGATTAGTCTTCAATTGCAAGATAAAATAACGTTTACAACTGTTAATTAAATTGATATTTTCTTTTAAGTGCAATTCTCAACCATATAATAATCCTACTAATAATTAGATAATCCCGTGAAAAAACACAAGAGGTAAACGCACTACACATCCTCACACACGGCGTCGGTATTAGCTCAAAAAGGCAGGAGACATTAGACAATGGGCATAGTTGAACCATCAAATAATGAAGAAGGGGACATTATCAATATTTTAATTTTTAAAGTCAAATTAAATGATGGGAAACGATCAAATATGTTTTTCTTTCTTCACCAAGTAGTATAACACATTATTGTTTGTTCCTAACTTCCATATGCATAATTTCATTTCACCCCTAAATCATTATTATCACGGTCAGTTCAATGATTTATAATAAGTTAATGTATCTCCTTTCTCAGTTAAGAGATTCATAAAGAGAGTTTCTTCTATTTCGATTATGTATGAGTAACGATATATCGTCAAATTTTTTGGATGTTTGCAAACAACTCATGTTCATATATTTTTTTTAGTTATCTTCATTGATGGTTTAGGCCATTATATGTCATTGATAGAGTATCATATAAGTTGAGGTATCACCTCATAATTCAATTATTTTCTATTCACGAGGTTTACCTTGTTTGATGTAAGGTGTGTCTGAATATATTTGGGGAGCACATAGTTCATTGAGTTTTTAGGCTTCAAAAACAAACATGACTTGACTTCATAGATATAGTGAACTGTATCATATGTTCTAGTGTACGGATGGGTAGGAGGGAACCATGGATTTTATTATGGGACAAGTGCCTCTCAAAGTTGCTCCAAGTTTAAAATGGTCAAACATGTTATGACAATCAACATCATTTTATACCATATGCATTTGACACATTTGACTTTCTAGCACTTAAGGTTGTAGATCTTCTGAAAAAAGTTTAAAGAGTCATGCATAACAATGTTGTGTCTCTTATGTCTCTAAATGTAGTTCTTAAGAAGATTGATTATGTTATTCAAAAAAGATTAGCAGCATATATTGTTGTCCATTTTATGTGTAATTATCTCGAGTGTGTGTGTATATATATTTATATATATAAATTATTAAAAAAATCATCATTAAAAAGAAAAACCAAAGTAAAATTTTCACAATTGGACATCTGATCAATTTCCTGTGGTCAAGTCATAACCCTTATCGAAAGACATACTATAGACTTTGATAAAATCTCTAAACTCTCCAAAAACTCTCTCGAACTCTTGTTGGTCCACCACTCTTCCAGGAGAAACCGTCACCGCCATCTGCCGCATCCAATCATCTCAGACATGTCGTTTTCAAATTCAATTTAAATGATTGACACCTATAAGAATCAAACCTCCGATAAGATAACGGCCTCATTCTAAAATAAGTCAAATTTTTTGGTGTATCTGAACAAGTTATTATTTATTAGTCCCTCCGTTCAAAAATAAATGTCGCAATTTGACCGTTTGTACTATTTATTCAAGCTACTTTGACCGTATTTTTTTTACTAAGGTATAAAGAAAAATATTAGCATATGAGATCTTGTTAGATTTGTCTCGATGACTACTATCAAATTTCAATTCTTCATAATTTTTAATAATACACAACTAAAGATATTAATAATTAAAATTGTGCATCGACAAACGTTCAGTAGTCAAGTGTGACAGTTATTTTGAATTGGAGGGAGTATATGACAAATAATAAATTGAAAATCTTAACTAGTGCTGAGACGTTAGTTAAGAATACTAAGCTTATGTTTGGTATCACAATCAACATATCAAAATGACAGTTACTCATCCTGATTTTATAAAACTTTTTGGAAAATTACTGTGGATTACTATAATTTTAACATGTCCATTTGTATCTCAAAAAAAAAAACATGTCCATTTGTGATACCGAATATACGCTAAATAGCGTAGTTAGTAGGAGTGTAATTGGACTGATTTTGAGTGAATCCGATGTCCGAACCAATGAACTCTCGATTGGTTCGGTTTGGTTCGATTTTTAGTGTTTTTCAAAAATGAATCCGAACCAAACTCGTCGGTTTGGTTCAATTTGATTTGGATACTTTAATCGGTTTTATAGCACATTTTTTTCCGATGTATTTCATGCTATTATTTTTTTCCAATATTTTTTTTCCTATAAGTTCATCAAATAAGTTCATAAAATACAATATACAATTCATTAAATAATTTCTTCATATACAAAATATAATTATTTTCCCATAAGTTCATCAAATACATAGTACAATCATGATAATGAAAGTTATGTCATGTTTTTTTTTAATGGGGGTGGGAGGGCTAGCACAACTGGTTGAACTAATTGAGTTAAGGGTTAAAGGAATTAGAGGTCCAAGGCTCAAGTGTTGGTAACGAGAAAAACTAACACATAATGTAATATATTAACAACTAACAATTTGTCATTAAAAAAAAAAAGTGTTTTTAAACGGAGACTTAACAATTATTGACGGCAGGAGAAGTCTCTATCAAGTTATAAAATAGAGAGCGTGTTAGTGATATATACACAAAGCTCAGGGGAAATTAATGTATTTTTCCTTTAGTTTTTTAATAGATGTGAGCTACCTAAAAAACATTAGCTTAATAATAATATATATTTTGTAAAAAAAAACTTAACAATATATATTGGTTTGATTCGGTTTGTTCATCGGTTTTTAAAATTCGATCCGAGAACTGAACCAAACCACATCGGTTTTCAATTGGTTTGATTCGGTTTTTGATTCGAACTATAAGAATCAATTTTTTTCGGTTTGAATTAGTTTAGATCGTCGGTTCAATTGAATTTTTCTGATCCGCTTACACCCTTAGTATTTAGCATGCTCCATATTTAATTTATATTTTAAAACAAACATTTTAATCAACTCCTTAACTAATACTACAGTAGTACTACCTTCAAATCCGGTTAAAAAATTAATACTACAGTAACTTGATTAGTATTTGTTGTACTAGTACTGGTATAGTACTAATTTCAACAGTCAAAAGCCTCAAAACCAAATGGAAAAAGTGTGAGTAAGAGGGAGAGTGTAGACCACGCGCGTACAGAAGGGGCGTGAAAGGCATGGACAGAGGTGGAACCCACGATCATTCTCGGTCCCCAAGACCCTCAATTGATGAAGTGTACGGCCACCTGATATTTCTAGTGGTATACGATTTCTGTGCTATGCACAAGCTGTACACTATCATGGGCATCTTTCCTCTCATTACGGTACTGTCACGCCCCTCTCTAACCTTCAAAAAAAAAAAAAAACATCCGGTCATTTTTCTTAACAATGAAGTAGAAGATCGAATTCAGTATCTCATAAATATATAATAATAACATCGATCCGAAATCATTTGAAAAGTAAATATTAAATACGTTTAATAATTTCTTTTAGCAAATTAAATTTGATTTAATTGAGTAATTGAAATAAAATAGTTGGCGAGGCATCATTTTTCTCTACATGTAACAAAAAAATGGTTAGCCAGTGTTTTAGACTAAAAGTCTGTTTAGATTAATTTATTTTTGAGCTTATGCAAACAACTCATGCATTTATACCATTTGCATTTGACACGTTTGATTTCCTAGCACCAGATGCTGTGAATATTTTGCAAAGAATTCAAAGAGTCATGCATAACAATGTAGTGTCTCATAGGTTGGTAGATGTAGTATTTAAGAGAATTGGTTTTGCCATCCAAAAAGGATTAGTGGCGCAGCTTGTTGTCCGTTTGCCTTCTATCCAAGTGTAATTATCTTATATATATATATATATATATATATTTGGCCATTATATTGCATAAGCTATTTTCATAAACTAAAAAAATAAGCTAATCCAAACGGGCCATAATTATTAAAAAAAAAATTAGTTTAGCTATAAGAGAAATAATAATGTTGTTAGATTTATTTACTTTATGATTAAACTCCGAATATTAATAACTCTTAGTTAGATGAGATAATATGAATTTCTTCTAACTTAATCAAGGTCTTAGATTATGTTCTGATCCGACATCAAGTCCACATCTTCAAGAAATTATCAGTTTTGGAGTATCCGTCATGGTTTTGTCCTTTGTAGAAAAGGCGTATCGGTGAATTGAAAGGTGTGGGTGACTATTTTAGTGTATCTAGAACAGAAACCCCCAGTCGAGGCTAAGAGGCTAATGGGTGTCGAACCATGAGTAGTATTCCACATACGACACAAATGTTCAGATCCGACCTCAAGTCCACATCTCCGAGAGATAGTCCGCTTTGAGGTTAACTTGTCACGATTTTGTCCTTTGTATAAAAGACGCATCAGTAGATTGAAATGTGTGAATGTTGTATATAAACTACCTTTTACCTCGATTATCAAGCGATGTATGACTATTTTTGTGTATCCGTAACAGATTCTATTCTTGGTTTAAACATCCACCAACATCAAAAAAATTTAAAAAAGTTTGTATGCTTGTTTAAATTCCACATAAAAAAATTCCACATAATTCAAAAGATTATACTCTTCGATTGATGATAAAAATCAATCATTTGATTTTATCTCCCTTTTAAAAACTTTCTTTCTTCATTTTATTTATACCACCACACAAAAATTACTCACCTAAAATATAACTCTAATATCATCACTCAAATTCCCTCAATGTAAATCTTTATCTCTATTTAATCAATTCCTCCCCAACAATTATCAAAAACCTTTTTATTTTTTAGGAAAGAAAAATCATAGACAAAAACAGAAACCCTATTATTATTATTATTATGGCTTCCGTTCTTCCTTATCTTTTTCATTTTCATTCTTCCCTTTTTCCATTCCCTCTTTCTCCCCTCTCAACCCATTTTTCTCATCTCTCAAATTCAACCCATTTCACTTCCATCTAAAATGACCCAATTCATCTTCTAAAAATCCCAATCACCAATTTCTTCAATAAATCATTGAAACAAAAAAATGAAGAGAGATCACCAAGAAAGCTATAGTGGAGGAGTCAACATGAACAACAATAACAACAACACCAATAATAACAACAACAACCTCAACAAAAACAAAAACTTTGGTGAATGTTCATCAATGCAGAACAACAACGGAAAACAAAACATGTGGAGAGAAGAAAAAGACAACGGTGGTGATATGGATGAGTTATTAGCAGCATTAGGTTACAAAGTTCGTTCATCAGACATGGCTGATGTAGCTCAAAAGCTTGAACAACTTGAGATGGTTATGGGTAGTGCTCAA
Organism: Trifolium subterraneum; assembly: GCA_951799995.1. NCBI lineage: Eukaryota > Viridiplantae > Streptophyta > Magnoliopsida > Fabales > Fabaceae > Trifolium > Trifolium subterraneum. Next base: position 50,530,249 of record OX637466.1, read on the forward strand.
GAAGAAGGAATAAACCATCTTTCTTCTGATACAGTTCACTATGACCCAACCGATCTATATTCATGGGTTCAAACCATGCTCACTGAACTCAACCCTTCAACAACCGATTCACAAATCAATGACCCATTAAACCCTTCTTCTTCAATCTTCAACGATGATTCTCAATATGATCTTAGCGTTATTCCTGGAATGGCCGCATACCCACCACAAAACCATACCCAAAACAATGAAATTGAAGTTTCCAACGTTTCCAACAGTAACAAAAGGTTGAAAACATGGGTGGAGGAATCAGAATTGGAAGATGTTTTACCGGTGATATCGCCGCCGGCGGAAACTACAAGACCGGTTGTTCTTGTTGATTCACAAGAAACTGGTGTTCGTCTTGTTCATACTTTGTTAGCTTGTGCTGAAGCTATTCAACAAGAGAATCTGAAACTTGCTGATGCACTTGTGAAACATATTGGAGCTTTAGCATCGTCACAAACCGGTGCCATGAGAAAAGTTGCTTCCTATTTCGCACAAGCACTTGCTCGGAGAATATACGGAATTTACCCAGATGAAACAATCGATTCATCTTTCTCTGATGTTCTTCACATGCACTTTTATGAATCTTCACCGTATCTGAAATTCGCTCATTTCACTGCAAATCAAGCTATTCTCGAAGCTTTCGCCGGTGCCGGAAGAGTCCACGTCATCGATTTTGGTCTCAAACAAGGTATGCAATGGCCAGCACTTATGCAAGCACTTGCATTACGTCCTGGTGGTCCACCAACTTTCCGGTTAACCGGAATCGGACCGCCGCAACCCGATAACACCGACGCTTTACAACAAGTGGGTTGGAAATTAGCTCAGCTTGCTCAAACAATCGGTGTTCAGTTCGAATTTCGTGGATTCGTTTGTAACAGTTTAGCGGATCTTGACCCGAATATGCTTGAAATCCGACCCGGTGAAGCTGTTGCTGTTAACTCCGTTTTCGAACTTCACACTATGTTAGCCCGACCCGGATCCGTTGATAAAGTTCTCAACACTGTTAAGAAGATTAACCCTAAAATCATAACCATCGTTGAGCAAGAAGCGAATCATAACGGACCGGTTTTCGTAGACCGGTTCACGGAAGCTCTACATTATTACTCAAGTTTATTCGATTCACTTGAAGGTTCTTGTTCTAATAATTCTAACTCGACCGGGTCCGGTTCAGTTAATCAGGATTTATTGATGTCGGAGCTTTATTTGGGGAGACAGATATGTAACGTGGTGGCTTATGAAGGAGTAGACCGGGTTGAAAGACATGAGACATTGAACCAGTGGCGGTCGAGAATGGGTTCGGCCGGTTTTGATCCGGTTCATTTGGGTTCTAATGCTTTTAAACAAGCAAGTACTTTATTGGCTTTGTTCGCCGGCGGTGATGGATATAGGGTGGAGGAAAATAATGGGTGTCTTATGCTTGGGTGGCACACGAGGTCACTCATTGCTACTTCAGCATGGAAGCTTCCACTCAGTGAGTCCAAGTGAGTTAGAAAACCGAGTTAGATCGTGTTGAAGGTGAGGTGATTATTGATTATGGATTAATTATGAAAATATGACCAATTAGGGTGGTGGATTAGTTGATGAGTGAAAAAGTGACTGAGTGAATGAGGCAAGGGATAAATAAAAGAGTAAAAAAAAAAGTAAAAAGAATCAAAGTCTGTTATGTAATTTGTAATTGTAATCTTAATTTCGATTTTTATTAGTGTTTTTTTTTTCTTGCTCTAAATTAAATAATTTTTTTAATTTTTGAGCTGGATGGATCTATAGTTTGCTTTGTTATTTTAATCTGTTTTGTTTCTTAATCTTGCATCAACTTTAATTAAGTTGTCTAATACCATGTGATAGACGGTGTTTGCTTCCGACTTTTATGTTTAATTATAGGGTTTAGGAGGGTCCATGTTTAGAAAAATTATGTGTTCTTGTTATTTCCGTTTTTTAATAATTTAAATGAGTGAATGAAAGGTGTATATTGTAAAGTTTAATGGTATCGAGGTAAGCATCTTGATGTTCCCACTAATTTTTATTTTTCAACTCTTTTTTTAATGGTATCTATGTATGAGGAATAAAAATAATTTGATTTTGAAATGATAGTGATTTGATGATTCTTTTGTTCTTTAATTTGTATGAATTAGAATTTTATTTTTCTTTAGAGCACATAATAATATGCTGTTCAAATATACTCAAAAGCACTTCCTAGTTCCTACGAACAAGAGGGATAATTAAATTTTCATCTACTAATAGTATGCCCATTTTTTTTTACCATTGAAATATTTTACCAAACCAATTTAGTTACCATTGAAGATTTTTACCAAACGAATTAATAAAAGTTAATTTGTATTATTCCATTTACTAGGTGAGGTCAAGATGGTTATGATGGTTATACTACAAAGCAACAAATAAAGTAATGTAAAATAAATTATGATAAGCTATATGCAATGTCATTGTTAATTTCCATCACATCAATTCATGTTACAAAGCGTACAAACTGTCTTATTAATCACCCAAAGACAGTTAGACAGGTTCTTTTGATCTTTGTTTTTAATATTTTACCAATTTCATCAAATGTCAAAGCTATTGAGAATTGATCATATCTAGAAAGAGACATGTACTTAAATTATAAGCAACTGTTTAGGAACTAAGCTAAGCTCTTCAAAGGGACCTTAATATATAGTACTTCAAACTTCAAATGCTTTTATTTATGTTTTCTTTTTAACTTTTTAAACAAGAGTACTTCAAAATTCAAATACATAGGTGGTTGCAGCCCCTTTGTTTGTAGGGTGAGGATCATGATTCAAGGGTACAAAAAACAGGACCAATCTAAATTTTGATTCAATTGGCTCTATGGTCACCACATTTGTGCAGCCGTAGCCGATGACTGAATCTAAATTTTTAGGGTTTTTCGAGTACGTTACACAAGTTCTAAAACTCTTATCACATTTAAGTTTTCAATTAGTGTCTTAGTGACGTTAGTTAACATTTTGTTAAAAATTAATATTTGATAGAATTTATAGTATAATTTTTTGAGGTATTGAATCATTTTTTACCCCTCTACAATATTTAGTACACATTTGCAAGATTAATGTTGCATTCTTTATGTTTACCACACAAATCATAAAGATCATGTGCAAGAACTATTGATGCACAATACATATATCCACAATAACAAAAATTACAATAGGCAACTGAGGATTGAGGGGAAAAATTCACTTTTTTTTCCACTCTTCTGAACAGAGTGAGTTTCACATTTACTACTTAATTTTTTGTTAGTAAGTTGAGATTAATGTGTGGTACATAAATCCACTTGTAATTGTTGTCATTATGGACTTTGAATCATAGAGATTTACATAAGTAACTATAATTTTAAAATAGTAAAATTATTTAGTCTTAGATAATTTCAAAAATATAACTAGAATTAGCTAGGACTTCCAAGTTCCATGCAAACAATTTAATACAAATTTGTGCTAACTTTACAATTAATATTATTCACTTTGTATATCTTTGTGGACATGATTAAAGTAGTAAACATATCCCTAACTTGGCAGTGTTGAATAAAGCTTGGCCAATCTAATATAAAATGGTCTAATCTATAAACTAAAAGTGTTAAAGTAACCAACCCCTTTATAATTGTAGTAACATAGAAGTACATCTTAACTTTCAAAGATTCAACACCTAAATCTTAATTTCACAACCATCATTACCACTGAATATACTTAATTATACATCTAGGAACACTAATTAATTTTGTAATTACAATATTAATTTCTAGGCTCTGCCAAAGAGGCATCTTATTTAGTTTATACAGTTCTGCCATATTCCCTTAAGATTTGGTCTACATCGTCCTATTGGTTATCTTTTCATGGGATTCCAACATTGCTTAAGGTGTCAATTGAGTTTGTAGGCACAAGGGTCACATGGTAATGCACAATTGCACATGGATACGGGCCATATAGTTTCTTAATTAGGAGGGATATTCGTGTGCAAAGGACTTTATTTTAGGAAATTATTACACCCTCCATTTTTAATATATAGTAAAGAAAGTGTGGTTAATAAAAATTGATAAAAATTTAGATTAAATGTATTAATTTTTGTTGATATAATTTTTTTCTTATATTTAAAATCAGAGGTAGTATTATTATTTGAGGCATAATTTATATATACATCATTTGTTTCAATTATAATTTTATTTCTTCATGCAAAATTATTATTACGTTCGGGTCATATTCCATGGGAAACTCAGACTAGGAAGAGTGCCCATGAACCATTACAAATTGATAAATTCATCTTTTTTTTAAGAAATCGAATAGTTGTATTAAAATAAATTAAGCACAAGATATGCCTAACAAAAAAGATACATGAAATTTGCATACTAATAGTAACGACAAAAACACAAAATCACCATGGAAAGGCCAAATTAACCAAGACGTATTCCTAAACAAGCCAAAGGATTAAACTACCACGAGTTCAAATAAAAACTAAAATCCTTTTTACTAGACTTCAACCATTGCCAAGCTAAATTTTTCACCTCATCAACCAACATCTAGACGGATGAATTTTTTTAAACAATCAATCTGTTATTACTTTCTTTTCAAGAGAGTCCAAGAAGTAGCCAACAAACCCCTTGTTAACCGGATCAAAATTTATCTTAAGTTAGGACAATTAAAGTAAGTACTCAATTTTTTTGTGGTATATGAAAAAACAATTATGTATAATTAGTTTTTCATGTTACAAAAAAAAAAATAAAAAGCAAAAATAAAAAACGTAAAAATATTCAAAAATAAAAAATGAATAATAGAAGACATATCAAGAAGGAAATCTTGCAAAATAACTATAGATAATTATGTATCTTTATGGTTGCGCGTCAATTAAATGTAAGAGTACAAGATACATTTAGCACAATCTAGTTCCAGTCGCTGTTCTAGCTTTTGTTAATGTCATGTCACTAATTTATGATTATTTATGAAGAATTAAAATAAACACCTTGGAGTAACTGAAATGTAGTAACTAAGGTGGATATAAATTTAGTATGTAGAGAGAAAGAAAGAAGGCTGGTTGCTATGAACGGAGGCTACATATATACTGACAGTGATTGGAATCAAATTAATGGGAAGGTTGTTGTGATGTTTATCCTATTAATTAATTACTTAATTAAACACAAAGGTAGGAGACAGACAGCTAATCTAAACATCTCCTTGCGTGATAATTTCATTATCTTTATTGAGTATATTTTCAATGTTGTGTTCGAATCCCAATTCCATGTATATATAATCTAATGTTCTATATCAACTGAGTTAAGTTCACGATTGTTACTCATATTTTAACTAAAATATATTGATATAATGATAAAATTTTTTTTTTATTAAGATTGTAGGTCAATTAAGAAACAATTAGTTTATTTGAGCTTAACTCACTTATTCACCTTAAGGATGAAATTTTTAGCCACTAAATTACCGTAAAAAAAAAACCATGAATTGCAATGCCCTTGTCTAATAGGCATATAGATACCAAAAATTGTGTATATTGGTTGAAATAGCTTTTGAATTTCTAAATTAGTAGATGCATTTATGAACTTATACGTAATACATCAATTAAATGACTCATCCATTTAAATTGTTAGAGACTATGGCGTAATACACTAAACGAATATATGGTGTTCTACATCATGTCCCATGACTAAATACTAAATTGCATACGAACTTCGTGAGGTAAATTTATTAAATGTGCTTGAAAATGGAGTTGACACTTATAAAGAAGATATGCATGGATTTAACGTGCCACACAAGTTTTTAGTTATATTGCATCAATGTGAGATCACATGATTGTGGAAAACCATATGTTCAATTAATGTTTCATGTCATAATATATTTTTGCACAAGAATTAGTTGGAAATAAAATAAATAAATATATATATATATATATATATATATATATATACACACACACACACACAAAGGAAAAGAAAAGAAACAAAAGGAAATTTAAAGTAAGTGCGTGGATAAGTAACGCCTAAAACATCATCTATATCAAAATATATTGGATTGAGAAGAACGATCATGCCAAATCTTTAAAGAGATATATGAGATAGTGACTATTTTGACAATATCGAGTTGGCATATTCATTTACTTCTCGATGAATATGATGAAATAGTAGTCTAATCTTCGTAATTAGAGGAGCATAAGGAATAAGGATGATAAAAGGAGAAGTATTATTAGCCACCAAACAAGTCGCAATTGTGGAATCTATTTCAATAATCTTATTGAACCATTGAGTCACTTCCAAACGAAGACTATTAATATAAGGAAAATATTGTATATCGCGAATGCCAATATCACCAGACCAACCCAAGTGGGTTGAAGGGACGTTGAATCCTTAACTACCATTAAGAAAGCAACAAGTGTTATTTCGTGAGGTTTGTGAAACATATCCTTCGCTACATATATCAACTCTCTTAATATAAAATAAATGACACGAAGCTCGACTTGTAAACTATAAGTCATAAAAAACACAAATAAAATCGCTTTAACCCTAGTACATGATACTACAATAGAAAATAAATAAATAAATTTACACAAATACATTACAATTTCATAGATTCATAAAATTTGCCGATTATTTTAACTCGTGGTTACAAATTATAAATTATATGTATGCTTAAACTAGCTACATAATTAAATGTAACCATTATTTTTTTTAGATAAGCTAAATTTAAGAATAAAATTACAAATGACTATCTACTCCCTATTATCCAATTTTTGAGAGGAACAAAAAGGGAGTGTTTGAAGGTAAAACAATATTGTGTATTTCCTATATTACTAATTTACTATTGGTATCAAAAGAATAATCCAATAGACATAAATTATTTTCTTTTAGATTTTACTATTTAGAAAAAGTTTAAGTAACAACAAAAAATTAGAGACAAAAATAGAAAAGTAATCTTTATCTTTAATTATATTAGTAAGTGTTAGAAACTTGAGTTGTTAGCTAATCAATTTCCCCTTAAATTCATGACACATAATCTCTAATTTAGCAAACCTCAATACACTCTCTATAAACAAAAAAAAAGGCATGAACATGATTATTTCATGTTCTTTAAAAAAATGATTATTTCATGTAATTTGTTTTCTTTTTCTCTACATATTGTGGGCACACGTACTGTGTCTTATAATGACTGCTCTTTATTGGTTACTTGAGATGAATGATAATCATCTACTACCTCCTCCGTGCCAAATTATATGTCATTTTGAAGTAAAAATTTGTACTAAATTATATGTCGTTTTACAATACCAATGAAGCATTGAATGCTATTTTTATATTATACCCTTAATTATTTATTTCTCTCTCTTCTTTCAATTCTTCAATTTATCTTTCCCATACAATTAATGAAGGACAATTTTGTAAACTAACTCATAATTTTTCTTTTCCATTCAACATTAATTGCATTTCTTAATATGGGTAAAAATGTCAAAGTGACATATAATTTGGAACGGAGGGAGTAGTGTTTGTGGGGATATATATAGCTATTTTAGGTACTAGCTACCTATAAATGGAATACACAAATTCAAATTTGCATCATAAAAATAAATGCTTCATATTGCAATTATTTTGCCACTTGTATGGTGTCATATTACATTTTTCGAATTGATATGAAGTTTGAATTACTTTACCATACTAAGATAAAATAAAAGGTTAAGTAGATTCCCTTCTTAGTCAATTTTTTTTACCAAATATCTCAAAATTCTATCAACAACACATTAATTAATATATGTTCTCTGAAAATTAAGTTACTAATTGGATGATAAGACGACTAATATCAAGACTATATACGCATCTTAATCCTTGATAAGGAATACTCTTTTAGTCAAAAAAAGAAATCCTAATATTAAATTTTTGAAAAGCTATATGCACGTTTTACCTTTTCTAATATTTTAATATATCATCTAATTTTCAGAAAATAAATATTAATTTGTGCTAACTTTGCACGTAATTAATCCATCTTTATGGTTTGGTCACACTCATGTTGCAATATACAAAATTTCTGTTAAGATAAATCAAGATTAACCGTAATAACTATATGTATATACTACTTACATGATGTCAATTCAACTCCATGTGTATATGTATAAATTTCCATGTTATCAACAGATGGGTCATGGGTCCATATTGATATGCTGGACATGTAGCAATAGGTCAGCATATGAGACTAGGTGACTGGTGGGGTGGAAAAAACATTCCACCAAAGAGCTATGATATCAAGATTAATGATGATTAATAGTTGATATTACATTTGAAAAAGTTGAATTTAACAATTGAAAATTGGTTACGCAGTTCGGTCAAAAATTGACCCACGTCCGAGAGAGTAACTCTTCATTTACTATATAATCAATGTTTACAAATAGATCTCAAACGAGTTATAAGAAATTAGTCTTAAAGAAATAATTCATAATTTCTAGTCATTTTCCTCAACCTCACAACAACAAATATAAACAATGAATCTCATTTCAAAGGTGTTTGTAATGTGTTTCCCAATTTTAGATTTTCCTCCAAAAACTCTCAATCATTGGTTATTAATGATTCTCTCTTTTTATCCCTCTAAGATTCCCAAAACCCGAGTACACAGTCCCAAAACATTATGTCAAAGTTCATAGATATATGTTAAATCTCGCTCATGCGCCCCGCATATGACTCAATCTGCCACGCGCATCAATATCTAGAATCACAAAATTCACTATTTCTCCGCATTTCATGCACCCCCCGTGTGGTGCCATGTGCCCCGTGCGTGAGGTAGAGAGTCTGGACTTCCTTTTGACACAAAAACTTGAGTTTTTTTTGTTTTGTTTTGTTTTCACCACCAGTTTAATCTGGTTCGAGGGTCAGTTCTGATATCAAGTGGTTCCAGCCCTCTCCCAATCGCAGTTGCGGGGAATCGAACCGTGGTCCTCCCTATCAAGTTCAACGCCAATCTCCACTGAGCCAACTAACGATTGGTAAAACATAGGGGGGACCCAAAAAAAAATAGTTGACTTAAATTCAATGTAATATTACAACTATTACACAAGCAATAAAAACGAGTTTAATGGTTTGTATCAAGAAAATAGGCTAACATAATTGAGTCAATATAAAATTAAATGAAAAGAAAGAAATTTTTTACATTGACCTAATTGGCCAATCCGCTCTATTATCACGAATGCTATGGTAGCATGAACAATAGAAAAAATCCCTATTCAAAATATTGACACACAACCAATTTTATGACTCTATTATAGAATCTTAAGCACTTGATCTTATGGTCACAATCAATGAAAATTAGTCTCAGCAAACAAACTTACTGGTGTTGGGCACATGAAATGGACAAGGGGTTTGCCTCAATATGACAGCCACCATCATCAAGCACTACTTTTTTTCTACCTTGGAAAACATAGGGACCCTCCAAGCATGAGAAAAGGTTTTTTTGCATCTCCCACTTTCAAGTGCACAAAGGGCCCTTTTCAACCAACCACTTCTAAGTTTTCCCTTTTCCCATATCACCCATCACATAATTTTCCACTACTCATGTATGTTAATTTAGAGGTTAACTTTTGAAATAAAATAATACTAATAATAATAATAATAATAATAAGGCTTTGTACCAAGATTTTTTTTAATAATAAAGTTTAATTATAATTTTTATCTCTCTAATTTGTGTAATTTTAATCTGTCTATTTTTTTTTAGTGATTTTAGTCCTTAAAGTTTGTAACTGTTTCAATTATAAGTCCCTTCATTCCTTTTCATTTTTTAAAACCCTCAAATTATGGTAATCTACTATAAAGTTACAATTTGAATTTATTAATTTATTTAAATATTATTTCACTTAAAATGTATCTAATAAAATATCAAATTTAACTAAAAATGAAAATTTATATTTTATTGCTCTAAAAAAATAATAAAAAAGTCATATTTTATCCGCTTGAAACCCTAATCTCAAATTCAACAAAATTCTTTAAATTTTGTAAATGTTGTACTTTTAAACTTTTAATTTGATTTTTACATGTCAAATCCATCCTTGACCCAAAATATTTTAATAAAAAAAAGAAGACTTTAAAAAAATTATGTAAAAACAATTGATGGTGGACTTACCAATTTTTTTGATGGTAGGACCATATTTCTTTAATTTAAAAAATAAATGACCTAGAATTGGTGAAAAAGAACTAGGTAGATTAAAAGTTTAATAAAACGGTTAAAAAAAAGGTGTAATTAAACATGATAATAATAATGGAATCGTGAGTTTAACTCACTTGATAAAGATATCTAATTAATATACATGTAGAAATTAAAGTTATAACTTTGAACACTCAAATTATTCACCTTAAAAGTATGCTAAAATTGCATGCAGCTCAAACTAGTGAATATTTTTTTTATCGCCAGTGAGATGAAAAGTGTAATTAGACCTAATAATATATCTGTTAGAAAGTAAAGTAGAAAGAAGAAGCAAGTAGGTACGATTTTGCTTTCAAAAGCCATTTTCAAGCTAATAGAACTCATCCACTACTGATGAAAAGTTTTTCTTAATCCAATTAACCTATTTATTTCACCTCACATAACATTAGAAACTAATGTAAAAAACAAAAGAAAGCCAATAATTTGTGAATCTTTTTGACCCTTTGATAATATTTATTGCTGTAGAGCTTATCAATCAATAGAATATAAACTAGTGTTGCCTATAAAGTTATATAAGTTATTATCTCTATATCAATTCAATGGCTTATGCATACCTTAAAAAGTTCCATTGATATAATGGAATTGACTCTTCCACTTGAATTCTTGAATTGACCTTCTACCCTCCAAATAGTCAGTCATTTGTTTGTTTATTTATAATTTTATCCTATGTTCTTTGAACCTTAATTTTTCCTATATCTATCAAATTAAGGTTGTATGTATGCACAATTAGGCAACTAATCATCAAAAATTTAATTTTAAGCTTTCTTCTTATGAATCGAAAGGTTGTTACATAGGCTTTTTCTCTTTTGCTTTTCCCATTGAAGAATGTAGTAGTTAATTTGATTTGTTGGTAGGAGATAATTCATCCATTTTTTTTATTACCATGATACATATAATCAAAGTGAAATGTTACTAGCTAAAAAAAGAAATGGAGTAACGTGAATAGTGACACCTGAATACAAAATTATTGATTAACCGTATAAAATTATTTTACACAGTTCATATTTTTTTCTCATATTTTAATAATATAAAAGATAAATCATTCAACATATGTCAAATTAAACATAAGCATATATACTCTATGATTGGAGTGCTTTACACATATACCCACAATTTAAAAGTTGACATACATACGAACACGAATTTGACAAATACAATTGTTGAACTATAAAAATTATCTTGTTAATCATGAATTTTTTTTTTCCTATAACTAATCATGAATATATTAGATGATCGGTTTTCTTTATCCCTTCAAAATTATTTAATTTTCAAAACGTTATCTAATTTATAAAGATACCGTCCTTATTTATATTGTTTACGCTTGATTTGGTAGAAATGATCACAGTTCGATTTCCACAATTGCGATTGAAAGAGGACTAAAAACACTTAATGTCAGAACAGACTCCCGAACTAGAATGGTAGTAAAACAAAATGGTGCTACTGCAATCTCAGTCACTCAACTATTCATCACATGCACTAAATAATATTAATCCGTGAATAAATGATTCAGATCAGCATATAGAATAAAAAAATTGAGAGATATAGATGGAGATAATCCATATCCATTTTTTCGTGCCAACCAGAGAATGAATAGCTAATAGTAATACATTTTTTTTAAAGGACTAATAGTAATACATTTTTTTTGTTTGTGTATACATATAATAAGAATGATTTTTCTATCGTGTGCAAATTTACATGTTAAAAAGTTTTAAATAGTAAATTTGTATTGGAACTTGTACATTTTATATTAAATGTATAATTTCGTAATAAATTACTATTATTTTTCATTAATTAATAGTTAATACTACTTTTAGTTAATTTAACATGTGGAATGTTGCATAGGTTAGACAAATCCTAATAATAAGAAATAAGGATAAATTGAAATATCATATGGACACCTTCAGTAAATTAAACCACTTATACTATTATCTTCAATAATTTTGTATACAAGTTTTTTAGGTAATTAAGGGATGTTTCCCACTTTCCCTATATGTTAAAGTTTGAAATTTAATTCTTAAATATGGTCAAGCTGTCGAGTTTTTTTTTTTGTTGTGTTTCTTTTTGCACGAATTGTATGTTATGTCATATTACATATTTTGGAATTTCATAGGGAGTTATTCTTTCCCCAGAAACACAAAAAATTTCGGAAAATACATTTCAAATTGTGTTTTTAGTGTAAAATTTACACTAAAAAACTGCGGAAGGAGAGAATAAATCTTTCATAGGAAACCTATACTATACCTATAATTTGGCCCGAGCCATTGATGAGTCCAATAGCACATTGGGCCCATGATCCAAATAGGCTGAAAGTTGCTTTCTATTATATTCTTTCATCAATTGTGGTAGCTGGGTGGGTACCTTCATAAAAACACTCACTTGTATACATTTGTGTAACACTCATTCTTGTTGCACGTTTGTGATTATGTGTAATTGTTTGTTTACAATCTTGTGAAAGTGAGATTTTTTGTGTTTTAAGTGTTTGGAAGTAGTGTACGAATGAGCGAGCACAGAACATGAGGAAACCATATCTACTGTTCCTTACATAACTGAGCGAATGAAGAGCGAGAAAAACTAATCGATGGATTTTGTAAAATTCGCTGATCCTCCTTTAGCCCAATAATTGGCCTAATTTTACTCTTTAGACTCCTTATATTATTCTTAGGCCCCTCTAAATTTCCCCCAACTTAGGAATGGCCCGTCAATGCCTATAGACCAAGTAGGAGGACGTGGGAAAGCTTTTCACACCCCCTCATTGCTACAAAATCTCCCATGCGTTTTTTACTTTAATTTTAACCCTATCGAAATATACATAGTTGGACATTATGTTATTGATATCAGCGGTGACTAATTTCTATCAAAAAATTTATGAGACACAATGTGAGTTCTTTTTCAACCGAATTTTTTGTTATATTCAAGAGTCAAGAATCAACCTACACTAATAACGTAAAGAGACCTTTATCGGAAGAATCGAGCAAAAGAAAAATCGTGACATTAGTAGTTGAAGCCTCTTAGCACATAAGTTTCATTACCGTAAATGCCAAAAAGTCATGACGTTAGAGGTTGAAGCCTCTTAGCAGAGAAGTTTCATTTGCTAATATATGCAAAGGACATTGAGTTCTAATACACAACAAGTTTCAATATAAAATTCACGTGTACTTCCGACTCAAATATGAACAAAAGTAATGTTTAGTGGATTTTAATATCAGCAATGTTTTTGTCAAAAAAAATAATATCAGCAATGTTAACTATCTTTAAAATTTAATGTTATCATTCTAAAAATACTCATTAATTAATACTTTTATGAAACAACTTTCTATAGAAAAAATTACATGATGAAGAGAAATGATGATTTTGAAAACTAACAATTATTTTTTATTTACATTTAAAGAAGTTCTCTAATATTCATTTTGGCTTATATTTGATTATAGGATATAATTTGATGCTAACATTTGTTGATTAAAAGAACAACCATAATAATCTAATATGAGAAGAGGCTAATCCCCAAAAACTTATTCTTATCTTACCACATTTTATGGTCCATATAAAACAAACAAAAAATCTTTAACTCACAACCTTTCTTTAAACAACCATGGCTACCTTCAATCATTAGAATCTCATTCCCCATTTATGCTTTCAAATAAATTCTAAACTTGACTTCATAAGCTAGAATGGATCAAAGATCAAATTCAAAGTCAATATCAGCACAAGCACTTGCATGTGATATAAAGAAACCAAATTACCCATGATATAAATTTCTAAAGTACAAGTATCATTTGTACTTAATAATGAAGTGAAAAACATACACACTTCAATATGAAGGCCACTATCATATAGTGTGACATTGAGCACAATTTAGAACACAAACGGAATTATAGAAGGTGAATTTTTCAGTACATATTTTATTTAATGTGTATCAATACACTTGTTGATGTGGATAATTGTGATAGGTTCACAAAAAGTGTTTATTAATTTTTCTACATTAAATAATATTTTTGAACTATTAGAATTGTACATCTTAGCAATGTACCGATACATGTCCAAATAAGGATTGGACAAGAGTGTTCACCATCATCATAGAACATCTTTCACAATTCACATGTAATTTTCAATGTGATAAGATTTTCAAACCAAATGATTTGTTCAACCATGCTTTCCATCCACCATTGCTCTTTGAAGAAATCAGCTCTGATTGTGGTTCTTTCTTTGATGGGTAGTCTTGTTTTTTGCAAAGCACAAAGTTCCTTGCCTCATAAGATCCTATGGGTTCCATCGGATTCAGAGCTATCCAAAAAGTTTCACCAAACAGAATAAACCTTTAGCATATATAAATATAAATATATAATTTTAGAAGGAGCAAAACTTTACAATATAGTGACATGACTTTGTTAGGATAAGTATTATTTTTCAATAAATTTGGTGGAAGTGATTTGGTTAAATTTCACTTTGAAGTGAAGTAGTTTATGTTGGAAGCCGGATACTATGGTGTGGTGTCTATATAGGTAATATTAACAGTGATCAACCACGACCCGTAGAAGTAGATGTTTATGATCCTCCTCGCCCTTATGGATGAGACATTGTCGTATGAGCTGTGAGGGTGGAATGAAAACAAATATAATTTTTTTCAAAACTTACATATTCGTTTTTTCTTATTTTTTTCGAATTGACACTAATTAAGGCCGCAAGAATGAATAGAATCGTGATCTCGTATCTCTAAAAGATGACACATATTGTTGTCGGAATTTCAGATAATTTTTAAATGCCAATTTATGGTGGATCACTTACCAAAATACTATGCTACCTTGAAATTTGCCATGTCCCAAAACAATTTCATAAAACCAAGTTGATATAAAACTTAGTATAAACCTTCATATTTTACTAAAATCATGTTTGACATGAGCCAATAGCAATTATGTTCTTCACAGGAAAACTTGACACTAAGATTCAGGTGTCCATATTAAACATAAAATAGGGATCAAACTTCATTTTTCATTGGGAAACAACAAAACACATAAGAGATCAACATGGTGATAATAGGCTGCAAGTGTAGCAAAAATTTGACATTTTATATATAACATGTAACTAAAACATTTGTCTTGCCTTAAAAACCATTTTCCAATGAAAGCTAGGATACAACAAAAACCATGAAGGTGACAAAAAAGAGGGACCGAATTTCCAACTGTATTGAAAAAATAATGTATTTGGACACATACAATACTTTTTAGTCAATTTAAAAAATAATTTTTTGCTTATAACAATGATCGGAAAAAGCATATGTTTATAAAAACAGTAAAAAATTTCGATCAATAATTTGAATCAAACGATCAAATTATCGGAACAAATCCATTTTGAAAAAGAGTGCTACTTATAATGCACCAAAACAAAAGGGGACAAAACAAATACTACTTCCTTAAATATTTATAAGAGCCTTTCAAGATTTTTATGTTATTTTTTATAAGATTCCTTTTAAATTTTTTAGAGCATTAATATTTTTTTTACCAACATACTCCTAATTATAATACATATTTTTTCTACAATTGGTAATATTAGAAATAAAAAGTTTTGAGTTTATATTATTAAGTATGTTTTTCGTTTTTATTTTTGTTTGACAAACTCTTGATGCTAATAGGTATTATTATATATTGTCTTGTAACCCTTTTGAGAGGTGATGCTATTATGAAAGTCTCCATTGTTCATTCTCTACTTTATAAACACACCATCTCACAACCGGTGTGAGATTTCTTAACACACCCCCTTACACCCAACACTATTGAGCTTGATGCATGAATATATACACAGTGGATGACCCGAGAGCGAAAACCTGATAACAGATAGTCCAACGAATCGTGGAGATGCTCTGATACTATCTTAGGAATGACTATTGGGTCTAACTCTCGATGTGGAACTTCTGAGAAAACATTAATCGTTCTCTTTCTTAAAACAATAAAATTATAATAACATTACCAAATTTCAACAAACTTAATACTACAATAAACTTTCTTAATCTCTCCAAAAAAAAATTAATGGGTGTTATATTTAGGGCTGCGTTGCCTAGGTGCGGGTACAGTACCGGTACCCGATACGGGTACCGGTACCGGGTACGACATTTTTAGAAAAACTAATACATGTGTATGGGCATAAATTAAGGTACGGATATGTACCCGGTACTAGTACGGGTACGTACCCGTTACCGGTACTTTTCCTCAAATCGAGTACCCGTGCATCAAATCCTGCATTTTAGGGACGATAGTATGAAATATCCAAAAGGGTAAGAAATCATACCATCAAATCCTGCATTTGGATGATAAAGAAGGAAATTGGCAGCATTGAAACCAAGAACAGGAAGCCTTCCTTCTTTTGCATATGATTTAAGAACACTATCAATGACTCCAGAAACAAGCTCTTTCTCATTCACAACAAACCTTATAGGACCCGAACTTCCCATGATGTTTATAGTAACCAAGAACCTATTATTTCTCTCTGTTTTCTGGTATCCCCTGTTCTTGTTCTTCTCAAAAACCATCTTTTTCATTATGCTGTCTTTTTTCATGAAATCTAACAATGACCCAACACCAAAAGATTACAACTTGGTGGTGGAAAAGGAACAACGAAACTATATTTGGTTAAGGGTCAAGGCCAAGGCAATGAAGGAACTAAACATTGTTGAAGATTCCAAAGGAGGAAATAGATGGTTCTGAAGCAATGTGAAAGAACATGAAAGGAAGAAAAATATGTAACATTCAATTCAAGACAGAATTTGAAGTTTTGTACATGAAGAATGATACAACAATTTCAGGAGAGGGAAGAATATTTAAATGTTTTAGCCTACACCAAATGTTTCTGCTTAGATACTTATTGTATTTTATTTTTCCGACACTATTTGTAAATCTTATTCGTTTAATTTTTATTTTCAAAAACTTTATTCTGCTTAATTTTGGACCCCTCACTAACACACATGTGGTCTTTTTTGCGGTTGAGTTGGGTCGATTTTAGACAAACTATGGTACTTGACCAAATTAAATTTTATCGGTTTTGATTGCGTTAATAATCTATATTTTTTATGGCAAAGTAGAACCAACTCAATTAATCTAATAGTGAGCGGATTGGTTTGAGTAGGGTTGTCGTGTTCATGAGAAATAATTTTATAAAAAATCTCCCAAAAATTAATAATTTAATGATATTATTTTTTATAATAATTCCATTACTCGGATTAAATTAAATTCTACAATTTAAAAATTTTAAAACTTGAATTAAATTGAATGATATTATTTGTTATGGCAAAGTTGAACCAACTCAATTAATCCGGTATAGTGAGCGAATTGGTTTGAGTAGGGTACGTAGTTGTGCTCATGAGAAATAATTTTATGGAAAATCTCCAAAAAAATTAATAATTTAGTGATATTATTTTTTATGAAAATTTTAATACTTGGACTAAATTTAATTCTACAATTTTAAATTTTAATACTTGAATTAAATTGAACCATTTTTAAAGCAACATATAAAAGCTTTAAAGTATATTAAATATAATTAAAAAAAAGTGAAGCCTACCCAACCTAAGATAACAACCAATGAAAACAAGGTAGATTTGCATGTAGTACTTAACATCTAAATTTTAATCAACTTTTAATTCACATGCATATAACTTGTTCTTATTAATTATTGGATAAATACCCCTAAATCATTGAGGGATGGGGTAAAAAAAACCTTAAAAAATCAGATTTTTGAATAGGTCATGTTTCCATGTTCATATATTAGTAACTAGTATAAAAGAAAGAAGCAAATATATACACTATACAAACCACAAGATTGAACGCAAATGGTTAATATGTTTCATTTAAATGGACAAACCTAAATTGAATATGAGTTTAATCTTTAGTGATAGTATCATTTGTGAGTCATGATCATACTTTAGTTACTCTTTCGTCATTGTGTGAAAACCTAATACATATTGCTTAAACTTTATTTTTTTTTATAAGGAAAATGTTAAATAGTGATTTTTTATTTATTTAAATTTTATAAGAGATTAAAACCGAAATAAAGAAAATATTACGTTCATAGTTTGATGTTGTTTTGTGTTTATATAATGTAATTAGATGGCAAGAAACAAAAAATAATGTAATTAGATGGACATATTTTTGGACTCAAAAAGCAAATATAGCAAATTAGTTAATGTAATACTCCCACCGTACCAAATTATATGTCACTTTGAGGAAAAAATTTGTATCAAATTATATGTCACTTTACATTACCAAGGAAGCATTTAATGCAACTTTTCCTATTATACCCTTAACTATTTATTACTCTCTTTTCTTTCAATTTTTCAATTTATTTTTTCAATATCATAAATGAAGGACAATTTTGTAAATTAACTCGTAGTTTCTCTTTTCCATACAACAATGATTATATTTCTTAATGTGTAAAAGTGTCAAAGTGACATATATTGTGGTACGGAGGTAATACAAGCTAAGTAATGCCTTATTGGTGGGATATGCATTTGGTGAAACATTCTTTTGAGAGGAATTGCTGTATAATGGGTGAAGATAATAAATTGATGGTGTCAGGTAAGGTATTGGTCTATTGCATGAAAAGTGTGTTATTCTTAGTTTGTGTAATTAGCAAATAAATCCATTTAGTTTTTCCTTTTTTCCGTTTGGTTGCTTCTTTTGTTTATTGTAACAGTCCGAGTCCATCTTAAGCGACCCCGACACTTCTACAACATGATCTTCTCTATCCATCTCTGGTAGAGTTTTTGCCTTTTGTGGCAATCAAATTACGTACTCTGGGGTTCAAGTATGTGTTGAATCCATTCTCACTACCAATTCATTCTCGCTACCAATTAAACTACCAGTATAATTGGTAGTGAGAATGGATTGAACACATACTTAAATCCTAAGGTAGGTGGTTCGATTCCCACATAAGAAATAGTTATATGGTATGCATGCACTTGGCAGCTGGAAGCACCTGATAAAGGCCAACCATATCTATTAATTAGACTCATACACTTTGTAAAAAAAAGAAAAATTTCAAATTCGAATGCAAACTCCTACGTATTGACATTCTAAATATTCCTTTTTTTTTGTTCTTTTCTTTTAGCGTGATGCCTCTCACTCTCAGTCCGGCGTGGGCAGACAAATTTATTAGAAAAATAGTAAATTGATTATCAACCGTTTAATATGATTTTTAGTAGATGAGGTTATTGGTAATTTTAATTAATTAATTAATGTTTAAAAATATGTAATTATAATACAATATGCACGATATCTTTCAGCAATTGGCATAAAGTGTTTGCGTGCTTGGACATTGCTATTGTGACTCCAGGATGCTTCCATTTATGATATAAAAATAACTATTATTATCACATGAATGGTGTACGGTATCACCGATCATTGGTTGATTTAGTGGTAATTGACGCTGAATTTGATAAGAATGACTACAGTTTGATCCTCTGCAATTTGATAGGTTGAAACTACTTAATATTAAAATTGACTCCCGAATCAGATTAGACGATCCAATAGAATATACAGGATAGTGATGGTAAAAAAAAATGATGTAGTGTGTGTGTGTTTTTTTCCCTGACAATTGATGTAGTGTGTATTAGGGGTGCTCGCGGTGTGGTTCGGTTCGGTTTTGAGCCAAAAAGTCATCCTAACCGCAAGATAAAAATACATGTGGTTCGTTTGGTTTTTAAAAACTCATCCAATCCAAACCAAATCAACGTGGTTAGGATCGGTTCGGTTGGTGCGGTTTATCGCGATATAAAAAATATGACGATATTACCAACTTGTTACGAAATAAACATAGGAAATTTTAATTTATTTATTGTTTACATGATATAATATGCATATACATAAATTGCATATACATAAGAACTTATTTTTAATACCAATAATATAGTTTTAGATCGCTTTAAATGATATGTTTTCATAGCCTACTGTTTTATGGACTCAATTTGGGTTGAGTTTGCTAAGTTGGAGTAGGTAATATGTTGATCGCTATTAATTGATAGAGTTAAGTTAAGTATTGCGGTTTGGTTCGGTTTTCTAAAATGAAAATCGCGAACCAAACCAAACCGTGCAATTTAGATGAAAAAATATCCGTGCGGTTTAATCTAAATGCGGGTTTTTGCGGTTTCGATTTGGATTGGTTCGATTTGCGGTTTTACTTTTGGATTGGTTTGGATATGATCACCCCTAATAGTAGTGTGTATTGGTAGTTCCTACATTCACATCAAAATTAATTATATAAACTTGTGCTTCACATTTTAACTCAACTTTCTTTTAGATCTTATTTTCATTTCAATTTATCAAAATTTTATAAGTTTGTGACAAATATCAATACTATTATTAAAACATTAACAAATACTAAAATTGTCTTTTGAAAACATAAACCTGCAATTGACACTTTCTGCTACTTTATTTTTTTTGGAGTTGATTTTGTTAATTAGACAAGGTTTAATTAAAATGATAATCCTATTCAATATAGGTTTAGGGTAATTTTTTTTGGTACAATAGATTTAGTGTAATTTTGAAAAGTCAATCAAATTAAAAGTATAATTTAATTGATTAAACTTGTTATAGGTAAAAAATTTAAAGAAATTATAGATCAAATTTTAAGATAAAGCAGTAATAGGAACGAACTCTGATAAATTTAAATTAAATAATTTAAAGTTTTACTTTCATTATATGATATTATTTCATGTTCAATCCAAATGTTATGAAAATTACCAAATTTCTCCATCCACTATTTCCAAAAAAATAATTATTTTTTATTGTATGCCTATGTCCACATTGCATGTCAATATGTCAACACATTTCATCAACATATACAATAGTATATCTGGTAAAGATAGACTTGTTAGCATATAAAAAAGACTTATGATTAAACAACATAGTACATCTAAATGTTGTTAGGATTGATTAAACATGCAAATCACTCACTCAACAATTAACAAATTATTTTTCATTAACCCTTCACCAGTAACTGGTAACTCTGGAGATAGGTGCCATTCACCATCTACAAAGAATTTTACTTCATACCTACATAATAATTTTGAGTTTTCTAGTTAGACTCAAAAGCTCTAGTTAATAAGCTCAATTTGGAAGCTTCAATGAGTTGATAAAAATTGTACCTTCCAGGTCTGAGCATCAATGTTGTTGAGAATCTTGTGTAGGAACCTGTATACTCTGGTGAAAGGTGCTCTCCTTGACTCCAACCATCAAAGCTTCCCATAACTTGCACACTCTAAAGGAAACAAAAGTTCAAACAAGCAATGTAGGCATAAGCAGATGCAATGATTTTTTTAAAACAAATTATCAATACGTCGAAAGATTAGCCCGATGATTTTATCATAACGGTTAAAATTATTTACTAACTTACCCTTGAAAGTTAGCATGTTAGGTCATACACAAACGATGAAAAAGCTTTGCAAAAGAATTCAGGGGCAGTTTGAATTGGCTTACTTGAGCTTATCTAGTGGCCGACATAAATACTTGTGAGACTATTTGAGAGCTTGTAGAAACAACTTATGACATGTGTATAAGCTATTTTCAGCTTATTTCCATAAGTTCTTCAGGATAGCTTATGAAAAAGCTTATAGCTTACATGAATATAATTTTAGTTTACTTTATCTTTTGTTATAAAAATAGTTTATTATGAGCACTTATAATGATAAGTGCTTAAGCTATAAGCGTTTCCGAAGAGGGCATTAATCTATCTATATCTAAGCATTTGAAGCCGGCCAACATACTTATTTTGTATCGTTAACGCATGCAATAGCTTATGAAAAAGCTTATAGCTTACATGAATATAATTTTAGTTTACTTTATCTTTTGTTATAAAAATAGTTTATTATGAGCACTTATAATGATAAGTGCTTAAGCTATAAGCGTTTCTGAAGAGGGCATTAATCTATCTATATCTAAGCATTTGAAGCCGGCCAACATACTTATTTTGTATCGTTAACGCATGCAATAGCTTAATATTATGAAGAGGGCATTAATCTATCTTCATGTGTTTCATGGGATGCATTTTTCTTTTTGCAGAAAACAAAACTCACGTCTGAAATAGCTTAATAGTACAGTTAAAGAAACTAATATGCTCTCTTCATAAAGATGAATTTTTTTGTGGGGTAAAGATGCGAGAAGGAATATAGAAAAAAAGAACTTTCAATGGTTCAAGTTAGTTGCATAAGCTAACTGATAACTCAGTCATCTTCATAACCCTATATATTCAATTTGTCATTAATGCATGCAAAACACAGTCCCCATGGTACAAAGTTCCAAACCATATTCTCAATACTTGGAAGTCAAATCTTGCAATATATGTGTTTACCTCAGCCATGCCGGCCCAAAATACGGAAACCTCCTTCGATTGTGCCACATCAACATCCTTTATTTGCTCATTCAATTGTTCATGTACAGCTATGAAGGCAAAAACAATGTATTTGGATCAATAAGGTTACAGAAGAGGATGAAATTGAATTAATGTTAAGTTTTATTATCTTATTCCATAACAAAAACAATACAGTTGTCCAGAAGTAACATGTATAGGTTGGTGGATTTATCAGCGTAAATAAATATCATTATACCTTTTAATCTAGCAACAAGATGAGTATGAATGTACTTTCCATTGATCTTTCTTGAACCATTTGGAATACCAGATTTAGCTATTTCTTCTGCTAGTCTGGCCAATGCCTGCCTCCAAAGAAACAATATTATAGCACAGAATATGATTCTCAAAAGCTTTTAAGTTTCAACAATTCTAAACTGCAACAAATGAATCCTAATGAGGCAAACTAATGTAATGCATACTAATTTAAAAATGATACATTTAATCTGTCAGATGACGTTCTTTTTCTCATTATGATCAAATCATCATATTAGTATAATATCGATTTTACTATCAAAAGTTACTAAAAATTTACTTATTTGTTTGCATAATTATATAGTATAATTTTCTTGTCAGACACAAAATTTATTTTATTTTAAATTTATAAATTCAATATTATGCAAGCTTTAACAAAATTTTAGTAGTCTTCTCAAATTTCATGTTTACCTTCAATTATGCAACAAATAACAAGCTTAAAAACATATGCAAGAACACCAAACAATGAAAATGCTAAACGTTGTATGTGATGATGACATGACTTTATGTTTTCAATTGCAATGGTTAGGAGTTTTTGACTTTGAACAACAAAAGAGTGTAGGTATAGAAAACACCAGTGGAGATGTATTCATGAGGTCATTCACTCACAAAAAAAAAGGTACTATAAAACTTCATGAATCAAGACATCAACCATTATGAAAGGTATAATAGTCAGTGTTGTCAAATTGCGGCTATAGCGTAACGGAATTTTAACAAACCGGTATTGTTCCGTTATATGCGATTTAATACAAACTGTTGTCAAATAGCGGCTATAGCAGTGCTATGCAAGTCTGTTAGTCAACTGGTATCAAACAAAGAAATGCGAGCAACATAAAAAGTAGTATAAAAACTCAGAAGATGGCAAGATATTTCAAGTTTCAACCTGAACTTCAAGCTCCATGACAGCAAGCTCACTTTTAAACTTTAGCAGTGCATCCTCCTTTATATACAACTGCAGAGAAAAAGAGGCGAGTTAACGATTTACTGCAAGGGCCTTTGCCTTTTATACATCCTCGTTACCACAGAAATCAGGGACACACACAAACACACCTGTCTTTTGAGGAACCGATTTTGTTGGTTGGCTTCACTAAGCTTCTTAGTGAGTTTTGCTCTTTCAGTATCAGCAAGCAATGCCTTTATCTGCCATATACAATTTGAAACTGAAGACCTAAGTAAGATAAACTTGTTGAAGTCACATACCACAAAAATGGTATCTTCAGCAAGTTTCCGGGAAAAAATAAGATACTTTTAGGCCACAATAAAGTATTCCCAATGTACAGCACTAAACATGGAAGCTCGTGATATCAAATTCAGTCTAGAACTTTCATAACTTACAGGATATAGATCACATACAAAGTTGCCTTTGTTATTAATTGTAAGTCACATATTCAAGAAGCCCTCTTATTTTAGAAATTGGCTTAAACCATTCCTACTGGTTGATTTTTCTGTTTTTAGAAATTGTAGAAAAACTTAAAAATATTCTGAATATTAATTATTTTTGTAAAGAATACGAGCACAAATACATAGACAAATTTTAACTAATGGGCCTAATACAAAAAAAAAATCTAATAATTACAGATTTACAAGAGAAATTAATAACCTTACAGACAACAAATATGAGGAGCACAAAAACAGTTCCCATCTAACAATGTAATTTATTTTTATAGTTCACAAGGAAATGCTTTGAAAGGAATTTTAAAATTTCAAACAATGGCTCCATTTGATTTCCAAATAGAGAAAAATATCATTGTTAGGACAATCAGATAGATGTTAAGGTATACCTGTTCACTGGTATGTGGTTGTGACAAGCTCTCGTCTTCTGAGTCTGTAGATGGATCCATATCCTCGTTAGGATCATCACCGGATTGTAATGATGCTGATGCAAATCCCTCTAAACTAGTTGCTATTGAATGTGTTCGACAGAAAAATGACCTTTTGGGATACACTGCGGTAAATGTTTGATGGGAAGAGACTAATCTGTGAAAGTGCCATCTTGAATTAAGGGACGCCACATTACATGGAAGTTTCTGAGAATTTTCCCTTCCTATTGTTCTCAAAATGTTGGAAAAGAATATCCCCTGTGCTTCTAGATGACACCTATATAAATTATGCAAGAATCATGACCAAGAATTTAGTAGAAAAGATTCAAAGTTTCAAGCCTTCAATGTTTATACTTAGTGTAAGCTTACCTTGCAATACTTATTTCCATTATAAAGTGATTTTACTTCCCCTGTCAAAGAGAAGAGAAGAAGGAACTTTAGGACCTAATCAAGCAATTATGTTGAAATTTACAACAAAGTTGACACTGGGAAAACCAAAATGTAAGAACTTAGGATATCTGACCACAAGAAAAATATATCACATACATTCTGATCTGAACAAGATGTTTCAAATTTATTGAGAAAACATTGATACTTACAGCAAACACCAAAAGCTAGAATAAAGAATGACTTAAACACGATAGGTTTTGGCTTATATTGGTTAGAACTAAAGACACAACCCTTTTAAAAATATATCATCCGCATTCAACAGTAAACTCTAAAAGGCAGTGTTCAGCACAAAACATTTATCCAGCATGAAACTAGATTGACAAATTTCCTCCATGGAAGGAGCCTCTATCTTATAGATAATCTCAACAAGAAATCAATCACTAAAGCACTCCTGCCAACTAATCCTTATCTCACAATGTAGAACCATATATACTTTGATTAGACAACGTTATAACTTATAAATCCCTATCATGAATAAAGATATGCCGTTTACTTCTTGATATCTCTTCATCACGATTTGGCTTGCATTTTTTCCTTGCTCTCTACCTATGACTAATGGACTATCCTCCATCTATTTAACCCTCTTTACCGTTACTTTTATAGATCTTCTCCATAGACGACCAAACCACCCAAGACAGGATTCTACTACCATATGAGTTACCCAATTCCAAATTTTATCTTGACTTGTGTGATACATTCGCATTTATGTGCAGTGTTGTCAAATAGTGCCTATATAAGCGCTATAGCATGGTTGATTTTAAACAAATCACTATTGTTCCGCAATACGATATTTAGTATAATACGTTATCAAATAGAAGCTACAACAGCAATATAGCACTGTAGCCTAGCAGAATTTAAACAAACTGCTAATTTTTGCAATCTGCGATTAACAACGACTATGTGACACTAAGTGTATGTTTGGTATCACAGTAGATATGCCAAAATCATGGTAGGTTACAGTGATTCTGATACATTCACCGTGATACCAAACATAGGCTAAGTTTACTTTCTTGTTGGCTCTTTTCCACCTAACATTCAATCACCTACCAGCATTGAAGGTCATGGAAGGGAGGGGGTCTTTTTTCTTCCTAATACAAAATCCTCCTATTGTGGGGAACTCAAAAATCGTATCGGAGAAGGGTTTGAATAAATTATCCAAGTCCAATCTATGTTGTTATAAAATTCTCAATATTAATCATAATACATTTTTTTTAAGAAGCTAAATTAGCCCACCCAAATTGGCACCAGAGAGAACCGAACATGAAACTTAAGGAGGAGCACACTCCCAGGTCCCAAACCAATACCACCGACCAACCCAAAGTGGGTTTAATCATAATACATTGATTTATCATTCTCTGCAAAAACACTAATAAAAAATGTGAAAAAATTTGTCTATTTTTTTAACCCTCTAGTTTCGAGGGGAAGGGTCTCCGATAATCGAGGTAAAACCAAAAACATTAATTGATTTAATCTACACTGCTAAAATCTTATGATTAACATGCAACACTACACTAATTGGTACTGTTTTTTCCACAATCAGCAGTTGAAAAATGTAAGGATAGCAAAGGAAGAGTGAAATAAAGTAATTGATGCAATTAAAGAAACTTACAGAGTTTTGAAGGGTTTGTTGTGTGCTTGAGATAATTGTTGAGTACTCTACTCTTTGGTTTTTGAGTTGAACATAAGGTTTTTGTGAGTGTGAGGTAGTAGTGAAAGACACCACAAGATTATTTTAGCACGTGGATATTAATCAACGGTGGATGATTGGTAACAACCCTGTTTGTTTTTTGTGGCTTCGATTCTTCTACTCCCTCCTTCTCTAATTATGTTTCTTCACTTCTTGAGTTCTTGTCAAGGGTGTGGAAAGGATGGATTTAGATGCTCTCCCATTTTTTCTCTTCAATTTCTTTTTCAATTTTTTTTATGTGTATTTTTCTCTTATCATTTATTCTCTCTCATCATCGATTGTTTATTTTTATTATTAATTTCTCTCTTTTCACACTCACAAAAAGGAAAATTGGAGAAGATCCAAATCCGAAAAGGAGTTGTATTGTAGCTCAAATTTATGTCTCTCATTAAATTATTATACTGTAATAAGAAAATGTTTTATTCAAAATGGAGTACAAGATAGGAGTATCGTAAAAGATAAAAAAAAATTACAGTATAATAATTTAAAAATCATTAAAAGTTATCATCTAATTTAAAAATATTTATACAAATATTTTTAAATATGTAATCTTAATAAAAGAAATAGATAAACTTAGTTTAAATTAAATTTTAAAGTTTAAAAATTATTAGTTTTGTTCAGTTGTAGGAATAAAGCTTGAGTTTAGTTGATATTTAATTAGCGGTATTGTAAAAAAAAAGCTACACTTGAAAAGTTCACATTAAATCAAAACTACAATAGAATTATGACAAAAGTAGTTATACATATATCTGTCGATATAAACGTCTATCAGTACTCAGTAACATCGCACACCAGTTGTTACCTCTGCTTATTAATCTTTGAACATCCTCCTCTTTATAAATTATATACACACACTCTCAATAAAAAATATATATATATATATTTGGTGCCCCTAAAATTTGATATCCTAAGCCATTATTCCTCTCAAACACCCTTTGAAACTCCCCTGCTGTACAACTCTCATATATATAACATGCAAATTCTAACTTATAAGTTATAAACCCCTTCAATTTGGTGCACCCTTCAGAATTATTTTGTAACCTACAGACCCTTTGAACCAGGAATGTCAATCCAATGCAATTGAAGCTCCACTTCACCAGATTCAACATTTCTTAGTCTAAGAACCATGTTTTGGAACACTTTCCCATCTTTATAAACAATGTGACTCTCTTCTGCTAAGCAATTCTGTCTGCTAGGTTGCACCCTTGTAACTATAGTATCATTTGGGAGACCTTCCAACCGCATCTTTACTGCTTCGACAAATGGACCAATGTCGATTTCGGCATCCCCCATTTTGTCGTCCATGGTAAAGCTGTCCTTGTCATACACATGCTGCAATGCAATATCATGTTTAGAATAATTGTTTGTCTCAAATTATTTGTCACTTTTGAATATTCGAACAATATTAGTCATTAATTTTCAATAATATTGTTATTTATTTCTATATCATCTACCGTATTTATACGGTAGATGATATACAAAGATATAACAAGGCAGTGTTTGTATGATCTTATATGTGTTTTATTTTGTCATATACTGATATACATATCAAATATCTGCCAATTTGAAAAGTCCAATTTTGATTACTGTCATATGATAATAGTAGTGATATGCATTAGTAAGTAACAATATGATAATGCAATGGTTAAAATTTGATTTGAAACACACACTGTTAAAAGAAAAGTAACTTACTAGATGGATTGGAGTATGAAGATCTGAAATGGATAAAGTCAAGTCATCATTCCACTCAGGATTCAGATTCTTCTTCACTACCTTAGTCTTCAGCTTCTGCATCAGACATAAAATGCAGCAATGACATGGATGTACACACAACAAAATGCATAAGGTTTCTACTTTCTACCTATGAAGCATCAACACTTTACGTTGAAGGTGTGTTTGGTATCTGACACCTACACGACATTGGCACATGTGGTTATAGCCAATTCTTCCATTTTTTCAAATTATTGGTGATCAGTATGAGGGCCTCATATTCTCCTTGACCAAAGTTCAATCTCGAGACTTTGCAAAATTTAATATTTTTAATTTATATTCTTAAACCTTATGGTTTTTTTAAGACCTCGTTAAAATTTTTGCTTTAGACCTCTACACCGATTGAGTCGACTTTGAATTGTCCCACACATAAATTTCAGTCTATCAATCAATAAAATTGACATAGTTGGAGTGTTGAGTACATAGTCTAATGACAATATAAAATAATTTTTCGAAATCTACTTTGTAATTCTAACAATTTATTTATTAAAACATCTTAAACTAAGTTCTAAAACCATCTATGCTAAAGAGAGATACTCTACTGTTAAAACCATGACATGATAAATACTCTACTGTTGGTCATGTAAAAAGTCACAAACATTTGAATCAAAGCTAAAGAGAGATAAATAGAAGAGTAGGATGGAAGGATTGTAAAAAAATACAAGTGATAAGATTAGAGAAAGATTAATTAACAACGAAATTAACATATTCAAGAAGCTTTGAAGAAAACTGTGATAGAATCCTAATTAAGCAACAAAAAGATTAAACCAAGTGAATAAATTTGACCTGTTTTCCCATGTTGATGACAACATAAGGATCACTGCTAGTGCTGACTAAATCCCTAATAGCAAGATTAACACCTCTTTGAACATGAATTTTGATCAGTCCCAACAAGTTTTCCATGGATAGAAACTGTTAGAAAATTTAGCAGAGTTGATTTTCAGAGAGAAAAAGTGCTGGCAAGACTAGAGACTTCTGACTAGTAAACTATGACTATACATATATATTTATTTATAATCTATGATGTTTTTGGTTCCTTGTTGTCTCTTCTTTATTGCTAAGTCATCAAGAAGTGTCTATTTATTGGTATGTCATACTCATACCACTCATCCAAAATATACGTCTTTTTATATGTTTCATTTTTATAATTTAGTAATTTTAAAATCTTAGAATTAATTGATATTTTTACCATTTTAATCAATATTATTTGGGGCAGTTATACTCCGGCCATAAAATAACAATTATGGCATATTTATTGAATTTCACATCATATGCTTAAAAATAACGACAAACTGGGGAGTAAGGGACGGGACAAAAACTAAAATTCTTATCCCCCACTGTACTATAAACAACTTTTTGTCCGCTGCACAAATTGTCTAAAACACTAAGATAATATTTTGTCCGATAAACATTGTATAAGACAACATTTGTTCAATATCTTCAACTTTATCTTATGTTGTTCTGTTCGGTACTTATCAGTTTGTAGATCAAACGGACCTAAGAATGAATGTCATTTTTAATTTTCAATGCAGAACTTTTTTCTTTTTCCACTTGTGCCCTCAAATTAATACTAGTAATTGTATATATACCCAACTCTTACATATAATTTTTAAACTCCTTTTTTCCTCTCAAGAACAAATTATATCACAAAATAAAATGGTTAATCAATTAAAATTATTAAAAACAGATAAGGAAAACTTATCACATCATCATCTGATAGATCATAAGTGCAGATTCTCATGTTTCTTGTACATCACATAGGACTAACACAATGCAAACTAAAATTATACAAGGAAAACAATTAGCATTTCCCATTCTTTTTACTCACTAGTCACTACTATTTAATGTGACACACTAAAAAGTTCAAAGTATATGAGAAATTAAAGCATAAGGTGCATTTGATTTATGGAGTTACAATTCTCATATCTATAACATGCCTTGAAATATTTTGTAACCTAGAGACCCCTTGAACCAGGAATGTCAATCCAATGCAATTGAAGCTCTACTTCACCAGATTCAACATTTCTTAGTCGAAGAACCATGTTTTGCGAAACTTTGCCATCTTTACAAACAATGTGACTCTCTTCTGCTAAGCAATTTTTTCTGCTAGGTTGCACTCTTGTAACTATAGTATCATTTGGGAGACCTTCCAAACGCATCTTTATCGCTTCAACAAATGGACCAATGTCGAACTCAGCGTCCCCCATTTTGTCGTCCAAGCTAAATCGGTCCTTATCATACACATGCTGCATCACATCATCACATGATAATGTTTAGAATATTTCTGTCTCAAATTTATTTGTGGTCCATGCTAAATCTGTCCTAAATGTATATTAATTAGACATTTTACCTAACTCATTACAATATGGACAATTCAGTCAAGAAATTGTTTTACATAGGAAATGACGGTAAATAGCTATTTTCTTAAGACGTGTGTTTTACCTTAAACGGTGAATAACATGAGACGGAGGGAGTAATAAATTGAACAAAGCCTAATTTTCATGATCTTAATAGAAAGTAACAAAGCAAAAATTTAACATATTTTTGCTATAGATGTTCTGTGATGTCATATACAGATCAAATTTCTGCCAATTGAAAGTCTAAACTTACTGTCATATGCATCGGTAAGAAACTTCCGTTTATTTAATTAACGTAATCAAATTTTGATTTTGAAACCACACACACTGTTAAAGAGAAGTTACTTACCAGATGAATTGGCGTATGAGGATCTGAAATGGATAAAGTCAAGTCATCATTCCACTCAGGATTCAGATTCTTCTTCACTACCTTAGTCTTCAGCTTCTGCATCAGACATAAAATGCAGCAATGAGATGGAAGTACACTCAATAAGAGATGCACAAGGTTGCTAACTATGTGGCATAAACACTTCACATTGAAGACTTGTTCAGTGTCCGACATGTGTTTGTGCACGACACTGACACATCTGGTTACATTCAATTCTTCCATTTTCTTAAACTATTATTGTTTTCGATGTATTGGTGGTGTGTCTGTGTTTGTGTCAGTGCGTCATAGTTTGCTATCCCTCTACAATGTAACATTAGTGAACACAATAATCCCAATAGATGAACAACTTATTGTGGGTTATATGGTGAATTCTTACCGTATATACTCCCAAAAGGACATAAATTTCAGCCTGTCTATCAATAAAATTGACTGAACTGGAGTGTTGACTACATAATCTAGTGACAGTATAAAAATAATAATTTCCACCAGTTTATTCATTAAAACAACTTAAACTAGTGTGATTTCCACATTAAAATGTAAAGGGTGATCACTCACCATCCAAACCCAAAGGATAAGGATGCCCCATCACATTTATAGATCCAACTAATTGCCTAGGAACCTGAGCAATATGAGACTACAAAGGACTTCAATATCCAACCTTACAGCTAGCGTAGGTCCTAGGTCTAATTTTCACATGGTAATCTTTAACCCGACTTTGATACCATGTGAAATGGACTTGGATCTCATCCCAAATGCTAGTTCAAAGCATCCAACGGTCTGGAATCTACACAATGTGGGACTCCAAAGTCCAAACAGCTTCAATACCAACTCCAAACAACTTCAATAAATTTCTCACGTGTTTCTCTCTCCTATTGAATGACCAGAGATCACACCTTAACCTCTCATGTGTAATTTTACACATGAGAGGATAGAATCCCTTTAAAGTTTAAACTAAAAATTCTAGAACCATCTATGCATGTTGAGATAAAAAAAAGTCTCAAACAATATAATCAAAGCTTAAGAGTGTGTTTGGTTTTAGAGAAAGAAAAATAAACACGGAAACCAACTAATGAACTTGAACTAAAAACACAAAAATCAATGAATGGAATTGGACTAAATTAGTCCAATTATCATTCATATGTTTCCGTATTTTTCTTTCTTTCTCTCAAACCAAACACACCGACAGAAACAACAGAGTTGAATGACAAAAGTGATTAATTAAGACTAGAGAAACAAAACCAGGAGAAAGACTAATTAATTAACAAAGAAATTAACATAGTCAAAAAGCTAAGAAAAAAACTGATTAACAAAAAGATTAAAACAAAGTAAAGGATTAAATTTGACCTGTTTTCCCATTTTGATGATAACATAAGGATCACTGCTAACTACATCTCTGACAGCAAGATCGACTCCTCTTTGAACATGAATTTTGAGCAGACCCAACAAGTTCTCCATTGATAGAAAATGTGTTAAAAAAATCAGTAGAGTTGATTTTCAAGAGAGAAAACGTGAAATATTTATTAGTAATCTATGTTGTTCTATCTTTTTTGTTCTGTCTTTATTGCAAAGTCAAGAAGAAGAAGTGGTCTATTTATTGGCAGTGGCCTGTCATAATACCATTCATCTAGAAGTTTTTTTGTTTTTAATGTAATATTTTTTTTCATTTTTATATTTATTGTTTTAGAATAAACAATAAAAAATATCCTGAATTATCAATTTTCTCAAATTTAGTTCTTAGAACTAATTCAAAATTATAAACAAAACTTTACTAATTTATAAATTTATTAAATAGTTGATGTATCTGACCTATATTATAAATTAGATTAGTTATTCAATGAAATTGTAAAATAAAATTTTGCTTATAATTTTAGCTAAAGATTCTTAAATTATTATTAGTCCATTTCATGTCTTTAAAAACATGAGGGAGAATGATAGTTCAAAGACTTTTTTATATACTAAAAATAGTTTAAAATTTACTTAAGCGTTAAGAGAACTAAATTGAAGAAAGATTGAAAGTTGAGAAATCAAATTAATGGTTTATTCAATTGTTTTATTTTGATAATTTAGTATTTTTAAAAATTTAGAATGAATTGACGTTTTTATCATTTTAATCAATATTATTTGGTGCAATTATATTCATACTTTAAAAGAAAATTCATCTTTTTCTAATCACCAATCCATTTTTTTCTAATCACCAAAAAGCAGCTTTTTATGGTAGTTTATGAAGGGAAAAAAAGCTTATAAAAACATAATTTTTGTCAATAAAAACTTATGAATTAATATAAAAATTTATTTAATTGCTTACCAAAAAATAAAAATTTATTTAATTGCTAAACTATTTTCATAAGCTCAAAATATAATCAATTGCTAAACTATTTTCATAAACTAACTTTTTTATAAGAGAAGGGAAAAACAGGCCTTATTTTATTAATTATTGACTTAAATATTAATGTAAGTATATAATAAAATATAATCAATTGGAAATAGTCCACTAAATAAACTAAGGGTAAGAATTCACGTGAGAGAATTAATAAGCTACTTCTTTTTTATAAAAACATAGTTAATAAGCTTCAATTAAAAAAGAATTCTGCGTCAAAAAAAAAAAAAAGAATTCTTTTAGGGTAATCTACTAATCTTAATTGCCATGTAGAATATGACATTAAGGTTAAGGACATGGTTTACATAAAGGACATGGTTTAAGGTAAGCCTTACCTCAAATATTGATGCTCTCTTTCACTGCCAACAGTATTGTTGAAGGCTAAAATTCGTAAAAAAAGAAAAAAGTGTTGAAGGCTAAAAGATATGCGAAACATATTTTCTAACGTTTTTAAAACAAGTGCCATGCTTGAGGAAAAAAAAATAGTGTCATGTTAGTAAAAAAAATAGTGTTTTAAAATAAATGTCATTTTTATTTTTCGATATATAATTAATTTTTCATTTATAATACAAATAGAATGTAAACAGTATTCGTCCATAAATTCTAGCTCAAATGGTAGAACTATCGAAATTGTTAGTGTCGGACGCTATGACCGGGGTTCGATCCCTTGTCACTCCACTTTGTGTGTGCGAGTTTTCAATGACTTTGTCATTTCGTCTACAAAAAAAAATGTAAACAGTATTCTAACATGACATTTATTTTAAAATACTAACCATTGCAACCAATGTGAGACCTAACATACTTGATATATCTCAACTTTTCCTCCTAAGTGTGAGTTTCTTCACGTCCGCAATTCACCACCACTCACTTATTGCTTCCCCATCAATTCAAACCCAACACTGATATCGTTGTTAGGCCGTTGAGGGAAGGAAGGAATCACTGAGTTGAATCAACATATTAGGTCAAGAGCAATTACACAAGTGACTTTTAACATCACACTTTCACTAAAAAAATATTAAGACATTAGATTTATCTGTTTATAGGTACTCTCATTATCTGTTACTCAACATCAATTATTCTTTCAATCAATATGTGACTTAACCCACACTTAATATATCTCAACATCACATCTTCAAATCTTTATTGGTGAGGGTCAACATGAATAAAATGTGCTTAATTATAAAGAAAGAAAGAAAAAACATGAGAAAAATGTGTTTGTGTCGGTGGATATATACAGAGACAATATGGAATGATGAATGTGATGATTCTATATGTTCCTCAACTCTTAAAAATAGTGTTTCAAAATAGGAAAATGTTAAATAGTGCCCCGGAGCACTCTTTAAGCATATTAAATAGTAAGTTTTTATTAAAATTTTATAGAAATATATGAAGTCAACACATTGAAAATTGAAATGATTCACTTTTTGAATAAATTATTTTTTAAAATGGAATGCTTAAAGAGTGCACCGGGAACACGGTTTAGCAAGACCCTTTAAAATAATGCCATTTATATTTTTCAATATATAATTAATTTTTTCATTCATAATACAAAATAGAATATAAACATTATATTTTATCTTGCATTTATAATGATAAAATGAACATCAATAGTTAATAATGTTAATTTAGTAAATATATTATACTTTTTAGCAATTATATTGTATTTTTTAATTTATTTTGAACAAAACTTTTTTTTAAGAAGGCAAATGAATATATAATAAAAATAGAAGTTTAGCACAAAGTGTTAACTATTAACCCATTTCTAGGAATGACACCTTTTGTGCAAATATTATTTC
Organism: Trifolium subterraneum; assembly: GCA_951799995.1. Taxonomy (NCBI): domain Eukaryota; kingdom Viridiplantae; phylum Streptophyta; class Magnoliopsida; order Fabales; family Fabaceae; genus Trifolium; species Trifolium subterraneum. The sequence goes on from OX637466.1 coordinate 50,565,753, forward strand.
TTTCTTTTTATAGAAATCAACAAGCTAATTATACTATTTTTTTTTGACAAAAAAATAGTATTATTTGAACAAACTTAAATGACATTTATTTTAAAAGAGAGAACTAGAGAAAGAATGACTATTTGGTCAAAGTGTGTGTCGGACACCCTTAAAATCAATAATTGAATAAAATGTGTTTGTGTGGATGGATACAAAAACAATAATTGAATGATGATTTTGGGTGCGTTTGTTTAAGTTTTTTAAAAAATAATTTTATTTTGAAAAAATCTAGAGATTTCTTTAAAAAAATTTAAAAAACATTGAAGCTAATTTTAGTTTGTTTATTATCTAAAAATCATTTTTTTAGAAAAATGTGAAGCTCCTATACTTAAGTTTTTGTTCCTTAAAAAAATTATTAGGATTAACTTTCCATTGTAAGGCTAAAATTGTTTTTCTAAAAATTACAGAACAAACACTATTAAAAGAATAAAAGTATTTTTCATAAGAAACTTTTTTTCCATAAAAAAAAAATGATTTATTTTCTTAAAATAGAGTTTTTGTAATAAAAAAAATTGTAACAAACACACCTTTATATGTTCCTCAACTCTAAAAAATCTGTGATTATCAACTTTGTTTTGGGTTTGGGGTACTTTTTTGAAGAGAAAAAACCTCAAGCATTTGTAACAAAAAAAAAACCTCAAGCATTTTACTCCCAAATTTAACATCACTAATGATAAAATTGCAATGAATTTTCACACAAACACTTGTTTCTTTGTAAGATAAAATTAACATTACTAATGATAAAATTTTGTGAGAATGTTAATATATATTCTAATGGCACGTGTTAAAGAAGCAAATATAGGAATTACTTCTTGAAACTTGTGCATTTTTACTTTTAAGCATTAAATTTCTTACATTATAAAATGTAGTAGAGCTGATGGTTATATTATATAGCTGCGTAATTTCCGTCAGCTCTTGTGTTAAGGGCCGGAATTCCGAGCTATTCGCGTTGGCAAATTTCTCTTAAGATTAGATCCCAATTAGCATTAAAGGGGCTTTTGTTTTCATTCTCTATTATGGATAGCTTGCCCTCTGTTGTCAAGTTTTTTGTTTTGCCTAGGCTTTATTAGGTTTATGCAGGTGGTTTAGGTGGATGGTCTTTTTTTTCTTGCTGGTGGTTTTGGAGCTAGTAGCCTGGTTCTGTTTGCTGTGGTGTTTTGTTTCTATTTGGGGAGTTTTGGTCCTTTTGTAATCTATGTAACTCTCTGGCATTCCTTATGCCTTTTGATCAATAAATTACCCTTTTAGCTGTTGCAAAAAAAGGATTGTTATATTAAAATATATTATCATGTGTCCTTATGACACATATTAATACGATCTATAAAAAATTACAATGTATTATTAGTAACGATAAAATTTATCATTGAAGAATTTGTGAATCTCACACTTGTTGTTACACACTCACATTATACGGGTATTTATAGGTGGTTACAATGTAGAATTGGCTTAACTAACTTATATTAACAAACTAACAGAATTTTAAAACTAGTTAACCAACTTTGTTGCTTGTGCCACAAATAATAATAAATAAATCATCTAACTAACTAATTATGGATTACTTCATAAAAAAATTCCCTTCCTTTGATATAATTTTTTCAAGAAACCACCATAATTAGAATCTTTGATATTTGAATGGATTCATGAAGTATTCTCACAAATTTCTGTATTTTGGATTGATATTGAGACTAATCTCTACTCAAATCCTTAGGTTGTTCAAAGCTCTTCAACCCTCACCAAAAGTATATTTTATTAGGATTGAGCATTGATCATCTGGATCATCTTAATCAACTATATAAGTCACACTCATTAAATCCATTCAATTATGATTTGAATATTAGAAAAGTACCCATAAAACAAGTTATCCTTATGAAAATAAATGACACAATTATTCTATTTCTATGGATCAAGTTCTCCAATTTCACAATTATCTTTTTAATGTTGACGACAATGTAATGGTATTTTTGCGTAAGGAGAGAGGTTCCCAGTTGGTACTTACAGCAAGTTGCAGTCACGCAAGTAAGATCCGTTCAAAGTGACCCGAAAGATCAATGATAATGCTTATGTTGGGTAGCTCTTATGGATTCCATGAATATATCAAATACTTCAATGTTGCTAACATTCATGAGTATCAAGCAGATGAAGCTCTTTATCAAGATGAGAACTCAGGGTTGAGTTCTTCAAAGGTGCAAAAGACTGATGTAGGAGTACTAGTTGTGTGTTGCCATAAGAGGAAGAGCTCTAATCTCGTTTATTAGGATTAGTTGTTAGGAACTATTTTCATAAATTCATTATCATTTAAATTTAAAAGATAATTATCCTATTTAATAGGATAATCTCTTCTAACAAAAAAAATTCCTAACAACTAATCCTAATAAGCGTGATTAGAGTTCTTCCTCTTCTAACAGCACGCAACTTCTTCTTCAATAAATATGCACAACAACGAATCCTAAATAAGGTTGATGGAGAAGGAATCACAGAAAGATGAGTTAGTGCAAGAGTGAGGTATATTACGGGGGGAAAACATTCATCGGGGAAGGAAAAAACTCTAAAGTCTAGACAAGTGAAAGGGAGAACACATATATTCGTACTACAAATAGAGGAAGGGTGAAAGAGATATTCGTGTTACCAAGAACCGAACTCAGGTTTAGACAAACAAACCATCCTAGGAGAAGTTTATTAAGTATCCACTTAAGTCAAATATCTTGTCTTTTTATTTATATATTGTATAAATTTATTAAACTTTTTCTCTTATTTTTTTTTTTAAATGAAATTATATTTTTGGTCTACACTCTAATTTTTAGATAAAGTGGATGGTGATTATTCAAAATTTGGTTGGAAAGTAAGTAAAATCGAATTAAAGATTACTCCAACCATAATTCGAACCAGAATTCTCCAAAATAATTTGTTCTTAATTGTAGTCATTAACCACTAGAGTTACAAAATATTAAAGTGCTATTGTGAAAAATAAATAATTTTAAATTAGGGAATAAAATGCTTAATAATTTAGGTGAGAGATTCGGATAATATACTTAAAAAAAAAAAAAACCCTAATAATTTAACAAATTAAAGTGGAAAATGCAACTACATATAAATTATGAGAGAGAGTTTTGAGTAAATAAGAAAAAATGAAGAGTAAAAATACATTTGATTCTACTTGACAACCCCATAAAATTAGGAGCGACTCATCATCTTCTTAAACTCTTCAAAATTTACATTACCATCATTATCAGCATCCACGTTTCCGATCATCTTCCGGCAATCACTCAGAGAACATTTCTCCCCTAACCGCCGCATCACCGCGTGAAGCTCCTTCGCCGAGATCACTCCGTTCTTATCCAAATCATACAATTCAAACGCCTCGCGAAGCTCCTTATCATCACCGCCGCCACTGTGCAATTCACCGAACTCTTTCAGATCAATGTAACCGTCACCGTTCCGATCAAGCTCTCCCATCATACGATTGATTTCTTCCGAAGTAGTTTTAGATCCAAGCGCCACCATCATTTCCTTGAGCTCCGTTCGCGAGATCTTCCCGTCGCCGTTCTTATCGAATTTGTTGAAGATCTTGCGTATTTCTTCGTCCATCGCGGACGCGAAGAGAATCAGAGAAGGAAGATTTGTGATTTTCAGTTGAGTTAGTTTTGTGATGCGTGATTTATAGAGGAAACGTGATTCGATCACGGAAACGCGTTTTTAATTAATTAATTAGGTGAAAAGTTGAAGATAAAAGTGATTATGAGGTGGCTTAAGTTGTAGGACACAAACGCGGTTTTAGAGTGAGTGTAGCGAAAGTGTAATAGAAAAATTGAAAGCGAAGGAAGGTAGATAGATATATGTATCACAAGAAAACAAGAAGCGTGTTATGAATGAATTATGGTTGGAATAATGGAATGCACGAGATTGATTCATCGCACCATGTTATGTTGTGCTGTGAATCTGAATCTGTGATTGTTACTCATCATTGTTTGTGGTTAAGTTAGAAGCTGTTCTAAAAGCACAAATTGTAGATATATATCATACTCTATCAATACCACAATATATGTCACTTTCACACTTTTATGCATATTAAAAAATAAAATTAATGTTGTATATAAAAAATAAACTATGAGTTAGTTTACGGCACATCATAATTTATAAATACCGGCGGATTACCATTGAATTTACAAGGTAAGCACATCATAATTCAAAGTTAAAGTTATTTAATTAACATTGAAAGGTGTTGTATATTGAATTTAACTTTTCTCGTGATTATGTCAACCATTTTTTAACTCACTTTCTACTTAAAGATGACGTAAATCATGTCTCTAAATAAGTTGCATTCTCAAGTACATTTACCGCATTTTAACACAGAGAGAGTAATAAGTTCCTATTTTGTGCGAGTATCCATTAATTTATTTGCCATATGATTTTTTAGAGTCCACCACAACAAGCTAGACCCAAATAATCCTGATAGGTTCCATCACAGTTAAGATTAATCCACCCTTCTCGAGGTCTTTTCCAACCGATGAAAATAGTGACACATTGACGAATATTCATGGATGATGGATGCACTTGCCTATGTCTTAAACCATCTTGATAATCATATAAGTTGGGTTGGTCGAACGTTAAAAGTCATCTTCAAAAATTGTTTTGTTTCTCCACTTCTACATGTGCTAGCACGCCACGTTGTCACCATAAAAATTGTTCTCCATTTCCTATTTTGAATATCATGCAGATGATGGTTGATGTTCTTGAATATTCATTCAATGCAACATGACAATCGCTCAAAACATGAATAGTGGTTTCATTGACTCTATTACATCTAGAGTATGTGGGAGAAGCTCCAACACCTCATCGCCAAAAAAACATTTCCACAAGTTGTGAACAATGTGGATCATTCTCCAACCGTCATTGTAAGTTTCCCTTGAGTACATTTATTTTTAATCTGAACTATGCATTCAAAATAGAATATTCTTCCGATGTGATTGTTGGTGACATATTATAATCAAATGGTGATTTGGGCTTCAAGTACCAAGAAAAAATATATTTGTAAAAATATTAGTACTCGAATGCCCAAGTCAATATTTGCTTAGTAACATGTACCGAAGTTAATATCTTGAGGGAGAGCCTCTTATCATATGTTTGGTAACATGTATAAAAGAGCTTTTGGCCACTCCTAAACATAATCAACTTTAATTAAATAATTAAAAAAATTATTTAATTCCCTAAATTAGTTAAAAAATAAGAAAATTGCTAAAACTCAAAATAATAAAATTTTAACTTTATTAGTCAAAAAACATTTTTAATTTTGGTCAAACTCTTCTTTTTTTAATTTGTATTTACCATATAAAAAACATTTTTAATTTATTTTATTAATTTTCAAATTATTTGTTTTATTTTGTACTCTCTCTCAGTTTCATTTCCCCTCTGTATCTCAGTTTCCCACTGTCAAACAGAAAACGTGAAGGTTCTCTACTTCTCACTCTATTTTCTTTTTTTTATTATGTTTTTTATTGTTTATGAGTTTCTGCCTGTCTGTTTTTTTAATCTTTTTCTTTCGTTCTCTAGAGCTTTGTTTTATGCTTAAATTAGAGTAAGCACCTAGAAATTTTGTTATTTGGATGCTTAAAATTGTCTATGAAAATGAACCTTAATACCAATTTAAAATTAGAGTACATTTAATTTGAATAAAATAAAACACATTGATATTGCTTTAGGCTTCTATTTCCATAAGCTAGATCTAGCGTATTAGGAGCCATTCCATAAGTTATGTCTTATATGTAATGTACTAAAGGTTTATTGCAAACAATTGATAGACTTTTATTCTAATCCATGGTGTTTCACTTTTAACATTGTAGAGGGTAAAAACATATTAATTCTTTTATGTATTTAGCAGAGCCGAATTTTTAAATGCATTTTATCAATATCCCCATTACTCTCCCCACACCCGTCTTTTAAAATCGGGGAAAACCCAAACCCGAATTCGGTTTTCTCATGTCAAAATCGAGGCAGGGCGGACGGGTACCCACGAGTATGGATTATATTGTTATGCCTAGAAATATGGTGTTATACATAAGTTCTTTAATATAGCTTATGAAAATAACTCGTAGCATATATAAAAAAAATTATCTTTATTTTATCCTTTGATACAAAAATAGGTTATGTAAGCTTATACATGCATGTTTATGATGCTAAAGGGTATGTGCTATAAACTTCAAATATGTTGTTTAACCAAATAAGCCCTAAAATATATTTTAACTCTATTTCCCTTCTATTCCATGTACCGAAAGTTAATTGGAAACTGATAAACATTTATTCTATATGGTGTTTCATTTTCAAAATGTTTAGGTATCATCAAAGAACAAAGAAGGGGAGAGCACAATGGGACCAAATTGGCATGAACTTCCAACAGACATTACAAGAAACATCCTTATGAGACTCGATATCATTAACATTGTAACAAGTGTATGTCTAGTGTGTCCTTTATGGTGGAACATTTGCAAGGATCCTTTCATGTGGCGCACCATTCATTTGAGCAACAACGAAACTTCCCGTTACTCTAACGAGGATTTGGTTAAGATTTGTCGTTATGCTGTTAAACGAAGTTGCGGTCAATTGGAAGACATTGAGATTGTGTCTTTTTGTACCGACGATCTCCTTCGATACATAGCTAGTTGGTAATATTATTTCCTTTTTGCTAGCTTTCAAATCTTGCCAAATTATTGATTCATTTATTCATTAGCATATTGTATTTCATAATTTTTCCAACAAATCTTACAGTGGAAGTCAGCTACGACGCATACGGCTAACAGATTGTCAATATATTTTATACAATCAATTTAGTGAAGTTGCAAACAAATTTCCCATGTTAGAGGAGCTTGACATTTCATTTAGCAAACTATGTAAGGGTTCTATTGAAGTCATTGGTCGGAGTTGTCCACTTTTGAAATCACTGAAATTTACAAGAATGTTGTGCGAAGATAATCAATATATCGAATGTGATGATGATGCATTTGCTATTGCGAAAACCATGCCTAAGCTACGCCATCTTTCGATGATTGACAACTTACTCACCGATGTTGGGTTGGAAGCCATTCTTGATGGATGCCCCCTTCTTGAATCTCTTGACCTGCAAGAATGTTCTCTTCTTGATTTTAGTGGTGGTTTGGGGAAAAGGTGTTGTGATCAGATTAAAGATTTTGTACTTCCAATTAACATCGACGAACCTCTTGAAAGTCTAGTTGCAATGATGTTAACTAATTTGCATGTTTTGCCATAGGAAAGTACTGAGATGTTTTAATTTTGCTTATTTGCAATTTTTTAAGAACTGTGTACCATACTTGGTTGGCATGCTTTATTAATAAGATGGATTATCTTTTTATTAAGTATTTTACATTTTGGATTGTTGGTTTAATTGTATAGTTAGATTCATTATTAATTTCTTGCATGGATTCTGTGCTAATTTTTCACTTATCTTTCACATACTTCCGACAAAGAATGTTGGACACGTGTTGGTATCGGACACCGACACACACTTATGATTACTCTTAATTATATCATTTTCTCAAATCATTATTAGTGTTGATGTGTCAGTGACTGTTTCGTGTCTGGTATCTATGTCTGTGCACGTGCTTCATATATTTGTGAATGTCTCATTTGATACAACTACCTCATATTCTAACTTCCAAGTGTGTTTATATTTTATATTGCCATAGTTGAATATAACTATTATGCAGGGGTGATTTAGAATGGATGTTGATTATCTGTTCTTATATTTACTATTCAATGATGATATAAAGTGGCTAAATTTACATATAAATGTGAAATCCTCTTTATTGCAGTAAATATCTAACCGTTTTATAGCACCTACGGACTACGGTTGTTATTGGTTGATGAATATATTTTGTTGGGATAGATCTTTGATGCCTAGAAAAGGGTGTTTTCTCAAAACATATATGTATTTCCACGTCAAAAAATAAAAAATTCCAGTGTGCCAAGTTGTGTGTGAATTAACTACCTCAGCCGGCTGTTGTGTGTGAATTAACTACCTCAGCCGGCTGTTGTAGAGCCGTATATAGTACAAAGAGTCATGTATAATAATTATTGTGTCTCTTAGATCTCTAGATGTAGTTTTAAGACGATTGATTTTTACTTTTTAATGTTGGGTCACGAAGGGGCAGTTAGGGATCATCCACATTGGGCTTAAAGCCCCGTTTGACCCGGCTTAATTTTTACTTTTCGACTTCTCTTTAAAGGATGTAGAGAATTAGAAAATTATATCTGGTTCTAGTTCTCCTTAAAAATAGTAGAGAAATAAAGTAAAGAAGTAAAAAATATGAAGAGTTAGGGTCAAATACAATTTTTATTTCTTTACTATTTTTAAGGAGAGACAAAAAAATATAAAATAATTTGGGTTAAACGGAGCCTAAGAACAACTCTACAAGTGAGTTAGACACTACACTTTAACCCAAAACCTTAAGGTGCTACGTTTATGGGTCATCTCACTTATAAAGTGTTCAACCTCCACTTATCTAAACAATGTGAGACTTAACACTCACACTTGTCACAACACTTAAAACGGTTAGCGGCGCGGCTTCTTAAATACTCCTCTTTACTTTTTAAATTACAATAATCGTTGGAATATACTCTTAAAAAGGTTGGCGGTGATTTTTCCTTTAGTTCATAATATTATGTTCTACGAATATAAAACTATAATATCATAGCTTAGAGGTCTCTATTGTGAGACTTTGAGACACACTTTGAATACATTTAGGGGTCATTGTGACTGTATATATAAAGTTATCGTGTGTTTGTAATCAAATTTAAGTTTTCGTATTTTAATATTATGATGGCATCATGTTCAAATCCAACAAAGGAATCAGATATTGAGATCACAAAGTTGCCAAATTGGCTTGAACTTCCCAGAGAGATCACAACAAACATCCTCCAAAGACTTGATATAGTTCAAATTATTTTGACGATATGCCAAGTATGCTCTTTATGGCGGAACATATACAAGGATCCTTTCATGTTCCGCACTATTCACATAGGCAAATATTATGTCTCATCTTTTTTACTTAAAGAAATTTGTAATTATTTTGTTGAACGAAGTTGTGGCCATCTAGAAGATATAATCATTAGTGGTTATCGCAGGCATAATCTCCTTAAATACATAACTGACAGGTAATTTTTTTTCTTCTTCTTTGTATTCCTTTTAAATTTGAATTACCGATTATTTTATGTGTCATGCTAAAATAATAGACAAATATTAGAAATATTCTATTAAAAATTGTGAATTCTACTTTTTAAAAATTAACTTTTGTTTTCCAATTATTTTGATTGGAAATATTTTTGTTGTTGATGGATCTCCGCATGTGGAGATCTGCGAGGATGTAGATGGAGGACTAATACTCTCTGAAACAAAAAAATAAGGGCGGAGATAGGGAGTATTTTAGATGGTGGAGAATTGAATCGTAAAATAAAAATATTTACTGGTTAATTCTCTCGCCCGGTTACACATATATAGATTTTGATTTGACCACTTATTTATTTTGATTTGACCACTTATTTAACCTTTATTTGGTGGTGTTAATTTGTTGGATACATTTATTTCTTTTATTAATTTTTATTTAAATATTACAGCACAAGTAACCTACGACGTGTACGATTTGCAAAACCATGGACATTTCCAGTCGATTATGAATTTAGAGAAATTGCTACTAAGCTTCCAATGTTGGAGGATTTTGAAATGCCATTTTGCAACATATCTAAAGATTCTCTTGAAGTTATTGGTCAATGTTGCCCTCTTTTGAAGTCGTTAAAATTTAGCAAGATATACAAGAAAAATGTCAAGTGTGATGATGATGCATTTGCTATTGCAAAAACCATGCCGAAGCTACGCCATCTTAAGATTTATGGAAACTTACTCACTAATGTTGGGTTGCTTGCCATTCTTGATGCATGTCCTCTTCTTGAATTTCTAGACCTACAACATTGTTTTAATCTTGATTTGAGCGGAAGTTTGAGGAAAAGATGCGATGATCATATCATGGAGTTACGGATACCAACTTACAAAGTTGATAAAATTTGTTATAATCATTATGATTATGGTGATGATTATGAGTATGAGTATGAGTATGATTATGATTATGATTATGATGATGATGATTATAATGACGATTGTACTTATACTTATGATTATACATATACTTATGATTATACTTATACTTATGATGATGATTATTAGCTTTGATCTAGGTGATTATGCAGATAATTTATTTTTAAATGAAGTGTACTTAAGTTTTTCAATGACCTTTTATACATGCTTGGTTAAACGGGCATGCTTTATTAATAGGATGGGTCATCTTTTCTTGTATTAAGTGATGTTAAATGATTCCTAATATTGTTTTGGTTAAGCTCTATTGAAAAGGTTGTACTCGGTAACTTTCCAAATTGCAGTAGTTTTTTTCTGTAAAATAGTTTCTTACACCAGCTAGAACATATATAGGTTTAAATGCAGTTTTGATGGTCAAATTTGAACTTTTATCTCAACTCGTTTTGACTAGGGCCGGTGCGATGAACTCAACTTGTAAACCTTTTCAAAATCAATTTTTTTGCAAATTTATCACCGATTTAACCCAATTTTCAAACCTTAAAACATTAAATTTATACCTTCTCTTATTTGTATAATGCTCAAACATGTATTTTTCATTTACCAATAAATTGTTCATTCACTATAAATGAAACCGCAACTCTAGTAATACCATATATACCACTAGTTTAGTTAATTTGCATTTTAAATACAATAATAATGTATTGCATTAACACAATTTATTCAAAATAAATTATCAGTGACAACACAACTCATCATTATGTGAAGAATCTAATGACAGAACCGAGAAATGGAACATTTCTAATGGTTGTAGAGAAGATATCACGATGTGTTCCCTTTTCCGCACGTCTTATTAAATTTGGTGAAGTTCGATGTGCATGAACGTGAGTCCGTATTGGGTGTAATGTTAATTTAATTTTTACAGATTGGTGTAATAATTTTTTAGTTTGTTTTCATAACATCTAAATTGATTTCCTTTAAATTGTAAAGGTTGAGTATCCCTGGTACTTCTTATAATTCAATTTTTAGCTTATAAAAAAAACGTGAATCAAACGCCGCTTCCTATTAAATATGTAAATCTCTAAAACGAATATTGCAATAATTATCCATGCCTACAACAACCTTTTGGTATTTTAAATTCTAAATTTAAGTAATTTTTTATTTCAAAATTTAAGTAAATCTGGTTTTAATAATGGCATGGTTGTTGCTCGTATTTCAAATCAAATATCATTTGTTCTTAATTATAGCCTAATATTAGGTTACATTGATTGAATTTATTTTTGTTCAACTAAAAAGAAAGCCTAATTTCAGTTCATATCATATTGGATGTGTTTGTACATTTGTGTGAAATATCTGGCTTACCAAAGATTAATTAATGAGAAAATATTAGTTCAATATATATGGTACGTCTAATAACATTATTTAGAAAGTCTTGTTTGATCAATATCTAAATGTGTTTTAAAATTTAATGGGAAATGCTAGCGAGTTCACGAAACCACTCGTTAGTAAGACCCTTAAAATATTAATATGAGAGGTAAAATAATGGGACACTCTCTACAATTGTGTTAAGAAGTCTTACGTCGAATATAAGTTGTACAGAACATGAATTTATAAGCAAGAGGTAATCATATGTTCATCTTACAAACTTGTTTTGTAGGATTGAAATATTATGTCAAACTCTCAGTTCTAATAAGTTGCACCATTAAAACAAAAAGTAAACGAGTTGTTTCAAAATAATGAACTCGTAGAACTAAGAAAATACTTTTGGTAAGTGTTCACCTTTTTTTTTTTGAACGGCAAATATAATATTAATAATAATCAGATTTCCGTACAAGATGAACAGATACAGGATAATCATATACAACACTACCCAATTAAAAAATTACTTTTATATATAGTTGTATCCAAACAAGATAAAAATTAATTTTTATCAAGATAAACAAACACAATATAGCTTTTGATTTTTTGTAAAATCTCCAAAAATTAATCTCTAAATTATTTAATATCAAAATCACTTATTTTTTAATAGAACAAAAAAAAAGTAGTTTTGGTAAGAGTTTACCATTGAATATGCTCTCAAGAGAGGGTATGCTCAATAATAGAAGATACAGATAATCATATACAGCAGTGCCCAATTACGTTATATTTACAGGATTTTCTTTATCTTATGAGGCTAAGGAAAATGAAACATTACCAAAGTTTTTTTTTTTTTTTGACAAAATCAAACCTAATTTTCTTTACTTGGTAAGATTTGTGTTTAGACCTTGCTTGACAAAATAAACCCAAACAAAGAAGGTAAGTTCGTGGCATAATTTCATTGCTGAAGACAAATTAATGCAAAGACTTTGGAACTAGCTAGTCAGTGTTTTGAGGTCATATAATTGTCAAAGACTTTGCAAGTTTAAGGTAGATTTTATTCTTTTAAGTTAAATTTGGACCTTCAGATTTAAATCGGATAATTGTAAACACCAACGGCATGCTTCGATTACATGCAATTTAGATGGAATAGGATTTCCTGAAGTTACTACGTTCTGCTGTAACTATTTTAGTCGTTCGATCCAAAATTAATGCTTGAGATTGATTTAATCATAAAACTGTATGAAATATCATAACTGTACGATTTTAAATTAATGTCTGAGATTTAATATTGCATGAAACTGTGTAAAAAATGAACGGTGAGAAATCTAATAATTGTTTTTTTTTATTACCAGGAAATCTAAGAATATGGTTTGCACTCCATAATATGTTTTGCTTATTAAAAAATCATTACGTGCAATATCACAATTCTTTCCTACTTTCGTTTATATATGTTACTCCCTCCGTCCCAAAACTTTAGTCTTTTTAGAGTTTTGCGCGGAGATTAAGAAATTATAAAGATTAATAAGTTAAGTCATTTTTACCCTTACTTTATTAAGAAGGAGAAAATATATTTAATTAATGTTCTAACTTTAGTAAGGGTACAAATGGTAAAGTATCACTAATTATGCATTGGTTTCTTAAAAGGACTAAAGATTTGGGACAAAACTAAAAAACTAAAAGGACCAAAGATTTGAGACGGAGGGAGTAGCATATATGTTTTTCAAACTGGAAAGGAAATTTTAAGAATATGTTTTATGCCTCACAACTCAAACATGTATTATTGGCTAAATAACTCTAATTAGGCGGCGTTTATAAGATTTTAAGTGTCCTTTTTGTTGGTTTACAGTATTCACCAACTTTGCTATTAGTCTATGCTGGAAGTGAGATTTCTTCTAACTGCCTATATTTTAATTTACAAGATTGAAAAATCTATCTTAAGGGACATGAGTACCAAAAATATGATATTGGATTTTAAGTGTCTTGTTTCAACTAAACATCCTATTTCTATTTTAGTTGTCATGTTATAGGTGTGAAGTTTATACTTCTGTATAATATAATAGTGACTAATTGATCTCAATTTGTGAGTTTGTTAGACAAATCCACAAAGTGAGTTCTCTTCTAATAAGTGCCAAAGATTGTGATTAAGTTTAAGGTATTGAGCATAACACATGACAAAGTTTAAAGTATTGAATAAATGTTGTAATGTAATTTTGGTGGATAAAATATTATTTTGGTATATTAGACAAATTGTATATAGGATAAAAAGTTGTCATGTGGTTCAATGAAGGACAAGAATTTTAGTTTTTGTCTTGTCATTGGCCTGGTTTGTCCAGTCTTAGAAATAGTTTAAAATCAAATACAATACATTTGAAGTTATCCTGTTCAATCTCTTATATCTTAGCAGATCATACGTAAAGTTCAACAATTGAGTCTATATGGAATTGATGGCTCGATGACAAGAGCAAAAGTGAAGAAAATAAGAAAAATTTGAAGAGCAAGTTTACTTATACTTTAGGAAATTGATGGAATTGATAGATCTATATGGTATTTTGTTCAGTAGTGATTTTGTCATGCGTAGCTATTAGGTTATAGACAAAAATAGAACGGTGATTAATTAAAGATGAAATGAAAAAGATAAATCAATCTTTGAGTTTTTAAATTTCTAAGATTTGAATTTTTCAACTATGAAGTTTAGACTTTGAAAAAAGAAATCGAGAAAACACATAAGTAAGAGTAAGTAAAAAAAAAGAGAAGTGAGTTTAAGACTTCATGAAGAAGTGGAAAAATGGTGTCTATGAGGAAAGCTGGAGAGGGATGGTGATCATGGTTTATTTTCCTTTCACTTTTCATTTATTTTTTACTTAATAAGTAAAATGAAATAAATATAATAATTTTAATTTAATTATCATTACTATCATTTTTAACACATGGCATGTCACTTCAATTAATGAGTCTATGTGGCTTCACACATGGCGTATATAAGGTATGTGTCATTTGTCCAAACAACACAAAATTGAAGGTATGAATCAAAATTGAAATGGCAAAAACATTAGTAAAAAAAATATAGTAAAACTTTTATAAACTAATCTAAAAAAATCATACGAAATATTCCTCCAATAGCTAAATTTGAGAATGAATAAGTTAAGACAAGTAGCTCTTACAACCCTTGAGGTAATTGTAGAAATCATAATACGAAAGTTACCATATATACTTAAATTATATTTATTTTATTTTTTTATAAAAAATATATTTATTCTAAAAATATATTAGTCGACACCCATAAATATATATATATTAGTAGTAATAAAATTCATGGTATAGGTTTGACCAAAAATAAAATAAAATTTCATAATGATATAGGTTTGATTCGGGTACCGACACTTTCCAAACATGTCAAGCCACATCAGCAGCCTCCCATATATACCCATTAAATTCTTTGACCTATTTTGAACTCTCAATTCTTAAGTGACCTACCATGGTCAATTTTTGAACTCAAGGTTCACAATGACGTTTGAACATTGAAAAAATATGGAAATCATTTTAACACGTTACTACTATCATTTTTGGAAAGAAAATGGATAGGTATATAAATCAATATTTATTACGATGTTTCTTTGTGATTTTGAATTTTTTTTTTCTTGATAATTCGATTTTTCCTTTTTGATGAATTAGTTAACCTGTGAAAGTTTTGGAGTATATGCTCCTATAGTCCTATGTGATAATTAGGACAACAACAAAAATGTCATACCCATCTACTAGGTGGTGACCTCTTATTTTTCCTCTAATAACGTTTTTTTCGTAGTATTTGTTTGGAAATTTGTACAAGTATAATTAATCACTTAAATAGAAATATTTATTGTAAAAAAAATAACTCTAAAGTGATTGTTAGCTCAAAAGAATCTTACGTATCATTTAAGTTGACTGTTTTTAACAAGTTTGTTATTTAAGTTATTTTTTATCAAATTGGTCATTTTATGTCACAAAAGATGTAAACTGTTTTTCTTTTTTCAATCAACTTTGCTAAAAAAAAATGTTTATATGTCTCTCGTGAATTTAGTTCAATTTACTGTAATATTGATTATATATGCAGGGAACCTTATATATATAAACTCTCTTTTATTGAATTAGAATACAGTGAATGCATTTAATTTTCGCCACCAGTATTTGGCTTACTAAACCGCTTAATCCAGTTCGGGTGTCACTTTTGGCATCAAGATGCTTTCACCTTCTTGATCAACCTGTGGTCCTTCCTATTAAGTCTAACGACAATCACCACTAAACCAACTAACGATCAATTATGGTGACATACATTTTTTAACGTAAAGAACCAATTTAAAAAAAAACACAAAAGACTAATTATAATTAAACAATTTTAATATTTTAAAAATAGTAGGGACTAAAATTTGACGCATGAAAAATTCTTAGAACAAAACATGCCATTTCAAAATAGAAGAATTGGGTGTATGGTGTTTTCCATCGTGCTTAATCAATAATTAGAAACATAATTATAGGAGTATGGTATCAGTCATCATCGCAAAATTTTGTGATGACATGAAGTAACACGATTCAAAATTAGAAACATAATTAGCAAATAATTCACGACCAAATTTACACCAGAAAAGGAAAATTAATATTAAATCAATGTTTTGCTTAATTAATTATCATTAAGATTTTAGATAAGAACCAAATTAGCGAAGTTGGGCTGTCATGAGTGGTTGTTGGGTTAGAAACCGTTGGATGGTCACCAAACTGCAAAGCCAATGGCATATATCATATGTGTTCTTATTAAAAAAAAATGGCATGTTCCAAATAACTTTAAAAAATAAATGATGTTATTTGAACATTAAAAAAGTAATATTGTGTTCTGGACAATACTTTTGGGCTGAACCAAATTCAATGTCAAATTCATCGGTCCAATGCCACATCTATTGGTCTATATATACAACATTCACAAACCTCACAAGTGATGCATTGCTCTAACCTCGACCTCCACCTCAAACTTATACTGATTTGTGCGTCAGAGCGTTTTATGCAGGTACCCCTTCTGTGTCACCGGCAATCTCCAACGCTCGAATTTCAACATCTAACTCGGAGCATTTCTTCCATCGATCCCCCAATGTGAATTCTCTACCCTCTTTTTATCTCTACCGATAAAACTTGAGTTCTGTTACGAACAAATTGTATTTCAGTATCATATAAAATTGCATCCCTTATAATTATTAATGTGAAGAAAATATTATTAATAGACCAAGTTATATTTACAGAGTATAAAAATACATGTTAAAATTCATGTCCAATCTTATTTTTTTTAATTTCATCTATCACACACATATCATATCAGTAATCAGTCAATTTAGTCCCTAAACTATCACTCTCTCACCAACTTAGTCCCTAAACTATTAAAAACAACTAAAAGGTCCCTAAACTATTTTCCACCCATCAATTTAGTCCCTCGATTAACTTTTATATTAACTATTCTATAAAACCCTAAAATACTATTACCATTTCTTTTTCCACACTTCGATACGGAAACTTCCAAATCACTATTCTCTATGCAATAAAATTCACTCATGCCCAGGAACATTCACGAATAGTCAGGTCAATAGAAAGTGGGTTATTGAGAAGTTGAAATTGAGATTAAGACAACAATCATCTCTTAGTCATAGTGAGGTTTATTACTTGATGAAAGAGGAGTATAATCTACATTTGGAGAGTAGTATGATTTATAGATCACTTGAGCAAGCAAAATAAAATATCGAGGGATCTGAAATTGATGAGTATTCTAAGTTATGAGACTATTGTCATGAGTTATTATCCAATAATATCTAGGTTCCAAAGTAAAAATGAGTACTATACCACAACAAGAAGGACCGCTCATAGTTGATAATATGTTAAATGGTGATCTTTTAGTTAGAAAATAAATTGATGGATGGAAAAGTCAACCGAGGGACTAAATTGATGTATGAAAAATAGTTTAGAGACCTTTTAGTTATTTTCATTAATTTAAGGACTAAGTTGGTGAGAGAGTGATAATTTAGGAACTAAATTGACTAATTACTCCATATCATATCATTCCATTTCAATTTTCTGCCCCTTTCCCACTTACCAAGAAGAATAAAACTTCTACTGACTAAAAGTAAAATTAATTAATTTGATGATACTCATAATAGTTTATGGTTGCTATCACCGTATATTAACATCAGATTGGTATTTCAGAATTAAAGTTTTTCTAAAAACTATATACGTAGTTTCTGTCATATATGCTCACCGTAGTATTAAACATACGGTTATTTCTTTTTTTTTTTTGATAAATAAAACATACGGTTATTTCTCCCACTGCCAGATGAGTTAAAGATTAATAATTACTATTTTTACCTTCAAATGTGTAATTTGAAGTCATATTAATTTGTAAATAAATCAAAATTGCAAATAGATCTACACATGTCTCTTTTATTACTCTCTTTATTCCTTTTTTAATCTTTGAGAATTGTGGGCATTATTCATATAACATATTTTGACTATATTTTTTTATTAATATATAAAAATATTAGTATATAATATATTCAATTTGTTTCGACAAATGTTTTCAAAATATAATTTTTTTAATAATTTTTTTCTAGTCTAAATTATAGAGAAGATATATCGCTTTTTTAATGAATCTAATTTTTTTTTTTTACTTGTAGGTTTTTCCATTAGAACTAGCTATTTGCTGTATTGACCAGTGCACTTTTTTTTTCCTTCTGAACCAGTAATAATTGAAGCGCATGTGCAACAAGAATCATCAGGTTCAGGCACATACATACTTTCACAAGAATCATCAGGACAGTGAATTTTTGCAAGCACAGTATATCCTTTCACCATATTTATACGCAAAAATCTTCTTTTTAGATTATTGGATAATTTTTGTCAAAAAAAATTATTAGATAATTTATGTATTTAGTCTATCCATTTCTTTAGAAAAATAAAGAGAATTTTTTTTTATAGTAACCAAATTATTCTTTTATTATTAATATAAAAACAAAATTCTAAACACATACAAATTATTACTAGAGTATTAAAATAATTTAAAAATTATTTAAATAAAAAGTTAATAAATTTATTATATGCTTTTTGATAAGAATAAATTCATTACAGTATATACTAACATGTGTTTTAAAGAGATACATTAATAATTTAAACAAAAATATATTTAATTAAAATCAATGCGCTTCATTTAAATTTTAAACTTTTTAGTAGTAGTGTATAAACTAAATGCATAGACTTTATATAAAAATATTTCTATTTTTAGATTTTTTAACTTAAAAGAAATACTCTCTGTGTTCCATAATATAAGAAGAAAAAAAAATTCACATTTATTAAGAAAAGTAAAATGTGATAATTTGAAGTATGAATTTTTGTGTTTTTCTTGAAATAAGTTTCATCGGAAGATATAAAAAGAATTTTGATTGGTTATTGATTATGGGGAAAAGAAGAGAGAGTAAATTTTATGAGAATAAGTAAAAGTAAACCTTGAAAATGATAAAAGTTGATTTTTTTTTTATAATTTGAAACAAGAAAAAGTAATTTTTTTTGCTTATAATATGAGACGAAGGGAGTACTATTATGACCCAAACTCATTTATGTCTTCTTTTTCAAAACACCTTTGTCATCATTTCCCATTAAAAAATTATGAGAATCTCGACCATAAAAATGATTACTCCCTTCGGTCACTATTATAAGCAAAAAATTATTTTTTAGATTCATTGAAAAATGAATGTATTTGGTCCATAATATGGACTAGGTACATGATATTTAATGAACCTAAAAAGTGATTTTTTTGCTTATAATAATGACCGGAGGGAGTATTAAATAAATTAATCCTAAAACCCAGCTTAAATTATAAACTAATCATGCAAAGGATATTGCCTTGTGAGTTCCCTGTCTTCATCAGTAATCAATCACAACATGATTCTATCACTCATAGTCATAAAACCAAACCCCATATCCTGCATTTTCTTTTTCACCTTCTCCCACTCTTATTTTATTCTACAACAATATCATTATCTTAATCATAAATTAATGATCACTTTTTAAAATAAAAAAATTAATGACTCTTCTATTAATTTTTTGAAAACCAAAAAAAAAATCTCTTATTAATTTTTTTATTAATGAATGAATCTTTTATTAATTAAATTAACTAAATCTTTTATTAATTGTTACTCATTAATTTTTTTTCTCAATAAAATAAAAAACAAATCTTATCTTAATTAATTAATCAATTACTCCCTCCACCTTAATTATAAACAAATTTTCATTTTTTAAATTCATTAGATAACTAATGTATATGAACTATAATTAAGACTAAATACATCAGTTATTCAACGAATTTGAAAAATAAAAATAGATCAATACTCAGATACATTATTTATCCAATAAATTCAAAAAATGAAATTTACTTATAACTATAATTATGGCTCGAACAATTAATTATTTATAAACAAATAGTGATGCCTCCTTTCATCCCATCTCTCCCTCTTAAAAAAATTCTCTCCCACCCCACAAGCAATGCATCTTTCACTTTTTCAAAAACAAATAAAAAATTTCTGACCCTTCTTTCTCTGTCCCTCTTTGTACTTTCTCTTTATTTTTCTTTCTACACCCTTTTAATTTTCTGGGTTTCTGTGCATTTTTATTTTTATTATAGTCTATTATTTATTTATTTATTTTCATGATGGAGGGTGAAACTGAATCATCCACTGATACAAGTCATACAACCAACAACATTTCCAACACACATTCATCATCTTCATTAGTTGTTTCTCACAACAACAACAACAGTAGCAACAAAAACATCAAATTTAGAACCTTTTTAAGAAAAAAGATGTGGGAATTTGGTTTTTTATGTATTGGAAAAAACCCTTCAAAAAGAAACTTTAGTAGTAGTGATTACCAAAACAATGAAAATGGTGACAAAAAGATGAATTTAGAGCATAACAAAGCTTGGTTGTTAGCTGAGTCTGGTGGGTGTGGAGCAGAATTGAACAATGTTGATCCTCAATCTGTTCATTCTTCTTTCAGATTTAGTTTCTGTTCTCAAGTTGAGTTAGAGTCTTTGAATTTGAATTCTTCTTCTGCTGCAACTGTTTTGATGGTGAATTTGGATAATGGTGTTAGTGAATCTCTTGTTAAAGAGTTGAAATTGAGGAGAATTGAGTCTTTGGAGAAGACTATTTCTCCCGTTGCTCACTCTTTGATTAGGTTTAGCTATGGTGAAATTGTTAATGCTACTAGGAATTTCTCCAAAGGTATCATTTTTTTAGGTGTTTGTTTTTTGTGTTATACTTATATTGTTATCTTAGTATGTTTTTAGTTTTAGTGTGTGTTTGGTTATAGATGACAAAAATTGATTTTGTAAAATTGATTCTGGTTGAAATTAAAGTGATTTATTTATCTTTGTATATGTTCTAGTTTGTGTATTTGGTTTAGTGATGACAAAAATTGATTTTTAGTGAATTGATTCTGGTCGAAAGTTGGTTGAAAGTAAAGTGATTTATCTTTGTGTGTTTGACTGAATTGATTTTGCAAAATTGTTTCTGGTTGAAAGTTAGCTGAAAGTAAAGTGATTTATCTTTGTATGTGTTTGGTTTAGACTTTAGTGGTGACATAAATTGAATTTAAGTGAATTGATTTTGCAAAACTGATTTTAGTTAAGAGTTAGTTGAACATGAATTCATGATTAAAAATCATTTTTTTTATGCAAAAGCTTCAAATTCTAGCTTCGAGTTAGAATCAATTCTGGAGACAAAATCATTATACTCAAGAACAACCAAATAGTTTTGAAAATTTATTTATTTTTTGTGATGGTGTGTGTAGGTAGGGTGTTGGGGAGAGGAGCATTGAGCTGTGTTTATAGGGGAAGAGTTGGACTTTTGAGAACTGTTGTAGCAATTAAACGATTGGACAAAGAAGATAAGGAGTCTGCAAAAGCCTTTTGTAGAGAATTGATGATTGCTAGTTCTCTTCATAATCCAAATGTTGTTCCTCTTGTTGGTTTTTGTATCGACTCTGAGGAAGGTTTGTTTTTGGTCTACAAGTATGTCTCGGGTGGAAGCTTGGAGCGACACTTGCATGGTACAAATTCTGTCAGATTATTTTTCTCCCTGGTTTATGTTTTGTTGAGTTTTTTAATTTTGAAATTGAGGAGTTTTACTGATTCCGGTTATGTCTAATTTATAGGGAGGAAGAATGGTGGTAAGGGTAATTCAACACTTCCATGGTCGGCAAGGTACAAGGTTGCAATTGGGATTGCAGAAGCTATAGCTTATTTGCATAGTGGAACTGAAAGATGTGTTGTTCATCGAGACATTAAGCCCTCTAACATTCTGCTTTCCTCTAAGAAGACTCCAAAGGTGAGATGTTTTATTCTGAATCAATTGTAGACTTGTAGTTTGTGTAGCACCGACACTTATGAGTGAAGGCATGTCTGGTGTCCGACACTGCAAATGTGGTTACATTCAATTATTTCATTCTATCAAATTATTACCGGTGTCAATGTGTTAGTGTCAGTGCTTCATATAACTTGTAGTTCAGTACTGTGGAAACTGTATCATTACGAACCAGTGCAAGTTGTTCTGATTGGTTTTGTTTAACTTGTAGTTGTGTGATTTCGGATTAGCGACATGGACATCTGCACCTTCAGTTCCTTTTCTTTGCAAAACTGTTAAAGGAACATTTGGGTACCAACTTAACCCTTTCATGTTGATTCTACAAAATTTTGGCCTATTTGTATTTTTTTGTCTACACATTGTAATCAATGAAATTAAATTCTCTATAACTTTGTTGTCCTCGCAGATATTTGGCTCCAGAGTATTTCCAACATGGGAAAATATCAGATAAGACTGATGTTTACGCTTTTGGAGTGGTTTTATTGGAACTCATAACTGGCCGGAAACCAATTGAAATAAAAAGGTCTCCAGGAGAGGAGAATTTAGTCTTATGGGTGAGTTAACACTTTGAAAAATGGCCTAAATTCTGGATTATACGTATTGAAATTTATTCCTTTTGAGGTCTTTTGGTTGATAATAATAACCAAGTTAGCAAATAAGTTATTTACAATCTAGTGATCTATTCCGTTATGAGATAGTACATTAATGTAATAAAAATCTAATTCACCTTAGTTTGTTGCTATTTTGATCATAGAACAATGTGATAACCTAGCTGATTAGCTCTATTAAAGTCCAACCGAAAATTGAAAATTATTCCTCTATCTGGAATCATTAGTCAGACTTACTTAAACTAGCTTTACAGTTAAATGAATTTAACGCAGAGTTTAATTATGTGCATTGCAGTCTCCATAATTTATTCCTTCCCTTTATAGTATCAAATTTTCAGCATTTTTATATGACGATATATGTGGCGATAATTTGAATGCTGCATAAGTTTGACAACAGCATTATCAAATTGACATGGTCTTGTTAACACATTCGTTCAATTGCAGGCTAAACCTTATCTACAAAAGGGGAAAGGAGCCATTGAAGAGTTGATTGATCCTCAACTGAAGTGCAATTTGCGATTCTCAAATCAAATCGGTAGAATGATTGAAGCAGCAGCTGCATGTGTAACAAATGAAGAATCTAGGAGACCTGGCATACATGAGGTTATTGCAATACTGAAAGGTGAAGAAGAAATTGTTTTCTCTAAAAGAAAAAAGTCGAGTTTTCTTGGGAATGGATGCGTGATTGATTGTTATTCTCAATTACAACAATCGAGCGAGATGAAAAGTCACTTGGCTTTGGCAATGCTTGGAGTTTCAGAGTTTGAGGATGATGATTATCTATATGTATGTTAAAACATGATTACAAAACTCAAAATAACTTTAGTTTTTGACATGATTTTCTCTAGATTGCTTAAGGTTAGATGTGAGGAAGTTGAAATTGTAAATAGAAATAGGAGCTGAGATGAAGATTGTTTGTGTGTAGATATCTTTCCTTTACCTTTCTCTTTTCTCAAAGGTTATAAAGTGATAGATTTTCATACATTGTTAGTGAGTCATGTTTAATTCTGGATTGAATTTGGTTCAACAACAGTGATTCAGTTACTGATCTCAAGTGTCTGTTCTCATAAACAGTCGAGGTCATTTAAAACTAATTTTGTTATTGT
The DNA here is from genome assembly GCA_951799995.1 of Trifolium subterraneum. Classification (NCBI taxonomy): domain Eukaryota; kingdom Viridiplantae; phylum Streptophyta; class Magnoliopsida; order Fabales; family Fabaceae; genus Trifolium; species Trifolium subterraneum. The sequence goes on from OX637466.1 coordinate 50,589,379, forward strand.
GTAATTTGATCTGTTCGATTTCAAATTGACGGTCAAGATTATTTACTGCATGAAATTACTGTTGCGATCTAGGAACGTTTAATTCATGTTGGAAAATTATGTCTTATGATCCTTAAGTTATTGCTGACAACAAGCATGCATGTTTTAGGTGGAATGAGGATAATAGTTTTCATCTCATGAATATGTTTTTCAACGTAAGTGTTGTATTATTAATTTTCTTAATTCTAATATAGTTTAAATAATAGTTTTGTACATTTTTTTCTATTATTTTATGTAACACTATTAAAAGATGTGTTATGTCTTGATACACTCTAACAATTTGATGTAACATGACTATAATTCTGTCATTTTGTTTTAAAGCATGTCCTGTTTGGGATTAGATCATCTCAACTCAACTACCTCCATGTAAAGGTCAAGGACCTCGTGGCTTCTTCTTTTTGGGTCTTAGGACCTTATAAGTGACTTTATAATAAAGCACATGTTGCAAAAACAATCATATAAAGTTAGATGCAAGGCATGATGACTCCAAGTCATTACAGTAAATCCTAGATCAATTCAAGTTAAATTAGGTAATATTTTTGATGTTTTTAGCATAAGTTTAGTGAGAAATTACTAAAGTAGGGATGACTTGTATTAGAAGAAAAGAAAGGAAAAAGAGCTAATTTAGACCCTTTAAGCTGCGCGAGGCGCAATCAAGGCCGCACGATGCACAATTGTTTGCTTAAATTATCCTCTTGATGTTGTTGTTAGCTCGTGGCGCGTATGATCCTACGCAGGAATTTGGGCGCGTGGTGCTGCTGTAAAATCCCGAGTTTGACTATAAAATGGGTTTGTTGCCATAGTAAAAGGGTTCCGAAATTTCAGATTTGATCGGTATTCCAAAATTGGAACTTATCTTTTAATCCTTTTATCATGTATTCATCTCTACTTTCATTTGTAACCTCTGATTTAGTTAATTATGAGTAGGTAGATTATTCTAGATTAGATCTCTAGAGGAGTTCAATTTTATGCTACTTGAACCATGTAATTTCAATTATTCCTTATTCTCAATGCTTCTCATATCTTGGCCAAGTATGTGATAATTTCAATTATCAATTTTACGATGAAAATAGGAGTTCATTGTAGATATAGGATAATTGTTCAATTAACAACCACTTTAGAGATATTGGATTGTTAATTGTGATTTAGAGATTAACGGTTTTAAAAATCCTCTCTTGATTAAGAGAGAGGGTTATTAGCCAAGAGATTGGTTATAACTATTTTGTTAATCTACCATGATACTAATATAGTAGTAATTAATTGGAATATACGGAATTACCGAGTAGTGTAGAATTTGATGAATCAAAGAGATCTAATCCCCTTTTTAACATTGTTTTTGAAACCAAACTTTTGCCACCATTCATTATTCACTTTTTGCTTAATTAACTACTTGATGATATTTTGGTACACTTGCTAAAACTCTATCAAGTTTTTGATGCCATTGTTGGAGATTGTTGATTAATTTCAACAAGACAATTATTTTACTTAGAAATTTATTTTTGATTTATTTTATTTGGAAAAAAAAGTGATTTCTCATATATTTAACTTTATATTGTGAAGAGTTACTTTGGTATTTTGTTTTCTGTTTGTGTATGCGAGGTCAATCATTTGAAGGACTTCAATTTGGCCTAGAGATCGAAAAGACCGCAAAGGCAAATAGAAAAGCTACCCGTGCAGCTTGCTTGGCAAGATTAGCACAAGAAGCGAGTGAAGAAGAAATTCATAGTTCACTCTCACTGACTTCGGACGAGGAAACCGTGGTAATGGCGGGAGAGCAACCAAATCAACCACTCCCTCCACCTCAACAAACAAGAAGAAGGACTTTGGGTGACTATGGCAAATGAAGCCGTCGCAAATTTTGGGTTTTAACCTTCCAACTCGTACTAAACTTGGTACATATTCCTACACATTTCTACTTCTACCGGATCACTCCCAAACCCCTACCACACTTCATGATTAGTTTGTTTGTTTAAAAATTGACCAGCTTCCACTCAAAAACTTCCTCTACTTATAATATACTCCCTCCGTCTCAAAATAACTGACCCAGTTGACCACTTTCACGTTTGCCAATGTACAACTTTGATCGTTAATATCTTAAATTATCTATTATTAAAAATTATAAAAATTATATATTTTGAAAATACTCATCGAGACAAATCAAACAACATCTCATATGCATATATTTGCATGTACATATAAGTAGAAAAATATGATCAAAGTAGATCATATGAATAGTACATCAAGTCAAATTTAGGTCAGTTATTTTGGGACGGAGAGAGTGATCACAAGGAAGTAAACAAACAAACATCTTCTTCATGGTAGAGAGGCTGTGTGAAAGTTACCTTTCTCCGTTTTTATATATCTACCATTTTTTATAGTTTAGAACTTAAAAAAATAAAGTTTCTTTATATTCCCTATAACTTTATTATGGAATTAATTCCCAATCTTTCTAGACAGTCCCCAATTTTCTTCGAGACCCTAATACTCTTCACTTCCAAAATTGAATTTAATCTTATATTTTATGAGTCAGTTTGATTTGTTGCTACGTTATTGGATTTTGAACTCATTCATGTATATAAAATAAATCACATATCCCCAATTTCTAATTTGAACACTAATAGCCGTGTGTAAGTCTCAACATCAAAAGTGATCATTTTTATTTGATATCGAAACTCACTTCTATTGTATAAATCTGAAAATAAACATCTCTCAGATTTGGTACACAAATTTAACCATTTGTGTATCCTAAATGCCACCCCACGAGATAATTAAGAGGGGAATTCAATTTAGGCAGCTATGAAGGCATGAAGAAGATGTTTCTGCTTCCTAATTATTTTTCTTTTGCTTTTTATTAAAATTAAAATTAAACCACAATTTTAATTTTACCTTTTAAATGTTGGCTATCAAGGCAGGAAGAATATAGTTAAGAAGATGAATTTTTTTTTTCTGAATTTATTAATAAAATAAGAATATGAAAAAAACTAACACGTCACCTTTTTGTGGAGTTAACATTGTAAATTAACGTCAGAGATTAATTTGACTATTAGATTAAAGAGTCAGAGACTATTTTGTATTTTCATGCGAGTCGGGAACTAGAATGACAACGAGATACACATTCAGAGACCAAAATGATAGTTTCCCCTTTTAGGATATCTTTCGAGAGAAACCTCCCTTCCAAGCACATGTCTCGTCTCTAAAGAAGCCTCCTTGTCCCGCTTGATAATTTTGAGGAATTAGCGCTCCATTCGTGCTACACTTCACCCAACTATGGCCAGGTAGAATCCATTCCACTAGAATAGACGAGTAAGAACTTTAGGCATTCTCTCAGCACTACAAATTGCCGTGGAGAAAGGATATACTCGTATCATTGTGGAGTCAGATTCAGCGGTTGCTATTAATCTTATTGTTAAGGGTTGTCCTACTAATTAATCACCCTTGTTCTTCTATTGTTTCCCTCATCAATCGCCTTAAGATGTAGGAGTGGGAGATAATCTTCGAACATACTTAGAGGCAGGCAAACCAAGTCGCCAACTGACTTGCAGGTCATGCTCTACATTTACCTACGAGTATTTGTGCTTTCAATAATCCTCCGCCTAGTTGCATCAACCTCTTATGGCACAACTGTACTGGAGTTCACTTTAATCGTAGATTTCGTATGTAATTCGGCCAAACAGAGCCGTAGTGCATGCACAGTGAGTCTATAGTTTTGTAGGCAATGGCAGGCAGTAGCTGCCATTAAATCATAACTGGTGAGTTGTCATCAAACTATTGTGAAGAGAGAAGTTGAATTATGTGCAAATTACAAGTTGACTTGTAGGTAGCGCATCTTCGTGATAAGCCTTTCGCGAAACTTAGTAATTTTCAAGAAATTTATTATATAATATTTATTTATACAATAAAAATTAAAATTCAACACCTAAGCCATTAATATAAAACAAATAAAACATTTAAAATTTTAATTAGCAACAACTTTTCATGTATAATGGTGATTTTAAATTTTTTAGCAAAAACTTGTGGTGTGTTTAATAGTTTTTTTTAAAAATTTATCAACAATAGGTATTATTTTCTATCATAGGATTTTGTTTCAATTGTAGCAATTTTTATTAATAATATATAAAAATAATAATATAATCTATATCTATACTATATATAAAAAGGATACAAAAAAATTTTGGTGTGGACTTTTCATAATACCAATAATACCCTTGAATTTTTTTTTAACAACAAAAATCTTTTATTAACAAATTTACCATAGGGGCATGTCTTTATTTATTTATTTTGACATAAGTTAGACACGTCTGGCCCGCTAGTTATAAATAAAAAAAACATAAACATAATTCAACACATAATTTTAGTTATATATAAAACATAAACATAAACATAAACATAATTTTCCACGAAATTCTTACTACGGCTGTTTTTCAAACCTTTATACCTCGACCATCTTCTTCCGACTACCATTTCTGGCCCACGGATGAATTAAATGTAATTAGATATTCTATTAGAGTAGAAGTGTTCAAAAATAACTTTGAACTGAATGAACCAGAGCTCGTTTCAACCCTCACTTCCCATTGTTTTTTTTACAAAATCAAAGAGAAACAACACACACAAAATTCAATATTCTCATTTGACTTTTTGTTAATGTTGTTGGATCTGTCATTTGAGTGTTTGGTAAAGACAACAGTATTTTTAATCTGTTTTTCTAATTTGATTGTTATGATCGATGGATACATTAAAATCCTCAATGATTTGTCTTGTTTTTGGTAATTGAGAACTAATTAATTGAGAATGAATATATTAAAATCCTTAAACTGATTATAGAATTAATTTATTGAATATAGTATGCAGGATTAATGGTTGAGACATATGATGATGATGGTCTCTATGGAGTTAGTGGCACTGTTACTGTTTATAATCCTGCACATGTCGAGTTGCGTCAATTTAGTTCGGCAGCCATCTGGATTAGACACGGACCTGTACAGAATTCGAACCTGATCATCGTTGGATGGCACGTGTTCCCTGATATGTACCATGACAGTGAAACACATCTCTTTGTATTCTGGACGGTGAGAATTGCTTAATTTATGCCGGTTTACAAATGTTTTATTTTTCTTTTTTATTTATTTTGTAGGTTTAATTCTTTAAATTTAATGAGATTCTTTTTAATATTGGCAGAGAGACAGTTACCAAAAGACAGGATGCTACAATCTACAGTGTTGAGGTTTTGTTCAAACGAACAAAACATTTACTCTCAGTCAGAAACTCCAAACAAGCGACATCGTTACAAGAGAAATTACATTTTCTATTTTCCAGGTATTTCCATATTTTCATATTATATGTGTGTTAATGATTTTAGTATTTATTTGTCGAGATATTCTAAGAATAGGAGAAAATAATTGTGAATTGTGAACTGTGAACTGAACTGTATGTTGTTTACTATTAACTGTGAATTGAACTGAATTGCCAAACCTTATCGAACCAAACCGGAAATAATTGAACCATACTATAAGTTTACGAACCGAATCATTAATCTCCAGATAGTTTTCTAACTGTGAACCGAACCGTAAATAACCAAACCAAACGGTTGATAATCGAACTGCAAACTCAAAACATAAAAACTAAAAAATTGTTATTGCTGTTTTTGCTTATTTCGATTCTGGGTTTGCAGTTTAGATTTTGAGTTTCTTAAACATGAAAATATTGAAATGTTTAACAATGTTTATGTAAATTTTATATGTTTTCACGTAGGTAGGATCCAAACACAACAAATTGGTTGGTTAGCATCAACCAAACAAATATTGGGTATTTTCCTGCTTCATTGTTCAATAACATGTCGTATGTTGATCAAGTTGCTTGGATGAGAATAACGGCAAATACAATGGGTACTGCTAGCCCTCCAATGGGATCTGGAGTTCGTCTCTATCCTAGAGATATAAATATTTTGGCTTATTTTAAAAATCTAGCATTTATCGTCCCTGCTAGGAGGAAGCAATTAATTGGAAGAGGTTTTGGATACATAGTTACTAGCAATTCGCAATGCTACAATGCACAGTATTATGGTGGTAACAAGACTTTTCCCTTAACAGTCCAATTTGGAGGACCAGGTGGAAAATGTGGTGTATAACTCAGAAGTAACTCTAGTGCTTATAGTTGTATCTTTTTTGGTTCTGCATTAATTTAGTAATGTTCAAAACATATGATGAACTAGTAATTGACCCGTGCTATCGCACGGGTCGTAACGTTACGCGTGTTATTTTGTCAGTATACATTTATCATTAGAAATTATTTGTTGAAGTTTATACTTTTGGTTGAATAAGTTGAAATAAAATGCTGTAGTACAGATGTGTGTGGTAATGAACATAAATTGTCATTCAATAAGTAGCCACATTGTTACAGAATTTTAAATACAATAAGTATTCAATAAATACACATATGAAGTTCATATGAACATATTTCATTGGTGACCATGACTGCAACATATTTTGCAGTTCATGTATTATACAAACAAAATACATTTGTAATTGCAGATAATCATAATGTTAAAAACAATATTAATTATCAATAAATTTAATAGCACGATCAACTTTTTTCCTGTAATTTTTTCAATAAAATTATATATTTAAGGAAGGAGATAGATTTATAAATACTATTCAAAGCCAGGGTTTAAGTAAACACAAAATAGTTTAAGGAAGTAAACACGTCCTACATAGTACATACAAAGTTGTGAATTTGGATTCCCTAAAATCATATTTTCCTACATTTCCTACATTTAGGCAAAATTTAAGGGTATTGTTGTCTTTACAATAAACATAAATGCATTTGGAAATGCAAATATTTTCTCTTTCTTAGTTATTTTTGCTTGAATGTAGGTGAATTTATGAAGAGTAAATGTAGAGAATCCAAATCCCAAAGCTGTTTTCCATAGACCCATGATCTCCTCACTTTAATACTTGATGGAACGTGTTTATTGCTAAAAAAAATCTTTTTAGTTTGTGTTTAAAGGTAGCATGAAGATCATCAACCTTAAGGTTGTCATCGTCATATCCTTCATCACCATGATTCTCTTGCTGGGAGCGGCCGAAAGTTCGACTGGGCTGCCGGGAAAAGAGATGGTGGCAGCTGGATCGGAGAAACAACTTCTGATCCCACTCATTGATCCTCCACCAGTAGATTTGTCGGATGCTGAAAGAGAGCTTGGCAGGAATGGAATCATATTTATGGTTGTTGGTATTATATTTATGTAATTTGTTTAAACTTCTAAGTTTTATTTGAATTAAGATAAAGTTTTTATCCGTAACAGGGATGCAATTACTACTTAGAATTAAGATAAAGTTTTTATCCGTAACAGGGACACAATAAATTAAGATAAAGTTTTTATCCGTAACAGTTTTTATCTTAAAGTTTTTATCCGTAATAGGGATGCAATTACTACTCAAGAAAACTTTTAGCAACATGTCAAACAAGAAGCTAGTTTGTTAGCAAAATAAAAAACCTTGCAATATAGAACTAGAAATTTTATTTTGCTAACAAACTATAGTTTCTTGTTTGATATGTTGCCAAAAGTTTTCTTAAGTAGTAATTGCATCCCTGTTACGGATAAAAACTTTAAGATAAAAACTGTTACGGATAAAAACTTTATCTTAATTTATTGTGTCCCTGTTACGGATAAAAAAATTATACCGCCGATAGTTTTTTGCTTAGTGTGTATTTGGGTGCGTGCATGCGTGCATACACATGTGCGTGCGTGCGTATGTGTTAGAATTTATATAAATAAATTTTAAAATAATTTTAGACTCTTATGATCTTGATAGTGAAATCTATTTGGTAATATTGATATAATCTTTAACTATTTTTACATATTATATATTTATAATTATATGATTAATAAGAAAAAATAAGGCACTAAATTTATAACTCGCCTAGGGCAAAAATTTCAGGTACGGCCCTAAATGCATATGAAACAAAAGTATGCTTACAAAAGTTTGTGCATGTATGCAGATCCAAACACAAAAGATTGGTTGGTTAATATAAACGAAAATAATATTGGATACTTTTCGCCATCATTATTCTCCAATATGTCATATGTTACATTCAAAAAAAAAATGTCATATGTTGATCAAGTGGCATGGATTGGTATAACACCAAATCCTTTGGGTACTCCTAGTCATCCAATGGGATCTTAGTATTTCTTGATGGCAGTACTGCATCTTATTTTAAGAATCTTGAATTTGTTGATGATTCTAGAAAGGATCAACCACTTGGAGAAGATATATCACTTATATTCACTAGCAAACATGGATGCTATGGTGTTCAACACTTCGATGGTAAAGGGAAAGTTCCATTGTCACTCCAATTTGGTAAATCAAGTTTTAGTCAAACGGATGAAACAAATTAAGTACGTGATTTTAATGTAGCCACTACTTGCTTCACCCGTTAACAGATCTGATCTTTGTCAAGTGAGAGTTTAAAGTCCTAGCACGATTTCCGCCGGTAACCGGGGGGGGGGGGGGGGGGGGGCGCTATTTGGTTAGGGACCAGTCTTGACGGGATTTCTAATTCTGGATTTGCGGATTTAATCATGGGGGAAGAGGACGATCAGGGATGGAATATGGTCAGAGGACGCCATAGTAATAAGCACGACAACAAGCAATACAAAATAGATATTGCAACAGCGCGGTACCACAATAAGGAAAATATTAACTCCCTTACGACGTATTTCTTTACGGATTTTCCAGATAGCTTTGGGGCAAAGGCTATATATGTTCAATGCGTTTCAACACTATGGGGATATCATGGAGGTTGTTATACCAGCAAAACGGGACAAGGGCGGTAAGTAGGGGTGCTCGCGGTGCGGTTCGGTTTGGTTTTGAGCTAAAAAGTCATCCTAACCGCAAGATTAAAATACATGCGGTTCGGTTGGTTTTTAAAAAGTCATCCAAACCAACGCGGTTATGATCGGTTCGGTTGGTGTGGTTTATCGCGATATAAAAAATATGACGATATTACAAACTTATTACGAAATAAACATAGGAAATTTTAATTTATTTATTGTTTACATGATATAATATGCATATAAAGAAATTGCATATACATAAGAACTTATTTTTAATACTAATAATATAGTTTTGGATCGCGTTAAATGATATGTTTTTACAGCCTACTGTTTTATGGACTCAATTTGGGTTGAGTTTGCTAAGTTGGAGTAGGTAATATGTTGATTGCTATTAATTGATAGAGTTAAGTTAAGTATTGAGGTTTGGTTCGATTTTCTAAAATGAAAACCGCAAACCAAACCAAATCGTGCGGTTTAAACTAAATGCGGTTTTTTGCGGTTTCGGTTTGGATTGGTTCGGTTTGCGGTTTTACTTTTGGATTGGTTCAAATATGATCACTCCTAGCGGTAAGAGATTCGGTTTTGCGCGGTTTGAACGAGTGAAGGATTTGCCAGATTTTGAATACAGGCTGAACAATATCATCATTGGGAGAGATAAAATTTCTGTTAATCTATCACGCTTCAATCGTTCAGATGGGGTAAACGAAGCAATGCTAGGAATGAGGACACGAAGAGAAGTCGAAGTACCATACAACCTGCGCAAAAAACTCTATGTCCCTTCTATAGAAGCGGTCAATATATACAGCATCAAGCAAGGACGGAGAACGATGCTACCTACGCTCAGGCAGTAATGAAGGAGGGAACAACGACACAAGGCGGTGAAGGAGATAAGAAGCATTTCGTTGTTTCGTATGAGGCTAATAAGGTGGACATGATGAGATTGAAAAAAGCATATACAGGAATTGTTATTAACCCGGGTATGCCGTACAACATCCAAAACGCCTTCCACTCGCAGGGGTAATTTGGGGTTAAGGTTACTCCGTTAGGATCCAACTTGACATTGTTAGAAGATCAAGAGGAGGGAGAGGTGCAAGATTTGATCAATGATGCGATAATTTGGTTAGATCAATGGTTTAAGGAGATCCCACCTTGGAATCCAAAGGATGTCGATGTTGATAGAGTTGCTTGGCTAAGAATATTCGGAATTCCTATTCATGTGTGGAATGATGAGTTTTTCATTCAGGTTTCGAAACCATGGGGAACGTTCATGAATGCAAATGATGTAACGAATAAGAAATTAACCATGGACGTCGCTCGAATTTTGATTTGAACTTCGTGTTAAAAAGTGGTGGATGAGTTTTTCGATGTGAAAGTTAATGGAGAAATTTTTCATCTTAGAATCATTGAAGACTCATATGGACCTATGAGAATCACTAGAATCACTATACCTCAAGCCCAAGCACAAGATGGGAGAGTTAACGACGGAGATAGCTCGGAAGAGGAAGCTGAGGAGGTGGAGAGGCGGTTGTCGGTGGCGGAGAACGGTTTGGAGAGAGAATTAGAGGGGGAAGAGGATAATTTATTGGTATTAAATTCCTTGGTTAATACAAATAATTCTCCCATTATTGCTCTTGATCAGGTGGGAACAAAGAAAAGGAGATTTTGGAGGAAATTTCAAATAGTCCATTTAATACAGATGCTAATTTAATTGTGGAAAAATTGAAATCTGATGGGGGGTGCGTGAATGTGGAAAGGGGGTGGACAAGGAGGATAGAGTTAATGTAAAGGATGGTAATATGATGGGTCACGTGAGTAGTTGCAGTGGGCATGCCATTTCTACCAATTTATTTAACACTATCAAAGGGGGTGCTTGTGGTTGAATGACACAATCTGAGAACTTGGGCCTCATCCAGAAGCCCAATAGTTCTTGCACTGATGTTAGTGGAGGTATGGAGGAGCAGAAAGGAGGCGTGTATAGTGATGGGCCAAGGAGTGTATACAATAAATTGAATAAGGGCCCAAAAAATCTCAAAACTCCACATAGGAAAGCTGGTACGCATAATCGCTTACCCATATTTCCTCCTTCAGCGATCTTGCGAAGACAACAACAACTTAATCGTAGCATCATCACACGAAACAAAAGAGTTTCTACTTCTCAATCAGTTTCGCGCCCTGAGCATCACGTTGAGAAGGAAAACCTGCAGCATAGCCCTACTGCAATCGGGGTCGTTCGACAGAGCATCACGTCCCATGACGGCAACGACGAGCAGCGTTCCAATTCTGTAAACACAGCTGAAGACGTTTTGAACTGTAGTTCGATAAATTCTTCGGACATTCGTAATTGTAATAATATTTTTCTGCAGAAGTATGATCCGGATGTTGCATCAAAAGTGTGGAATGGGGCTATAGATTTGGGGGTTGAAGTGACCACGATAGGGGATAAGTGTGCTTCGAAATTGAGGGCACAAGAAGGAACGAAGGAGGTGTTCATTCAACACATATATGATAGTGAAAAAAGATATGTGACAGATAGAATTCAAAGGGTGCAAAATCAAACAATTTGTTAATGAAGATTGTTTCTTTAAACATGAGAGGTTGGAGAGGGAGTGCAAAAAGACGTCGGTTGAACTTGTTTCTACAAAAGGGGGCATTCGATGTTTGTTTGCTTCAAGAAACCAAAAAAGCTATCATAGAAGATCATTGCATTCACAGCTTATGGGGTCATACGGATGTTAGTTGGGTGGTGAAGGAATCTGAAGGACTGTCTGGAGATGGTTATTTAGGCATTAGGGTGGATTGGGAGGGTAATGTGTTGAACATTGTCAATGTATATTCCCCATGTAATTTGTCCAGAAAGAAAAAATTGTGGGAAGATTTACTAAATCTTAAGCAACGGAATGGTGGAGGTGAGTGGTGTGTGGAGGGAGACTTCAATGCCATTTTACACTCTTCGGAAAGAAAAGGAAGTAGTGCAGATAACAGACAAAACGAGCTAATCATGTAATCAATTTGTAGAAGATATGGAGGTAATTGATGTGCCGGTATTAGGAAAGAAATTTTCTTGGTTTAGTGCCGATGGCAAGTCCATGAGCTGAATAGATAGATTCTTGATATCGGATGGCTTCGCTTCTAAGTTTGGTATCTACGAGCAATGGATATGCGATCCTGATATATCTGATCATTGTCCCATAAGGTTGTTAGTGTCGCCTAATAATTGCTTCACATAACCCTTCACCTCCTTCACCCCTTGCACCCATCAGTCACCATGAGGAAAAGACTTAGCGTTTGGAACGGCCGTAATCTTTCTATAGGAGGTAGAGTTACTCTAATCAAATCCGTTTTATCAAGTTTACCTCTCTATTTTTTTTTTTCATTTTACAAGGCACCGACTTGTGTGATAAAAGATTTGGTGAGTATTCAAAGAAACTTTTTGTGGGGAAGTGGAGTGGATAATAAAAAAGTGTGTTGGATCCGTTGGGATCGCATATGTCAACCAAAGGAAAAAGGAGGTTTTGGTATAAAAAATTTGGAGCTTTTTAATTATTCACTATTATGTAAGTGGAAGTGGAGAGGCTTGAACGATATGATAACGCCATGGAAAGAACTTTTGAATTTTAGATATGGATCTTTTGCTGCTAATTTTTGTATGGTGAAGGGACTGAGGGGCTTAAACATTCTTCAATTTGGTGGCGAGATATTTGGAGGTTGGGTGGTATGGGGGACGGTGACTGGTTTGTTTCTAATGTTAGTAATGTACTTGGAGACAGAAAAGATATTGAATTTTGGGAAGAAAAATGGCTTGGAATGGAACCTTTTTGCGATTTATTTCCCTCTCTTTTTGTAAAAACAACCCAGCAAACCGCTACTGTTTCGGCCATGGGGATGTGGCATAATAATAATTGGGAATTGGACGCTTGATTGGACAAACGCTTACCGAAACGGAGAGTGTATAAGCAGCGGAGTTGTTATTACTGTTGGAACAGGTGCAACCTTGCAGCGATAGTGTCGATAAGTGCAGGTGGATACCGAACACGCCTGAATTTTTTCTGTTAAATCTGCTTATACGGTTCTGCAGAACAGATTAAATTTGGTGGAAATCGAGACAAAGACAACAAATGCTTTAAAGAAACTTTGGGAAAATAATGTGCCGTCGAAAGTAAGCATTTTTTATTGGAGGTTGTTATTGGATAAACTACCAACCAAGGAGGCCTTATTCCATAGAAACATTATCGCCCAGGAAATTGAGAGGCGCTGTATTCTCTATTGCAGGGAGGAGGAGGACTCTCAACATATCTTTTTCAACTGTCCAATAACACAACCGGTTTGGCACAACATTTTTAGATGGATGGACATAAACCTGCTACCTTTTGAAGACATATCTCAACATTTTATTTCATTTGGTGATGTTGCAAAGGGTGAATTCAGCAAAAGCTTCCGGCATTTAATTTGGTTGGCGACAACATAGAGTATATGGCGTATGCGGAATAATATATAGTTCAAAGGCGATCAATTTAATGTCTTAAAGCTTGTGGATCAAATTATTTATATTTCTTGGTGTTGGTTCATAAGTCGAGGTAGTATGTAAATGTTGTGTTCTCTGATTGGTGTAATAATCATTTGGTATGCTTCCATTGTATCTAAAGTAATTACTTTTAAATTGTAAGGGCCGAGTACCCCTTATACTCCTTATAATTCAATTTTTACTTATAAAAAAAAAAAGTTTTAGTCAAGCGAGGATAAGGGTTTTACATCTAAATTATAATTAGGCTTTAGTTTTAGTCAACTAAATACAATATTTTGAAACCAAAAAAAATAAATTAGGTAGGATCATGTATATGGTGCTGTGATGCCCGGGTACTACGTTTGAGGAATAGTACCGGTACCAGGTATGTACTCGGACCAATACTGGGTACATATTCAACTTAATTTATGTTTATACACATGTATTAGTTTTTCTAAAAATGTCGTACTCCGTACCGGTATCCGTATCGGATACAACGCAGATACAGTGTCATTTTCGATTATCAAATCGTATTGAACCATATGCATCATCCAAACAAGTTCTCAACCAGATAACTTTTTTTGGGTCGAAAATCAAAAACTTAATTACTTACTGAATGAGCTAGTTTTCACACTTGGTCATTCAAATATTAATTTATTGATTTATAAAGAATGAAAATAACAACTTAATATTAAATTGGAACGAAATCTTCAGGAATCGTTTCAAAGATATGGTTCCAATGTTAAATAAGGATATATGGGTAGGTTTTCGAAGCCAAAAATCCATCCGAAAAAATCTGAAATAGGTTAAATCTTAAATTAAAAAAGAAACATTGAATTTTCATGATGTTCACCACTAATGTATTTTTCTTTGGAAACATGAGCATGCTTCGAGAAAGATTAACAAATTAGAAATCTAGAAGTGAATTTGGGAATTAATGGTCAACAGATTTTCTGCGACACAGTTACAGTTATAGACCGTCCGATTTGAATCAATGGATCAAATTATAAGATTAGATGGAGTATAAAATAGCATATCTGATGCAAACCTTAAAACTTAAGGGTGTGAAACTGAACCAGTGGTGTGAAACTCAACCAGTGGACAGTATGTGGGTGCGCCCCTGGTGAGTCTATCTCGGTCGAAACAAAAACAAACTTATAAGATAATTAATTACCTCTAATGTGAGCAGTGGCGGATCTACAGTGCAATGAGGGTGTGCAACTGCACACCCTGAACTTTGCAAAATTGCACTTATACTACTATGTTTCATGGATACTGACCACACTGGATTTTTTTATTTGCACCTCAGGGCAGAAATAACTATGCACAGCTAACAACATTTTATTTCCTCAGCTAAAAGATGCAATATCCTTAGTTTATGCGGTCCTCTTTTATAGCTAAACCTTTCCACTCTATTTTGTATACATTTTCGATGTGGGACTATTACAACTTGTTGGTTTTAAAGCTTAAACTAAGGAGAGTAATAAGAGAGCATGTCATATGCTATTGCATTTCACTGGTTATTCATTTTTTTTTCATCGGTTATTCCTATATTATATGTCTATATTGTTCATCTATGTATTAATCTAAAGGGTGATCCACCCCCCATGAAACCCTAATTCTCTCTCGGCCAATAATGTTGAGCCATGTGTCTCCACTCTATGGTTACCACCTCAATGAAATTATGTGACAATAATGGACAAGTGTTATGTTTTGATCTCTTCCTATATGAATTAAGCACACAGGTTTGGCACACAAGGTTTGACACACAAGGTTTTGGCACACAGTTTTGGCACCACTTCACTATCTCTTTCTTTGACATGCATTGGCCACTATGTTCTATATAAACTCTCATTTTCCATCAACCAAGCACCATGTTTCATTTTAATTCCTCTATCTCTCCATCTCACTGTTATTTCTAATTCCTCACCACATTTGAACCATATTTTGGTTTCCAATCTTCCATCCTTCGTCGCCCAACCACACCCAAACAACCCTTTCTTTCTAATCTATTTTTTTCGTATTATTTTTGAAGACCATGCATGCTTTTTTCATTAGCGATACGAAAGCACCTTAATTGATTGTTGTTGTTGTTGACACTAATATGTTGTGGATGTGGGCAACAATATTCTCCACCACATCCATGTCTAGATCCTGCTATATCTATTTCTAAATTCCTAAAATAATCCACTAACACAAGAATTTCAAGAGAAAAGATTGGACCTTGCAACAATAGAATTTTCACATTTATGGACTTTTTTTATAGCCTACTGGAAAAAATATTATTAATGCGCGCATCAAAGTATAAGCAGTACTTTGAAGGCCAAAGTGTACACAAGAGACAAAAATTATACACTGAAAAAAGAAAAAGAAAAACCAGAAGGCTTAAAATGCCTCAACACAAATATGAGAAATAATAGCATGCTGAGTCACATGTCTGACAAAAAAAAATAATAGCAAAGCAAACTACCTAAAGCAATTACCACATAATATCAGCACCGAGAGGAAATTTATGGACTAAAATGGCAAAGTGTAACAATAGATACATCACACACAAAATAAAAATGTTAATTTACTCATGAACATCAAGAAAAACTTAAAACTTACATAGTATCAACTTCATGGTTGCTCATAAGTTAAATTCTTCTAATTAGAATATGTTAAGCTTCTCTGATCTTCAAGCAGAATGTAACTAAGCAATTTCTCTAAGTTATTCAAGCACAATTTCTTTGAAGCATCATAGAATTTTAATTTAATTTGTTTTGAATCTGATTTGGTTTTGCATTGTGATGATGATGTCGAGAATTCGATGGTGGTGGAAGTTGAAGAAATATTTGGGCCACCTCGCTGGGTTGGGCTCTGTTTCTGTTATCTGCAGTCCTTTATTTTAAGTTTGCACCCCTCTGTTTTTTTTTATTTCCTATTTTTTTCAGAAAATATTAATATCATTCCTTTTCTCAATTTTCTCTATTGAAAATTTTGCTCTCACTTTTTATACGATCTTCAATGGTGATTTTTGGGTTTTCATTGTATGCTCATCTTTTTGTAACTAGCATTTCTTCTTCTTTATCCTTTAGATTCTTCATATTGATGAAGCAATTACATAAAACAATAATAACCAAGTAAATTTTGAATCTTCATTTCTCTTATAGTACAACCATTTTCCTTTATCAATGATCAATATAATTTAATTATAATGTCTTATTTTGTTTATTTGCATATAATAAACAGATGATGACATAGATAAAGATATAGATTTGACAACTATCTTCATTTTCTATTAAATTTCTTTCAAATTGAAGTATAGGTTGTATTTTGGGTAATTTTTAACATGTTATGTATAGTTAGTACTATCTTGACACCAATGCAGCTTGCACTTTAGTGGTTTAAAAAGAGTTATAAAATTAGTTGAAATATACAATGAATTCTTATGATTTTTGTTTTTGTATCATTGTATGATTTTTGTTAATTGTTGTATTGATTGTCTGCAGGGTGCGTGCTATGAAGCCTTAAACAATTTTGAAATTGGAGATATGCATTAGTTTTATTGGAATTTTGTCTGTCAAAACACAAATTGTGGTGGCTTTGCTGGTGTTGAGAATGTGTGAGGAATGAGAGATGCTATAGTTTTTTGTTTTTTTTTTGCATCATGCTGGTGTGTTGACCAGTTTCTTGATTTGATTTTGAAGTTTATTTACTCTTTTGGATGTATCGATTATACAATGTACTTCTTGATCCTATTTATCAATGATTATATGAATAATTTTTAATTTCATCATCTTAATGTACTACTCATGAGAAAATTAAATTAAGTGTACTCTTAGACAAAATTTAAATTTTATACATGTCACGGGTGCTGAAAGCTTCACTATAAAATTCCGTGTGATGCTTCACTTGATTCGTTTTATTATCGCGGACACAAGACTTCTTATCAAGCCGAACATCACTTCATGTTATAAGTATTTCATCTAGACCTTTGTTATTTAACCCTATCATTATTATTTTGTTTGTAAAATTTGGACTTTGATATTCACTTCTTCAAACTATCGTTCGGTTATCTAATCATTGTGTTCAAATTGCTATATCTCAATCTGGTCTTTCAGTTTCAATGACGTAGAGTTAGAAAGTTTATAATCAATTTTGTATGCTCTTTTATTTTATGTTTGATTTCTCAAATAACTACATAGCCTGTTTAATCCCGTTTAATTTAACATGATCGACAATAACCATAATTGACAACAACCATGATTGACATATAAATGGCGTTCTGCCGAGACCGTGCAACGCACCAGCAGTCGACTAGTTATTAATTAATGGAGTATTGTTCTTAGCAGCTGAGTATTTTTACTGGTTTATTTTATAATTGTTATTCAAAATAGTACTACTATTAATTAATTCTTTTAAAACAAGTTACATGAACATTAACACTTCTACCTCTTTATCTATAGAGTACAAAACTTCAAATTAAAATTTTAGAACCTATCACGAATTCAAATAATATATTGATGATGTATACCTTCTATGTATAATGTATTCAATATTTCAAAAATTGTGTACCGTGTATTCGTACCGTGTATTAAAACGAATTACAAATCATATGACTATATACAAAAATTCGGAAACCACTATTATAATCTATCACACATTTCTCGACACTTCTCTCCAATCCTCTCTTCTCTCAACTCACTTTCTTCTCTCAACAAAATGCGGCCGCAGCCTATAAGACGCCAACACCAGCCATTGCGCCTCTCACTCCACACTCATTTGAAACCTTATCTCCTCCCCTACACACTCGTGCGCCAAAGAACTGTCTCTCCCCCATGTGGTATTGATTGTGATGTGTTTGAATGACATTAATAATGAGTCGATTATTCTGTTAACTTTAGAGATTACCAAAGGTAAAGACGGCTAGGGTTCCAATAATATTACTATAGCATTGCATTGACATAAAATAAGGATTACAAGAGAATTTATAATAATATCTAATGGACTCTAACTTACTAGTATAAAGGCCCAATAGCTTAAGTCCAAATACTTTATTATCTAACATATTCAACAACTTTATAATATAAAATGACGAAGGGACAACTATATAGGAGAATGTTAGTTTTCTACATATGATTAATAATTATTTATTAAAATTTAACATTCTGCACCCCCTGAACCAGGGTCCTAGATCCGCCACTGAATGTGAGTCGATCAGTTCAAACAAAAACAAGCTTAAAAGATAGTTACCTCTGTTTTAGTAGCTAGAAATTTAAATTCATATTCTTTTAACAAAAAAAAATGTAAATTCATACAACAAACATGGCAACATCCTTATTAATGGCTAGCAAACAGGGGAAACACAAAACATATTGTAAGGTCGCATTTACATGGTATACCTATCGACACCTTAATAGAATCAACAAAATAAATTTACTCCTGCGATAGCTCATATCTTAATCTTGCTGGTGAACCCGGACCATTTACTGCAAAAAAATATAAATAGCCAAAATTGGTAATTAATAATCTAGTTGCACATTTTTTAAAAATATTATGTTTAAAATAAAAACATATATAGATTTCAATCATCTTTTACCCTCTAAGATATCCTAAGAAGATCTACATTTTGTTCGATAGAATATGATGCATGTGCAATAAGAAATTTTTTATTTATTGCTCTGCAGAATCAAAGTTTGACTTTAGAGAAACTACTTTAGATTTCATACTCTTATTATCACAAGCATGGCTACCAAAGACCAAATCAATATTCAGATAGTGAAGACCTATTTATGAACTTACAAATAATTCAAGATTCAAATCATAAATAACAATAAATAAAAAAAGTGGCTAGCTACAAGAGGATCGAGTACAAATGTGATTCATTGAGAATATTCATACTATGATGATTCTCACTAAAATAGATACGAATTAACATCAATTTGTAGCGAGTTAATTCAATTTTTTTTTAAAATTAATTAAGATTTGATTCATATGTATCTATCATAAGATCCTAATAATCATGCTAGAACTCTATTACATCAACATTAGATAAACTTAAAAAGAATGCCCAATTCAACATTGATAATATTACATATACAATTTTAGCAAAATTGAAACATGCCTTGTAGGCCGCTTTCCACTTTCTTTGAGTAGGCTTTGCCTCAACTTCGACAACGTAGAAGAAGTTAACTTGATTCCTCTTCCAATAATATGCTCAGCATACTTAACTGCTTCAGTGACTCTACCATTATTTTGAAGTCCTACAACCAATACATTAGCAGTACGCTCTAAATCTTTGCGGTAATTCTCTACCAAAAATTTCCACACTTAGATAGCCATAGAAGGATATCCATTATCTAAATAAACCCTAACTGCCGCATCACAATTAAGTTGATTCTGCACACATTCATTTTTCACAATCTCAGTAAACATCCTTGTAGCCTTCAACAATTTGCTACCTTAATCAAATACCTAAGCAACAAATTATATGTAAGTGAATCCGGAAAAGCCTCTGTGTGAACCATCCCATCAAGCATCTTCATAGCAGCATCAATATCACCATGATAACAATACAAAGCAATTATCGAATTATACATTGCAGTCGTCGGCTGCAACTTAGTTTTCCCCAATATAACCTCCCAAAAAAACTTAGCCCTCCTTAAATCATGAAACCTAGCACACTCATCAAGCGCAACCCCAAAAAACCTAATTCCTCGATAACATCTCATATCACTCAGCAAATCAAAAAACAATCATATAAAGTTAGATGCAAGATATAACTATGTAATTATTAAAACAAAATAGATAAGGCATCACCAAGTTGCTTGTGAACAGATTTTGATCCATGGAAGCTACATCTTGTGGATCACCATCTGCAATTGTAAAATGTTTATGTATGAGAATGAGATATTTTTTTCCTTCTAATTTTGGAGTTTGTTATCTCTAAATTCTCATGTTGGTTTGAGAGTGAAAACGAGTCTTCATTGTTTGATAATAGAAGGTCTACTTTGGTGTCAATGTGATGCAAAGACATTAATACTGAAGTCTCTAATAATATGAAAGACTGGGAACCCACAAGACAATATCCTTCGCATGAGGTTATAAATAAACTGGGTTTTAGGATTAATGTAATAATAATTTGGGAAACGTTAATGTTAAGAAGCTTTGAGTGAAAATTATTTTTTGAAAATAGTAAAATTAGTTGTTTAAAACTTGGTTTTTCAACATAAAAATTATTCTTTTAATTGTCTTAACATGTATCCTTAAACACATATTAACATGAACTTAATAATTTTTATGGTCCAGATTCTCTTAATTTTCAAGAGGGAAATGATGACAATGCAAGGGTGTTTTGAAAAGAGGCATAAATAAGTGTAGGTCATACTAACATATAGTATGTCTTTAGAGCATAATTTAAAAATAGAAATATTCTTTTAACGTTTGTATATTTAGTTTTTTTTTTTTTTTGACTAAAACATAACGATATTCATTCATTCAAATTTGTAAGTACATCAATCGAAATCATTACATCTTCAAATTCGCTAAAAACTAAAAATGATGAATCTACGAACAAACTCATAGCATCCGAGTTAATAGCATAGAACGACCTTATTACACAGCCTACAATTAATATGACAAAATTAAAATGTCCGGAGTAGTCATGCCTCCGGATCTGCAACGTTGAAGACGCTAAAGTCATTGAATTTGCGCTGAAGCAAACCTGAATAAAACAAACACCGTACAAAGACGGGATAACAAAACAAACACCGTACAAGGACGGGATAAATCACAACAAAACACCGTACCAAGACGGGACTTCAAAACAAATAACAAGAAATCACGAAAAAAAAATACAAATAAAACCTAAAAAGATGTGAAAATCACTTATTAGAATAAAAAGAAGTAACAAAACGATCAAGATGGGTGATCTCGGATCAAAATTGACCCTAAATCACCCCTCTCTAATGGATGAACAAGAAAAAACTCAAGAAAATTAGGGTTGGAAAGAGGAGTGGCGGCTACGAAAAAAGCACAATTTTGTATATTTAGTTTATAATAAAAAAGATTAAATGTTAAATTAAATGCATTGATTTCAATAAAATAGTTTTATTTAAATTATTATAATATCTGTCAATATCTGTCCATAACAAATATTAGCATTTTTCAAAAAAATTATCAATTTTTATTTAAATAATTTAAATACAATAGTAATATTTTTGCTTAATTACCATTTTCGTCCTCTTAATTTCACTCATTCACGAAATTGGTCCCCATATTTCAAAATCACTCGGTTTTGGTCCCTTGATCAAATTTTTATACTTAAAAATTATGATTTAATTTAATCTATTTCAAATGATGTGACATACAAGCTGGTGATATCAGATGATCAAAAGTCATGAAATAACTAAAAAATTCATTAAAAACTTCGGTTTCAATTTTAAAATTATTCATTTTTGTAATTTAATGAATAAAATGTAAATAATTAATCTACTTTGATGAACCTACATCATCTATGGTATTCCATATCATATAAATATATTAAATTACTATTTTTAAGTTTAAAAGTTTGATAAGGGACCAAAACTGAGTGATTTTAAAATAGGTAGACCAATTTCATGAATAAGTCAAAATAAAGAGACCAAAACTATAATTTTCGACAGCATTTTTGTCTCAAATGGTAGAAAACCGCCGTTAATTTTGGCCGGTAATACAAAAATTCTTATAGTGACAGCAACAAGCTCTACCACTAGATGATAAAATCAATCATTCAAAAGATTATATTTATAGGCCTACAGGACACAACTATGCATGACCATTTGATTAGTCATGTCAATTCTTTTTTCTTTTGTTTTGGTCAAGCTCATCCATTATTTAAGTATGGGGAATTAATAAAAACATGTTTAATGATTTCTCATGGTAGAAAACATGTTTAATGCTTTATATAGTTTACTACATCAAGGATCAACAATGAACCAAATCAACAATATATGATTTAGAACTCGACTAGTTTATCTTGTTGAACTTAATTTGTGAACTAAAATGAACATGTTCTCTGAATTAGTGGAATTTGAAGTTTGACTAATTTAATTCATAAAATATAGATCGATATATATGGTTCAGGTATAATTAATACAGTCAAATAATCATTCCACATTATAAATTCAAAGTAGTTAAGGAGTGTTATCTACCCAAATAATTTTTCAACAACCTGGATTACAAGATATAATAGTAAAATATATCTTTAATCTGTATTTTATTTACTTAATTTTTCTAAAAATTAATAAAAATAATATCATAGATATAATAGTATACTGAACTGATGGCAAAAACTTATAGAAGTATATATGACATGATCACCTGAATACAAGAAAAAGAAAAGAAGCTATTTTTACAAGAAAAAACTTACACGTCTATTCAAACATTTCCATTCTCTTCACATTTTGGGTGATTCCTTTCTCTTCACTTGATTCCATTTTGGTGAAAATCTCTATTGTAATTGATTTGCTTTTCTTATCCTTTAGTACATATTAAGCAGTCTCCATGTGGTTTATTAAAGCAAGCATGTGTAGGGGTGATATCATAGGATAGAGAAGTGGTTGAATAGCCATAAAGGAAGAAGAAGAATAAAAAAGAGAAAAGTTGAATTTTGGGTGAAGAATAAAAACGGGATTTCAATATGTTCCTTCTTATAAAAAATCATATCAAATAAATCATTATATATTGATTTAACACAAAATTACCATTCCTAAATTAATCCCTTGTCATTTCATTATCATCCAAAAAGAGATTAATAGCGTAACATTAACGATTAAATAGTTCTTAATAAATGTAAGTGTAAAATTAATTTAGTGCATAAGTTTCAAACTCAAAAATCTCAAATATTTTTCATGTTCTTTCCTATAAAAAATCTTATCAAATAATAAATACTATTGATTTAATTAGTTTCATGCAATCTAAATATTGTTTTTTCATATAATACCTTCGATTATCCTTTGTGTCTTTGATGT
Source organism: Trifolium subterraneum (assembly GCA_951799995.1). Taxonomy (NCBI): domain Eukaryota; kingdom Viridiplantae; phylum Streptophyta; class Magnoliopsida; order Fabales; family Fabaceae; genus Trifolium; species Trifolium subterraneum. The sequence continues at coordinate 50,612,744 of OX637466.1, forward strand.
TAATATTTACGTATTTGTCGTTTTGTTATCGGTAAATTGGAGATTTTTCCGAGATTGTGCCTGCGCGTTATTTTAATATCTGAAAAATGGGCACAATGATTTTATGAGCTTTAAATGTTTATAGAAATGTTTCCATCTTGTTGGAATTTAGAAAATGCTTTTCTATTGATTTTTGAGAAAATGGACAAAATATACCCGCTGTTTAAAATTTTACGGACTCCAATTGCCGTCAAAATTTAAATAGAAGTTTTATATATCGACTATAATGAGAATTTGATCTCATTATATTTTTGCAAGCTAAGGAGCGAAAATTTATTCGGAATAAAATTTATTCGAAAGTTTGTGAACTGTTTTAATTAAGAGGTTTACGATTGAATTTCTCTGTTTCCGTAAAAGTTGTCCGTGAATGATTTGTGACTCGTTTAAGAGCGAACATGGGTCTGAGCGAGCTAGTGAGCAGGAACCATAAGAAATATCTAGATATTTTAGTAGTAATAATGTTATTTTAAATTTAATTTTTAAATAACGTATCGCGGCAGTATCATATCGGTGATTTTGAAAATTTTCCCATATCGCTGTATCGGTATTGTGTCATATATTCGGGCTTCATAGTGTGTGAGTGAAGAAATGGATGGATGAGATTCAAAGTACATGGGAATTGTTTTTGATCCAAGGGCTAGGGATACGTTGATCTTCCTATTTAAACCAAACTCATGAAACATATTTTCCTTTCCATGTCTCTCTCAAGTCCGTAGCTTTCCCTCTCTCTTGCTTCAAATATTCTTTTGCTAAGATAGAAAAACAAATCGTCCATTGAGAGTTAGCAAGGAAAATTAAAAGAGGAGTTGAAGTAGTTTGCTTAAAGATCATTATAGAATTTAGAAAAGGTAACAACACTTTTCCCTTCCCTTTTTCCTTGAGCTGGCCGTGAGGCTTGTATTAGTAAGATTGTGAGAGTTTTAGTTTTCCCTTTATTAATAGTATAGATCCACGCTAGTGAGTGTTGGATCCAAAAGAAAATTTGTGATTTGAATTGTTTGATTTTATGCTTAAAAATATTTATGCTAAGTTTTGATTTTTCTTGTTCTTTTCTTTTGTTAATATTGTTTTGTGAGTTACTATGATAATAGATCTAAAAGAAATTTTTTTTTTTGATAGGAAGATCTAAAAGCCATTAAAAAAAAAGAAGAAGAAGAAAATTATTAATTAACTAATTTTTTAGTGTCTTTTTAATGAATCGACAAAGTAATTTTATGATCGAACTAAAGTATGATTATCCGATTTTTTTTTTTTTACTAAATTATTCAATATGTCTTAAAACTACTTAGTGGTGATTTTAATAGGAATTGGCTCGAAAATGTTTGAAATGAAATTGTGATTTGATTTTCTTGCAATTGAAGCTAGCACAACTTGTTTGTGAGTTCAATTTTTGAAAGAAAATATAGTAAAGCAAAAGCCCTAAAATTATATGATTTTTGAAGTTAGGGTTTTGGAAATTTTTTTTTTTAAGTGTAGAGTTAAATAAAATTGAGTTTGTTTATGTGAAATTGACAATTTGATAAGCATTTTATTCAAGTTAAATTTTTGAAAAATGGCTTTGAGTTAATTATAGGTTCTTGCCGAATTTATTAAGGGCAGTTTTGTCATTTCAAAATTGAAATTTTGTCCTAAAAAGTTAACCATTTGATCCGCCTTTTTAAAACGAAGAAATAGACATATGGTTCGCCTCGATCGGACAAAGATTGAATGAATTATGACCGTTTTAATTTTAACATGTTTTGTCGATGATATTGTGTAAACCGTCTGAACCTGAGGTTCGGGTAAATCGACGTAAACAAAAAGGAGACTCTGTCAAAAAAACTTATTTGTAAATCGGAATGAAAATTCCTTTGTCGAGAATTGTGTTTTAAAAGGTTTAAACATTTGTGATCGAGAAAAGTTATTAGTTCGAACTTATCTAGTTTTAAAAGAATTTGAACTTATGATTTAAAGTATGGGGAGTGTTAACATGTGCATCAATGACACATGTTAAGGAAGCAAAAATAAAAAGTATTAAATGTTGAAGCATTAAATTTTAACTTTTTATGCCTTATATGCACATGTTAACAACACCCTTAAAGTATAAGTTGTTTGAAAAGATATTTCCTTTTCGGAAATGTTTTAAAATAGTCGGGTTTTTATTTAATGACTTTTTGTGATAAAAACTATTCTTCGAAGTGGTAAAGTTTTCTAAAGAGTCATTTTGAAAATGAGTCCAGCCTAGCTAGTTGTAAGGTAGTAGCCGAGCTAGGATTTATTTGAGTGATCAATTAGAATGTGGTATTAACTTAGATAAGTTATATGTTTTAAAAGGTTAAGAGGATTACCCGGATTGGGAACTTTGTCGAGTGAGACGGATTGTGCTTGCGTAGCGTAAGTTGTACGTTTTGGAAGCTTGCCGAGGTAAGGGCACTTTTTAACGATCCCATATACCCTGAAATGTCGAGTGCTTTTTATACATGTGTAATTGTTTTCTTGAATATGCGTATTTGCTGGATGTGGTGCAATATGAATTATGAGCATGTTAATTTGTTGTGTAATGTATTCTCGTGACGAGAACTTGTTTGAGAACATGCTATATTCTACACTTGTTTTGAGATGTTGTGAATTTCATATGGTTGAATAATATGAAATGTTGATGGATGTACTTGATTGAATATCTTGATGTACACGATGTTAGTTGTCTTACATATGATTTTGTTATAAATATATGTATTGACATGTGGTTGTGAAATTACATATGATGAGAATATGTAAGTTGTTGCATTAGTATATGTAGGGGATATTGGTTTTATAATTCAAACTTTGCAATGTTGAACCAGATGCTTCAACATCGGTCCTATCAGATGCTCTACCAGATGTTCTATACAATGTTGTAACATTGTTCTGTATAGGTAGTTAACAATTAATTAGTTGGTAGTTATTAGTTTGTTATGTACAGTTGTCATTTCAGTTGGTTTGTTTGTCTTAGGTAGTTATTGAAATTCTGGCACTTGAGGGTCCAATGTGGTGCACGATGTTGCAACACTGGTCCTCCTGAACACACAAAAATAAAACGACAGAAATTTAAATAACACAAGTTATTGTTAACCCAGTTCGGTGCAACTCACCTACTCTGGGGGATACCAATCTAGGAAGGAAATCCACTATGGTAAAGTAGTTCAAAGCTCTCCGCGAACGCCCCGTTTACAGCTTCTCACCTAGCAACTACTCGTATAGATTTCTACCTAAGAACGTCCTAGATATGAGACCCCTCTCACTTCCCTCAATCACACAACATGCGTGGATTTTAATTCTGTTCTAAAACAATTCACCCTTTGTGCTTAAAAGCTTTAGAGTGATCACAACTATTCTTAATCAAGTATCAATCGTGATACTTAAAAGAATCACAAGGATTAAACTAAATCCAAAGCCTAAAACTTCTCAATCGCTCTACAGCGTTTGTATCTTCAATGGTTTTAGGTACTCTTCAACGAATGAAGCTTGCTCTTTATATAGAATTACAAATTCCCTTGGCTTGAGAAGATATAGGGAATTAGTTACACAACTGTCCTTTGATTTAAATTCCTTAAAGATAATTTGTTGCATAACGAATAATATTTGTTTGTTTTATCTTTTTAAATCTCCAGTTGTTTAATCTCCTTGGCTTCATGAAAGATAGAATCGTTTGTTGCCAGCTGAATCTTTTATTTAAATTCCCTTTGATAAGGAAATCGGTTTCAACAAATCAAATATTATTTAATTTGTTTTTATCTTCTAAGCTCCTACTGTAGATCTTCAATCTTCAAATAACAAACTCGTTCCTTGTTGCATAAGGTAACGCGAGTTTGTTTCTTCAATCTTTCAAACATATCCGCGCGATAAGTAAAGATAAGGATAAGGCGTGTTATCAGGCCGTGGTTCCCAATGTTACTGCATTGGGACCAACATTTGGCCTCAGGCTTATTTCATGCATAGGATCTGAGAGAAACTACTTCCAGCTGCAATATACTCTGCCTTAGTTGTGGATAGTGATACACTATTTTGTTTCTTGATGAACCAAGAGATTAAGTTATTCCCCAAAAAGAAACATCCACCTGAGGTACTCTTCTTATCATCTGCACTTCCTGCCCAATCTGCATCACAGTACCCAACCAACTTTGAGTCTTCACCATGGGAGTACATGATGCCATAGTTGCATGTTCCACTCACATACTTGAGAATTCTCTTGACTTGTGTGAGGTGGCTCATCTTTGGTACAACTTGATATCTAGCACACACACCTAATACAAAGGCAATGTCTGGCCTACTAGCAGTGAGATATAGAAGGCTTCCTATCATGCTTCTATACTGACTTTGATCTACATCAGCACCTTTCTCATCTTTGGTCAGTTTCTAGTGTGTTGCAGCAGGAGTCCTTTTGTGACTAGCATTCTCCATCCCAAACTTCACAATATTCTTGGCATATTTGCTTTTAGAGATGAATATTGTGTCTTCCATTTGCTTGACTTGAAGCCCAAGGAAGTAGGTCAGCTCTCCTACTAAGCTCATCTCAAATTCAGACTGCATCTGATGGACAAAATGTCTAATCATTGGGCCTGACATTCCTCCAAATACAATATCGTCCACATAGATTTGTGAAAGCTCATGACAAACAAGGTTTTGTCTGTCTCTCCTTTCCTATAGCCATTCTTCACCAGGTATGTTGTCAATCTTTCATACCACGCCCTTGGAGCTTGCTTTAGGCCATAAAGCGCCTTCTTTAGTTTGTATACATGATCTGATAGGTGAGGATCTACAAACCCTTTAGGATGCTCCACATATACTTCTTCCTTGAGGTACCCATTTAGGAAAGCACTCTTTACATCCATCTGGAACAATTTGAACCTCAGAATACAAGCAACTCCCAATAGTAGCCTTATTGACTCAAGACGAGCTACTGGAGCAAATGTTTCATCAAAGTCTACACCTTCAATCTGAGTGTAACCTTGAGCAACTAGTCTTGCTTTGTTTCTGGTGATAGTTCCCTTCTCATCATACTTGTTCTTGTAAACCCACTTAGTGTCAATGATATTTACACCTTTGGGTCCTGGAACTAAGTCCCATACTTCATTCCTCTTGAACTCATTCAGCTTCTCTTGCATTGCATTGATCCAAAATTCATCCATGAGAGATTCTTTCACATTCTTTGGTTCAATTTTGGAAACAAAACATGAGTTGGCCACTAGCTCATTAGATCTCATTGTAGTGATTCCTTGATCTGGATTTCTAATGATGAGTTCTTTAGAATGATTCTTCTGAACTCTGATAGATGGACCTTTCTTGGATTGTTGACTCTCAGTTTCTGGATCAGTTCCTTCTTGAGTCTCTTGATCTTCAGTGCTGTCGATCAGGGGAACTGATGTGTAAACATTTGGGACCACATCTGGTACTTTTGCTTCAGGAGAGTCATCAATAACAACATTTATGGATTCCATCATGATCCTGGTTCTGTTGTTAAAGACTCTATATGCCTTACTGTTTGTTGAGTAGCCAAGAAAAATATCTTCATCACTCTTGGGATCCATCTTCCTCCTTTGTTCTCTATCAACTAGTATGTAGCATTTACTTCCAAAGACATGAAAGTATTTGACTGTTGGCTTTCTTCCTTTCTAGAGTTCATATAGTGTGGTAGTGGTACCTTTTCTGAGTGTGACACGATTGTGAACATAGCATGCAGTTTTCATGGCTTCTGCCCAGAGGTTTTGAGGAAGACTCTTAACATGTAGCATCACACGAGCTGATTCTTGCAAGGTTTTATTCTTCCTCTCTACCACACCATTTTGTTGAGGTGTGATTGGTGCTGAGAATTCATGACTTATTCCTTCAGAGGAGCAGAAATCAAAGAACTTAGAATTTTCAAACTCCTTTCCATGATCACTTCTGATCTTGACAATTCAAAATCCCTTTTCTCTTTGCATCTTTAGGCACAACTCTTCGAACACTTCAAAAGTATCTGATTTCTCTCTAATGAAGTTTATCCAAGTGTACCTTGAGAAGTCATCTACTACGACAAAGGCATACCTCTTGCCTCCAAGACTTTCAACTTGCATTGGTCCCATCAAGTCCATATGGAGTAGTTCAAGTATTTTAGTTGTAGTCTGATGTTCCAACTTTGGGTGCGACATTTTGGTCTGCTTCCCTACCTGACACTCTCCACATATGCTTCCTTCTTCAATACTGAGCTTGGGTATTCCTCTTATGGCATCTTCAACTATAATCCTCTTCATTCCTTTGAGGTGCAGATGCCCAAGTTTTTGGTGCCACAGTCTTAGTTCATCTTTCCTTGCTAAATAAATTAGTGATAGATGAGTGTGTTGTCTCTTGTGGAATCCATAGGTAGCAGTTATCCTTGGATCTTTCTCCCTTCATGATCACTATATTTTTGTCATTCGTGATCAAGCATTCATTCTTGGTGAAGTTCACCTTCAGCCCTTGGTCACATAATTGACTTATGCTTATCAAGTTAGCAGTCAGTTCTTTTACCATTAGTACATCATTGAGTTTTGGTAATCCTTTGTTAATCAGATTTCCAATCCCCTTGATTTCTCCTTTAGCACCATCTCCAAAGGTCACAAAGCTGGTGATGTATGGATTAATATCAGTGAGATATTTCTTTTCACCAGTCATGTGTCTAGAACATCCGCTGTCAAAGTACCAATCTTCTTTTGATGAGACTTTGAAGGATGTGTGAGCAATAAGAGCTTTGACTTCAACATTGGATTTTGTTTTCCAAAGCTTCTTGTTGTCAGCCTTCCTAGGAATTGGGCTGACTTGTCTCACTTTGTACGGATACCCATGAAGCTTATAGCAGTAAGCTTTTATGTGTCCATACTTACCACAATGATAACATCTCCGTGATTCATACCTTGGAGGTCGTTGATATGGTCCAGCATGTTGGCACTTCCTAGACCTTCTCTGGTGGGGTGCTGAATGTTGAGACATATGACCCTGCTTTCTAGTTCCAAACCAAAGGTTGGTTGGAGCAAACTTCTTGACTGGTCCAGAGGCTTGTTTCTTTGTAGGATGATAGCCTAATCCTTTGCCTTGCTTGGTCTTTTTATTTTCTTCCAGTATCACATCTAACCTGTCGGTACCATTGTTTAGCAATCTGAGTTGTTTGTCCACACTCTCAAATTGGGACTTTAACATGCTTGTTTCACTCTGAAGATTAGCTATGGTGGACAAGTGTATTTGCTTTTCCTTTTCAAGTTGAGCAATGGTCTTCCTTTGTTCCTCATTTATTTTGCACAGTTCTCCACTCTTCATGCACAACTCTTTGTAGGTTGCAACAAGTTTATTATAGGAAACATCATCATCAGAATCTGAATCAGACGCGCATCTTCCAATCATGGCATTTACAGACTTGGTTGCTTCATAACCATGAGATAGCATTTATGCCTTTTTTCTGTTTTTTCATATAAGTTGGACATTCTGCCTTGATATGTCCATAACCTTCACATTCATGGCATTGAAATCCTCTGCCTTGATTGTTTCTATCTTCAGTTCTTGGTTTCCTTGACATATCCCTGTCTGCTGATGTCGGGCTGAATGTGCTTCACATTGGGCCTTGACTTCACCCTCCTTAGTATTTTGTTGAATTGTCTTCCAAGTAATACTAGGGCATCTGAGATGCTTTCATCAGCTTCTTTGTCACTCTCTGACTCTTCATCAACATTGGAAACAAAAGCAATGCTCTTGTTCTTCTTTTCAGTTCTGTCTTTCATAGAGAGTTCAAAGGTTTGAAGGGAACCTACTAGTTCATCCAGTTTCATGCTTCCTATTTCTCTGAATTCTTCAATGGCAGTGACTTTCATGTCAAACCTGGGTGGTAAGGATCTGATGAGTTTCCTTACTAGTTTTTTTTCAGGTATTTTTTCACCTAAAGAATCATGTGAAAGTCATGCACTGTTTATTCTTCTTTCATCTTCAGACTTTCAAACTGAGTGGTTAGACTTTGGAGTCTAGACATCTTCACCTTGCTTGTTCCTTCATGAGCCGTGATGAGGATTTCCGAAGCTTCTTTGACTGTTGTGCATTGTTTGATCAACCTGAACATGTTTTTGTCAACTCCATTGAATAAAGCATTCAATGCTTTTGAGTTCCCCAGTGCTAGTGCATCTTCAGCAGTAGTCCATTCCTCTTATGTTTTAACTCTTCAGTGTCAGCTCCATTCGCATCTTTGACCTTGGGATGTTCCCATCCTTTGAAAACTGCTTTCCAAATTCGGCTATCAAGGGATTTCAGGAATGCAATCATCCTTGATTTCCAATAGTCAAAGTTAAAGCCATCCAGAAGTGGTGGTCTGTTCATGAGTCCTCCTTCTCTGTCCATCTTGCCAGAAAGTATGTTCCCTGGAGCTCACCCAATCACCTAGGATGCCTGCTCTGATGCCAATCGAAATTCTGGCACTTGAGGGTCCAATGTGGTGAACGATTTTGCAACACTGGTTCTCCTAAACACACAAAAATAAAACGACATAATTTTAAATAACACAAGTTATTGTTAACCCAGTTCGGTGTAACTCACCTACTCTGGGAATACCAATCCAGGAAGGAAATCCACTATGGTAAAGTAGTTCAAAGCTCTCCGCAAACGCCCCGTTTACAGCTTCTCACCTAGCAACTACCCGTATAGATTTCTACCTAAGAACGTCCTAGATATGAGACCCCTCTCACTTCCCTCAACCACATAACATGCGTGGATTTTAATTCTGTTCTAAAACAATTCACCCTCTGTGCTTAAAAGCTTTAGAGTGATCACAACTATTCTTAATCAAGTATCACTCGTGATACTTAAAAGAATCACAAGGATTAAACTAAATCCTAAGCCTAAAACTTCTCAATCGCTCTATAGCGTTTGTATCTTCAATGGTTTTAGGTACTCTTCAACGAATGAAGCTTGCTCTTTATATAGAGTTACAAATTCCCTTGGCTCTTGAAGATATAAGGAATTAGTTACACAATTGTCCTTTATTTAAATTCCTTAAAGATAATTTGTTGCATAACAAATAATATTTGTTTGTTTTATCTTTTTAAATCTCCAGTTGTTTAATCTCCTTGGCTTCATGAAAGATAGGATCGTTTGTTGCCAGCTGAATCTTTTATTTAAATTCCCTTTGATAAGGAAATCGGTTTCAACAAATCAAATATTATTTAATTTGTTTTTATCTTCTAAGCTCCAGCTGTAGATCTTCAATCATCAAATAACAAAATCGTTCCTTGTTGCATAAGGTAACGCAAGTTTGTTTCTTCAATCTTTCCATCATATCCGCGCGCTAAGCAAAGATAAGGATAAGGCGCGTTATCAGGCTGTGGTTCCCAATGTTACTGCATTGGGGCCAACATTTGGCCTCAGACTTATTTTACTAAAAATGAAGCCAATCTTCAAAACTCAACAGTTATGCAGTTGCTTGCATCTGAAGCAACCACCTATTGTATATAAACAAATAAGGCCCTTTGTGGAAGAATACGATTTTACTTTCCCTTTAATCAATTTCTACACTTTTCTTAGTTTTTCCATCTCTTTCAAACTTCATCTCCTTCATTCTTTGTTCAAAGGGTTAGAGTGAATAACCCAACGAAGTGGTATCTAAGAGCAAGTACGATCCAAGGGATATTTGATTCAATCTTGAGGATAGAATCAGTGATTATGAATCAATCATGGATGGGAAGAGTAACTTCCATGCAAACCTGCCAATTCTTGATGGAAATAATTGGTATACATGGGTCAAACAAATGAAGGTGATATTCATTGTTCAAGAAACTGATGAACAAGTGAATACAGTTCTTGATCCATTACCAGCCAATGCAACAGAGCAACAAAGAACAACATTCATAGAGACACAAAAGAAGGATAACAAGGCTCTGTTTCTCATTCATCAGTGTGTGGATTCAAAGGTGTTTGAGAAGATTGCAGATGCTACAACTTCAAAGGATGCTTGGGACATTTTGCAGAAGAGTTATGGAGGTGATGCAAAGGTCAAGAAAGTGAAATTTCAAGCCTTGAAAAGACAATTTGAATTGTTGGAGATGAAGAGTGATGAATCAATTGCTGATTACTTCACAAGGGTGGAGACTCTCACCAATCAGATGAAAAATTGTGGAAGCACACTCAATGAAAAAGAGATGGTGGAAAAGGTACTAAGAACTCTAACTCATAAATTTGATCACATAGTGGTGACAATTGAACAAACAAAAAACCTGAGTGAAATAAAGATGGAGGATCTACAAAGCACTCTGGAAGCTCATGAATTGAAGCATGGTGAGAGAAATCATGGAAAAGAAGATGAGCAAACTCTAAAGTTCAAGAAGAATCAAGATGAAAAGAAGAAGTGGCAGAACAAGAAAGGTTCCAAGAAAGGGAAAGAAAGTGTTGAAGACAAGCCTGAATCTTCAAAGAAAGAAGGAGGGCAAAAGACAAAGAAAGATAAGAGTACCATTCAGTGTTACAATTGTGACAAGTATGGTCATTATGCTAGTGAGTGCAAAGCTCCAAAGAAGAAGAAAAGTCAAAACACTGAAGAAGAGACAAATGTTGCACAAGATGCTTCAACATCAGAAGATGATGTGAGTTTCATGGTGACAATTACTGATGAAACAGCTGAGTCTATGGTTTGGTACTTTGATATAGGGTGCTCAAATCATATGACAGGGAACAAAAGTATTTTGACTGATTTCAACAAGTGTCTCAACACCAGGATCAAACTGGCTAATGGAAATTTCATTGCAGCTGAAGGCATGGGAAATGTGATGATTCATAGGAGCAATGGAAAGAAGGCAGTGATTGAAAAGGTCCTATATGTGCCAGGGATGAAGTGTAATCTGATGAGTGTAGGTCAATTACTTGAGAAAGGATTCAAAGCAGTGTTTGAGGGTGAGGCACTGAAGCTCTTTGATTCTCAGAAGAGATTGATCTTGAAAACAACACAAATTCAGAACAAATCCTTCAAGACACAAGTTAAGACAATTGAAGTTGAATGCTTAGCTATATTTACTGAAGATAAAGACAGTGACTTATGGCACAAAAGGTATGATCATTTGAATTTCAAAAGCTTGTCTATGCTTAATTCAAAGAACATGGTGTTAGGGTTGCCTAGTGTCATAGCTCCAGTAGATACTTGCACTATATGTTTGCTAGGGAAACATCCTAGATCATCATTCAAAAGTAACTTGCTTATGAGATCTGGTGAAGTGCTAAATGTTGTGCATTCAGACATTTGTGGACCAATTGATGTGTTATCAACTGGTGGAAACAAATATTTTATCACATTTGTTGATGAGTATTCAAGGATGAAATGGTTGTATCACATAAAAGCTAAGAGTGAAGCTTTTGAAGTGTCTAAGAGATTTAAAACACTGGTTGAGAAACAAAGTGATAAGTCAATCAAGGTACTGAGAACAGATGGTGGAGGAGAGTACACATCAAAGGAGTTTGAGAATTATTGCAAGGACTAAAGCATAATTCATGAGGTTACAGCACCATACACTCCTCAGCATAATGGTCTTGCTGAGAGAAGAAATAGAAGCATCCTGGATATGTCAAGAAGTATGTTCAAGCAGAAGAGTGTTCCACATAGATTTTGGGGTGAAGCAGTTTCTACAGCTGTGTATATCCTAAATAGAAGTCCAACAAAGAAGTTGAAAGACAAGGTACTTGAAGAGGTGTGGTCTAAGTGCAAACCAAGTGTAACTCACTTTAAAGTGTTTGGTTCCTTGAGTTACAAGCATGTACCTGATGCTAGAAGGAAGAAGTTAGATGACAAGAGTGAACCTATGATCTTTGTTGGATATCATAGAACTGGTGCATATAGACTGTATAATCCCACATCAGACAAGATAGAGATCAGTAGAGATGTGAAGGTCTTGGAAAATGAAAGTTGGGATTAGAAACAGAAATCCACATCTAAGAAAGCTTGTGAAGTGGACCTATATGTTGGAACATCCGATGCAAATGCTCCAGTAACTTTTGTTGATCAACATCAACATCAGGAGAATCACAATGAGGAAGATGCCTCAAGTGATGATGATAATAGAAGTCACATGCCATTAAGGACTCACAGAATTACTCAGATCCCAAGGAGGTTTGCAGATTGTGATATGGTTCCAGATAATGTTGTAGACAATGAAGGGAACATTGTGCATTATGCTATGCTAGCAAACACTGAACCTTTAGATGTCAAGAGTGCACTAAAGAGTAAAGTGTGGTTAGAAGCAATGATTGATGAGTTAAAACAATTGAGAAGAACAAGACATGGGACATGTGCAAGCTACCTTCAGATAAAAGAGCAATTGATGTGAAATGGGTGTATAAGCTGAAGCAAAATCCTGAAGGACAAGTGATCAAGCATAAGGCAAGGCTTGTGGCCAAAGGATTTCTGTAAAAGCAATGATTAGACTATGATGAGGTTTTCTCTCCTGTGGCTAGACATGAGACTATAAGGTTAGTGATAGCACTAGCTTGTAGCAGAAGATGGTCTATGTTCCACTTAGATGTGAAGTCAGCATTTCTAAATGGTCCATTAAAGGAGGATGTTTATGTGAAACAACCACCTGGGTTTGAGTTGAAAGGCAAGGAAGATAGGGTGTTGAAACTGTACAAAGCCTTGTATGGTTTGAAGCAAGCCCCAAGAGCATGAAACAAGAGAATTGACCAATTCTTTGTTATGCAAGGATTTCAGAAATGCAGTGTGGAATATGGTGTTTATGTGAAACACAGTGATGACAAACATATGTTAATCATATGTTTGTATGTTGATGACTTGTTAGTGACTGGTAGCTCACTAATAGAGATTGAGAATTTTAAATCACAGATGGAGAGTGAGTTTCAAATGACTAACTTGGGAAAACTTACATACTTTCTAGGAACGGAGCTCTTGGCTACTCCAAAAGGAATGGTATTGCATTAAGCAAAGTATGCTACTGAGATTTTGAAGAAGTTTGAAATGCTTGATTGCAATTCATCTGTTATACCAGCAGACACAAGACTGAAACTTGAAGTAGAAGAAAGCAGTGATACTTTGGACTCTACTATGTTCAGACGATTGATAGGTTCCCTAAGGTGTACCTGTGTCAAACTAGGCCTGACATTAGCTATGCAGTTGGCTATGTTAGTAGATTTATGAGCAAGCCACTGAAGTCTCACCTCTTAGCAGCAAAGAGGATACTCAGATACATCAATGACACAATACACTATGATGTGTTATTTCCATATTCAAGGAATAACTCCAAACTTGAATTAAATGGATTTTCTAATGCTGACTAGTGTGGAGACAAGGTAGACAGGAGGAGTACAAGTGACTATGTGTTTAAATTTCAGAATGCACTAATCTCACGGTGTTCTAAGAAGCAACCAGTGATTGCTTTGTCAAACTGTGAAGCAGAATATGTAGTAGGCTCCCTTGCTGCTTGTCAAGCAAACTGGTTGCAATCACTTCTCAGTGAAATGAAGAGGGTTTGGATCCTCTCCAATTTTTTTTCTCCAATTCCGTCTCCAATTTTCCTTTTTGTGAGTGTGAAGAGAGATAAATTAATAATAAAAAATAAAAAAGTGATGATGAGAGAGAAAAAATAATGAGAGAGAAAGACACATAAAAATAATTGGAGAGGGAATTAGAGAGAAAAAATTGGAGAGAATCCAAATCCAAATGAAGATTATTGACAACATCACAGTAATGCTGAAGATTGACAACAAATCAGCAATTAACTTGGCAAAGAACCATGTCAGCCATGGCAAAAGCAAGCACATTGAGACAAGGTTTCACTTTCTTAAAGACCAAGTTAACAAACGCAAGCTCAGCCTGGAGTATTGCTCAACTAATGATCAACAAGCTGATATACCGACTAAGGCTGTGAAGAGAGATCAGTTCCTGAAGTTAAGAAGGGAGATAAGAATTGTCAGCTTTGACAGTTTGAATTAAGGAGGAGTATTGATTTTATAATTCAAACTCTGCAATGTTGAACCAGATGCTTCAACATTTGTCCTATCAGATGCTCTACCAGATGTTCTATACAATGTTGTAACATTGTTCTGTATAGGTAGTTAGCAGTTAGTTGGTAGTTATTAGTTTGTTATGTACAGTTGTCATTTCAGTTAGTTTGTTTGTCTTAGGTAGTTATGCAGTTGCTTGCATCTGAAGCAACCACCTATTGTATATAAACAAATAAGGCCCTTTGTGAAAGAATAAGATTTTACTTTCCCTTTAATCAATTACTACACTTTTTATAGTTTTTCCATCTCTCTCAAACTTCATCTCCTTCATTCTTTGTTCAAAGGGTTAGAGTGAATAACCCAATAGAGGAGGCGTATACTCATGCATTTCATAGTTGCGTGTATGTCTGAGGACTGCACCGGGTGAGGACTTTAGAGGACGGAGCCCACCTGTCATACCCCAATTTTTGACCTAAGATCCCACCCTCTTTTTGCATTATTGCATAATATCAAGAATACGGAAAATCAAGAAAAGGTTCAAAAAAGTCAAATATTAGAGTTTTGGAATATTTTCTAAGTACACATCTTCATGATCATCTACCCAACTTCACAAGACAATTTTGAGCAATTTACAAATTCATTTGAGATGCTTGATGGCTTCTCTTAAGGAGGGCATTGGATCCTACAAGTTGATGGAAAATTTGAGGCTAAACGGTTCCTTGAAGTGGAAGAAATCAAAGTAGAAAGTCAAGGTCTCATCACTTTTGAAATTCTCAAACACTTAGAATTTTTTCTAGGAATTTTGATCTTACTAAGTGCATGACTTTATGGACACTTTGTGATCAATTCAAGCAATTATTTTTCATGGTAGATGGATGTATTTGAAGGTGACATGGCATACTTCATTATTATGGAAATATTAAACCAAACTCTCATAGGAATTGGAAGATACAAAGCTCCAAAGTTGAGGATTCAGAGTTGTGAAAATGGCCAGAAACTTAGAAAATATTTCTAAGTGTTTCACAGTGACAATTTTGAGTTTTGATGGCCATTGTTCTATATGATCCAAGTTGATTCAGCTCAAGTGTTCAACATCAAAGTTGTAGTATGCCATGTCCGCTTCCCATTGATACCAAGAGCGTGGGTTTTTGTTGCTTGAGGGAAAAGTTACGAATTTTCAATTAAGCCATGGTAGAGCTGATTTTGAGATCAGATTACAAGTTATTTTTCTTGGTCCAAACAAAGGTGTGGCCTCATGATCCACAAAACTTCCCATGTGAACCTTCTATTATCAGCTTTTACTGATGTTTAGCATGATCAACATCTCATTATACAAGGAATCCATGCATTGCCCAAGTTTCATACCACAAATGGATCAAAAGTAAAAAGCTCTTTTTGCCAAAATCTCCAAAATCTTGCTTTATGTCCATGAGACTTGTGAATACCATTTTTCTCTGAAAACACTTCACCTATGCATCAGAAGCAAGGTAAAATACCTTCAATGAACCACCAAACATTTCATTTTGCCAATGAATTCAAAAGAGGACCAAAGACATTTTTGAACCAAATCTCAAATTGCAAGCAAAGCAGCCTCAACTTATGCTTCAGGGACACTCCATGTCTGATCCTCAGACAAATTTCGACCTCTATAAAAGGCCCTCAAGCCTCAGAACTCAGGATCCGAAAATTCACCCAAAAAAACTCCATTCTTAACCTTGAAAAATCTTAAATCCGAAATTCTCATTTCTTCAAGTTTCTTTTCAAAATTTTCACTAAAACATCGTAAAAACATCACAAATGGACTACTGTATGCATTAATTTACATCTGTAGCACCTCCATCATCATCTTCCAACTATCACTTTTTACTCTTGCAAGTTGATTTGGTTCAGAAGTTTCAGACACTTTTAAGGAAATATAATCATATCAACACATTACTGAAGGTATAAGCGAGCTAAAGGGATCTTTATTTTTCATCTGTTAGTGCAAAGAAGAGGCATTGGACCTTACTCCAATAGGTAAATTTTCGTGATTCCAAACTCACTCATACATGCATTATTTTGAATGATTCCTGAAGCAAACTTGTAGTAAATAATATGATTAGTGAAAGCCATATGCTCTTAATCTCTTTTTGTGCCTAAGTGATATTTAATTTGTGTTTAAAGTTTTAGGGTTCTTACTTTAATTTGAAAAAATAGAATGTTTGAGTAAGAATTAATGAAACTTAAATGCATGTTCTTGATCCTTATTAAATTCTGAGCAAAATGGTATATTCATTTGTCATTTTTGATGCAAAAAACGAAAAAACAAAAAATCACCATTGTTGTTGTTTTGATGAGAAAGATGAACAGGATGAACAGTGCTGGCGCCACGTTTTTTTATTTAAATATTAATTATGCAATATATATAATTTAGTTGCTTTTGATAACAAACGAAACGCAGTAGCCCAGTGGTTTTGTTTCCGTGTTAGTAGCCAAGAGGTCAGCGGTTCGAATCCTTCATATGCCATTTTATTTTAGTTCTTTTTCTTTTATTTTCCTTCTGGGCCTTAATGTGTTTGGGCTTAGAGCTTTCTTTTTCTGAATACACCCCTTTTTATTTTCGTTTTGCTATTCACGCCCCCCCTCTGTTTTAATTTTATTTTTATTTTTTTTATTCTTAGCTTATGAAATAAGTGCTTTTGGCATAAGCTATTTTAGCTTTTATTTTAGCCAATCAAGCATGATGTTGATGCTTATTTATTTTTCTATTTATTTGATATTTAGATTTGTTAATATTATCTAATGTCTTTATTTATTTTGTTAATTAATTTTATCTTTGAGCTTATGAAATAAGTGCTTTTGGCATGAACTATTTTAGCTATTTTTTTCTTAGCCTTGTAAAGCATGATGTCGAGGCTTATTTTCATCTTTTTTTTTAGTTTCGTATTTATTTATTTATTTATGTTATTTATCCATGCATTTCATATTATTTCATTACGTCCATTTATTTATCATATTTACTTTTTTTTTTGTAACATCATTATCATCACAATATTGATTATTTATCGCTTTATTAATCGTCATTTATTTTTGCTCTTGAATTTAGGATGTAAATAGGCCAAATGTAAACTCTAAATAAAAGTGCATAGCATACCCCCTCTCTTGCATCATTTCATATTTATTTTCCTGCAAAGATTTTAGAGTGTGATTAGGTCAATGTACCCTAAATAAAAAAATTTGCATCTCATGCATATTTATTTTTATCGCTTTCCGCCAATATGCGTAACGTTAAATTCCGAGGGAAAAGGCGTCGCTTTGATCAAAATATCATTGCAATTTGTTTTCACGTTTAATTTATTTGTTATGACGTTTTAGGTTAGTGTCATTTTGCGCGCGTAACCTTTACCTATTTTCTTCTCAAAAAATGAGGTCAAAACCTCTTTCTAAAAATACATAATTATTTTCTTTTCGAAATATCATGGAAACACAAAATTTTTCATCAAACATTTCTATCAAAAACCTTGGAATTCAAACCAAGTGTTCTTTTATCGCAAAAACCTTGGAATTCAAACCAAGTGTCTTTTATCACTCAAAACATTTTCTCAACAAACCTTGGATTTTAAACCAAGTATCCGCGTCTTATTTCTTAACCAAACTTCAATCAATTTAACCATATTGACTTTCTTCACAAATTAACATCAATCAAACTCACATTTTGCCACTTTTGGCTTTTGGTCTTTTAAAACCATTCTCAAAACTTTAAAATCAAACAAACAAATTTACTCGTAACTTTTACCCCGAACTACGGTGGTTTGATCCCTCGGGTACGTAGGCATGAGACTTGTCTCTCCAATCAATAAAATCAACAAAAACATTTTCTTCATTGTCATCCTTTTAAATTTCTTTTCGCGATCACTACTTTAATTTCCTACTTATACATTTTTTACAAACAATTAAAATAAAGCGCATAGGTAGAAATAAAACAAGAGGTTCCTATAGAGTACTATAGATACTTAGGGTGCTAATACCTTCCCTTTGTATAACCAACCCCCGAACCTTGTTCTCTAAAAAATAGGGTTTTTTTCGAACTTTTTCCCTTTCCCTCGGATAAATTAAAGATCGGTGGTGGAATATTAAATTGCGATTCGAAGTTAATTAATAACGCGAAACTACACTCAAACGAGATTATCCCGTGGATGTTATCGGAACGAGAGTAGTCCCGTAAACCGGTAATGTCCATGAGACGGTCAATGACTTTGGGAACTTTGTAGAACACGTGATGCAGGTACAAGTAAACCCTAGTACTTACCATATGGGAGGGCTTTTACCCTTAACTCCATCATTATGTATCCCAACCTTCCAGTTGTGTTATGAATCATTGTAACATAATCATGCATCCATGCATTCATTTCATCATAAAAAAATCTTTTTTTCCTCGAAGGACCTAAGAGAGTTATTTTGTAAACATTACAGATTATGGACCTAAAGAAAAGGAACACTAAGAAGTACAGTTTCAAGGAACCGGATCTTTCCCGGCTAAGAGAGCTAGGAGCTCTAGTTCCATTCCCCGAAGATTTCCAAAAACGATATGGGAAGCTTTTGAGTATCCTCAATACAAATGTTGAAGAGGGAATTCTTAATACACTCGTCCAGTTCTATGATCCAATTTACCACTGCTTTACTTTTGTCGATTATCAGTTGGTTCCTACTCTAGAGGAATATTCTTATTGGGTTGGTTTGCCGATCTCCGAGAAGGTACCTTACACCGGTTTAGAAGAATTTCCTGCACCTTCAGTTATTGCAAATGCTCTTCATTTGAAGACTTCAGACGTAGTCTCCAGTCGCACTAAAAAGGGGGGTTTTCGAGGATTGAATTCTAATTTCTTATTCGGAAGGGCGTTTGCGTTTGCCAAAAACGGAGATGTGGCCGCTTTCGAAGCTATCCTCGCTCTACTCATCTATGGGTTAGTGTTATTCCCCAATATTGACAGTTTTGTTGATAATAATGCCATCCAAATCTTTTTGGGAGGGAATCCCGTTCCGACCCTACTTGCGGATGCTTACCATTCTATTCATCATAGGACCCACAAGGGGGAGGGACTTATCCTTTGTTGCGCACCATTGCTATATAGGTGGTTTATTTCACACCTACCTCGGACTAGACACTTCAAGGAGAATCCAGAAAAGCTCCGTTGGGCCCAAATGATTATGCCTCTCACTTCATCCGATATAGTTTGGTACGATGCGGCTTATGATGTTGGGGTGATTATTGATGGTTGTGGGGAGTTCCCCAATGTACCTCTTCTTGGCACACGAGGAGGAATCAGTTACAACCCTACTCTTGCTAGACGGCAGTTCGGATACCCCATGAGGGATAGGCCTAAAAGCATTTTATTAACCGGTATATTCTATCCCAACGAAGAAGGAAGTCAACACATGAGAGAAAGTTTTGCTCGGGCTTGGCATAATGTCCATAGAAAAGGAAAGGATCAGTTAGGGAAGAAGCTTGGAATTGTCTCCGAAGACTACACTAAATGGGTAATAAGTAGAGCTATAGAGCGCGGGATGCCTTATAGTTTCGAGAAGTCCTCTTCTGTTAATGCGTCTTCTTCTACCACACCTCCTTCAGTTATCCCATTCAAGACTGTAGATGAATTCCAGGAACTTTTGGCAAAGTTGAGACTTGAGAAGAATGCATGAGAGAGAAAATTCCGAGAGTCTGAGCTTGAGAACAATGAGTTGAAAGAGAAGTTGAAAGAACAAGAGAAGATGCTCTCTCTACAAAGTGGTCTGTTGGCCGAGAAGGAAGATATGATTAGGGTCAAGGATGCCTTATTGAGACAAGATAGCAGGAGGAAGAAGAGGCAAGGGGATTTATTTTCCTCTGGCTTCGATTCACATTTTAATGGCTAGTTGGCTTCTTGGAAATTGGATTTAGTTTTGTTTTATGTTTTTATTTTGAAAAATGGTTGTAACCTTTGAATTATTAATGCAATTTTTATTTACTTTTCCTTTTCTTATAAAATGTTTACAAAATTATTGTCTTAAAGTCCTTCGAAAAAATCTCGCATATTTTAACATAACATATTCATGCATCATATCACATTCATAAGTTTCAAAAAATCGAGTCTCATATTCTTTCTCTCCTCTCTGTCCCAGTTAAAGTGGCCCGACGACCACGACCACAGCCATCTCGCACGTACAACACTCAAGCAAACAAGAAAAAGAGAATGGACCCAGTTGAACAAGAGAACGTTGAGCTCCATGGGGAAATAACAACGCTCCGGGCTGAAGTAGAAAAGCTAACCGCCATGATGACATCGTTGGTGGCTGCGCAGAATCAGCCACTAACCCCTCCTCCTCAAGCTACAGTCATCTCTTAAATCGCCACTGCCCCGGTTCCAGTGGTACCCGTCAACGCACATCAGCACGTCATGCCCGAAGGTTATCCTTGGGGCATGCCTATGAATTTTAATGAAGGGCTTCGACCCCAAGTTCCCGAGGTCCCCACTCCTACTTTGCCGCATGCTACTGTTGTTCCCCAACCTGGGACGATTATTCCTCAAGTCACTATGTGTGTCCCTCAGTCAACAATGACCATTCCAGCTTCCGTAGCTCACACCGTTCCTTATGTGAGCGAACCAGTCTATCATGCGGAGGATCCAGAGACTTATGGCCGTATGGATAATCTTCAGGATCAGTTTGATAAGATGCAGCTCGAGATTAAGGCCCTTCGTGGGAAGGATTTGTTCGGCAAAAACGCCCATGACCTTTGCTTGGTACCAAACGTTAGGATCCCACCTAAGTTTAAGGTCCCCGAGTTTGAGAAGTACAAAGGAAATTCCTGCCCTCAGAGCCATCTGGTAATGTACGCCCGAAAGATGTCTACTCAAACAGACAACCATCAGTTACTAGTCCACTACTTTGAGGATAGCTTGACAGGTGCCGCTTTGAAGTGGTACATGGGCTTAGATAGTGCCAAGATCCAAACGTTCAATGATTTGGGCGAAGCTTTTGTCCGTCAATACAAATACAATCTAGACATGGCTCCAGATAGAGATCAACTTCGAGGAATGTCTCAAAAAGACAAAGAGAGTTTCAAAGAATACGCTCAGCGATGGAGAGAGATTGCCGCTCAGATTTGTCCACCACTAGAAGAAAAAGAAATGACCAAGATTTTCCTAAATACTCTTGATTCATTTTACTATGAACGAATGATTGCTAGTGCACCCAATGATTTCACTGAGATGGTAAACATGGGAATGCGACTTGAAGAAGGGGTCCGACAAGGACGTTTGGTCAGAGAAAGTGTTCCGGTCAACAGTACGAAGAGGTTTGGGAGTAACTTTGCAAGAAGAAAGGAGTCAGAAGTAAGTATGGTGGCCCATGGACAGCATCAACGACCGTATATGGGCTACCAACACGTTGCAGCTGTCTCACCAGTGCCTCAAAACCCGCCTTACCAGCCACAAATGACCCAAAGACCACCTTCGCACTATCCACCACTCTATCAACAAACATATCCTCAACAACCATACCCACAGCAACCACAAATTCGACCACAAACTCCCCAACAACCTTACAATTATCCCAATCGCACCCAGAGAAACCCATCATTTGACCCCATACCCATGAAATATGCCGACCTACTCCCCGCCTTACTCGCCAAAAATCTTGTCCAGACGAGACCACCTCCACCTGCGCCAGCAGTACTACCTACTTGGTACCGTAGTGACCTAACTTGTGCCTTCCATCAAGGGGCCCCTGGCCATGATGTAGAACGTTGCTACGCCTTCAAAAAAGCTGTTCAAGAATTAATCCATAATAAGGTGCTGTCCTTCAAGGATGAAAATCCCAACGTCCGAAACAATCCGCTGCCCAATCACGGGTCCTCTGTCCATTTTATCCAAAGTTACCAAGAAACAAGCACCATTCTCAGTATAAAGGATATCAAAACCCCGTTGGTGCCTATTCATAGTAAAATGTGTGAAGCGAAGTTGTTTAGCCATGATCATGCAACTTGTGAGGAATGTTTGAAGGATCCTCAAGGTTGTTCCCGAGTTCAAGAGGACATACAAAGGTTGATGGATAAAGGAGAATTGGTAGTTACAAAGAAGAGCGAGGATGTTTGCGTCATAGTGCCGGAATTCAATGTCTCTGACCGTCTCGAGATGATATATAATAGTGGAGAGCCCACAGTTACCCCGCTAGTGATCTGCTTGCCAGGGCCTATGCCATATACGTCACTGAGAGCTGTGCCGTATAGATATGATGCCACCATGTTGCAGGATGGGGTGGAAACACCTATTCCTCCTTTGATATCCGTGGACAATATTGCAGATAATAGCAAAATACTGAGGAGTGGGCGTATTCTTCCGGGAGTTGTTCAAGAAAAGACCGGTAGTCCTGTTGAAAAGACACAAATTCCTGACTCTAGTGGGACTGGTGAAAGGGTGTATGAAGACTCAGATGAAATTTTGAAAATGATCAAGAGAAGTGAGTATAAGATCGTGGATCAATTACTACAAACCCCTTCCAAGATTTCAATTTTATCACTCTTGTTGAATTCTGATGCGCACAGAGATGCACTAATGAAGGTCTTGGACCAGGCATATGTCGACCATGACGTAACCTTGGGCCAATTTGGTAGCATAGTGGGGAATGTCACAGCCTGCAATAACTTGAGTTTCAGCGACGAGGAACTCCCTGAAAAAGGAAAGGATCATAACTTAGCATTACATATCTCGGTAATTTGTAAATCTGATGCCTTATCCAATGTGTTGGTGGATACCGGGTCATCTTTGAATGTAATGTCCAAGTTTACTCTCGACAAGCTCGCATACTGTGGTGCGCCTTTGAGGCCGAGTGCATTAATCGTGAAAGCCTTCGATGGGTCAAGAAAATCAGTAATCGGTGAAATAGACCTACCCATTTCAGTTGGTCCCTATGAGTTCCAAATTACCTTTCAAGTCATGGATATTCAAGCTTCTTATAGTTGTTTGTTGGGGCGACCATGGATTCACGAAGCGGGGGCGGTGACTTCCACACTTCACCAAAAGCTGAAATTTGTGCGGGAAGGAAAATTGGTTATTGTGAATGGAGAGGAAGCTTTATTGGTGAGTCATTTGTCGGCTTTTTCTTATATCAGTGCTGATGTTAGGGACGGTACGTCTTTCCAGGGGCTTTCTATTGAAGAGAAAAGGTCGAAAAAGGGGAAAACATTTATGTCTTCTGCAAAAGATGCGCAAAGGGAAGTACAACAAAGGTCACATCTGAAATGGGGGAAGTTATTACAAATGCCGAAAAGAAGACACATGGAGGGTCTGGGTCCTGCTCCGTCTACAAGAACAGTCAATCCAAATAAGGGTACCTTCGTCAGTGCCGAACCGATTTACACTCCACCAGAAACTAATGCTATCATTGAAGACGAAGTTGAAGAAGAGCAGCCTTCTTTCGTGATTCCAGGAAGAATTTGCCGCAATTGGGTCGTTGTTGATGTCCCTTCTGTCACTCCTTTATCTAAGTAATATGTTTGTCTATTTTCGCTTTCCAAAAAAATCCTTTTGTCCTGCCCAAGGCAAAAGCGAACGCATGTGGGGCTTGTTTTGAGCTTCAAGTATTTTAATGAAATTGTCGTTTTTATCATGACTTTTATTTTTGTTTTCTTTTTATTCTGGAAAATGGTAACACAAAAAACCAAAGTATATATTTTTATTTTCCTTCTACTTCCTAGCTTTTAATCATTTTCCAAAAGGTTTGCATTCTTTTATTTAATAAAATCAATCATAAATCATATGCAGATTAAGCATCAATGAACCCGTTGAACACAATGATCCTAGGCCCTCTCCCAACTTTGAGTTCCCTGTTTACGAGGCTGAAGAGGAAGAGGATGAAGGGATCCCTGATGAGATCAAACGACTATTAGATCAAGAGAAGAAATTCATTCAGCCTCATGAGGAAGATGTGGAGTTAATTGATTTAGGTTCCGGCGAAGGAAAGAAAGAAATCAAGATTGGGGCATCCTTAGAAGCATCTGTCAAGGAAAGGGTGATCGTTTTACTCAGAGAGTATGTTGACATCTTCGCCTGGTCATATCAGGATATGCCCGGTTTAGATCCCGAAATTGTGGAACATCATTTGCCTCTGAAGCCAGAATGTCCTCCGGTAAAGCAAAAGTTAAGAAGAACTCATCCGGATATGGCCCTCAAGATCAAAGAAGAAGTACAAAAACAAATTGACGCTGGTTTTCTTATTACATCAGAATATCCTCAGTGGTTGGCTAACATAGTACCGGTTCCAAAGAAGGACGGCAAAGTCAGGATGTGCGTTGATTACAGAGATTTGAACAAAGCCAGTCCGAAAGATGATTTTCCTTTGCCTCACATTGATGTATTGGTCGATAACACAGCTAAATCCAAGGTTTTCTCCTTCATGGATGGTTTCTCCGGGTACAATCAGATCAAGATGGCAGTGGAAGATAGAGAGAAGACCGCTTTCATTACACCTTGGGGCACTTTTAGTTACAAAGTAATGCCTTTTGGTCTAACAAATGCGGGTGCTACTTATCAAAGGGGCATGACTACCCTTTTTCATGACATGATGCACAAAGAGATCGAGGTATACGTAGATGATATGATTGTCAAATCGGGTACTGAAGAAGAGCACGTGGAGTACTTATCGAAAATGTTTCAAAGGTTGAGGAAATATCGTCTCCGTTTAAATCCCAACAAATGTACTTTTGGTGTTAGATCCGGAAAGCTCCTGGGGTTCATTGTTAGTCAAAAGGGTATCGAGGTAGATCCAGACAAAGTCAGAGCCATCAGAGAAATGCCAGCTCCACAAACAGAAAAGCAAGTTAGAGGTTTCCTGGGTCGACTAAATTACATCTCTAGATTCATCTCCCATATGACTGCCACATGTGGGCCGATTTTCAAATTGCTTCGCAAAAATCAGGGGATTGTTTGGACAGAGGACTGTCAGAAGGCTTTTGACAGTATCAAAGAGTATTTAATGGAACCTCCGATCCTTATCCCTCCAGTTGAAGGAAGACCGCTCATCATGTATTTAACCGTGCTAGAGGAATCTATGGGTTGTGTGCTGGGGCAACAGGATGAAACCGGTAGAAAAGAGCACGCAATCTATTATTTGAGTAAGAAATTCACAGATTGTGAGTCTCGATACTCCATGCTTGAGAAGACTTGTAGTGCTTTGGCTTGGGCTGCCAAACGTCTCCGACATTACTTGATTAATCATACTACTTGGTTGATATCCAAAATGGATCCAATTAAGTACATTTTTGAGAAGGCAGCTCTAACCGGAAGAATTGCCCGTTGGCAGATGTTGTTATCCGAATACGATATTGAGTACCGTACCCAAAAGGCAATCAAGGGTAGTATTCTTGCTGACCATTTAGCTCACCAACCAGTTGAAGATTACCAGCCAATCAAGTTCGATTTTCCAGATGAAGAGATCATGTATTTGAAGATGAAGGATTGCGATGAACCGGTGTTTGGCGAGGGGCCAGACTCTGAATCCCAGTGGGGTTTGATATTTGATGGGGCCGTTAACCTCTACGGTAGTGGAATTGGGGCAATCATTGTTACCCCTAAAGGTGCTCACATTCCTTTCACTGCGAGATTACAATTTGAATGTACTAACAATATTGCAGAATATGAAGCTTGCATCATGGGCATTGAAGAAGCTATTGACTTAAGGATCAAAAACATCGACATTTATGGAGACTCAGCTCTTGTGATTAATCAGATCAAAGGAGAATGGGAGACTCGCCATGCTGGTTTGATTCCTTATAGAGATTATGCAAGACGGTTGTTAACTTTCTTCAACAAGGTTGAGCTACATCACATTCCTCGTGACGAGAATCAAATGGCTGATGCTTTAGCCACTCTATCTTCAATGTACCGAGTTAATCGCTGGAACGAGATACCGACCATCAGTATTCGGTGCCTTGAGAGACCAGCATATGTGTTTGCAACCGAGGAAGTGGTGGATGACAAGCCTTGGTTTCATGATATCAAGATGTTCCTTCAGAAGCAAGAATATCCCCCTGGGGCATCTAGCAAAGACAAAAAGACTCTGAGAAGGCTGTCCAGTAGTTTCTTCCTGAATGATGAGGTGTTATACAAAAGGAATTTTGATATGGTCCTGCTGCGGTGTGTGGACAAACATGAGGCTGATCTATTGATGCATGAAGTACATGAAGGTTCATTCGGAACCCATCCTAATGGACACACAATGGCCAAGAAAATGCTAAGAGCCGGCTACTATTGGATGACAATGGAGTCTGATTGTTACAAACATGCCAGGAAATGCCATAAATGTCAGATTTATGCGGATAAGATACATCTACCGCCAACTTCTCTGAATGTTCTTTCTTCTCCTTGGCCGTTCTCCATGTGGGGTATCGACATGATTGGTCGGATTGAACCAAAGGCTTCCAACAGACATCGTTTCATCTTAGTGGCTATTGATTACTTCACCAAGTGGGTTGAGGCAGCGTCTTATGCCAATGTGACCAAGCAGGTGGTCGTGCGTTTTATCAAGAACCATATTATCTGCCGTTATGGTGTTCCTAACAAGATTATTACAGATAATGGGACAAACTTGAATAACAAAATGATGAAAGATCTGTGTGACGAGTTCAAGATTGAGCATCATAATTCATCTCCTTACCGGCCTCAGATGAATGGCGCAGTTGAAGCTGCAAATAAGAACATCAAGAAGATCGTGCAGAAAATGGTGGTCACTTACAAAGATTGGCATGAAATGTTACCTTTTGCTTTACATGGATACCGTACTTCAGTTCGTACTTCGACAGGGGCAACCCCTTTCTCTTTAGTATACGGCATGGAAGCAGTACTCCCCGTAGAGGTTGAAATCCCATCAATGAGAGTCTTAATGGAAACTGAGTTGGCCGAGGCCGAATGGTGCCAAAATAGATATGACCAATTGAATTTAATTGAGGAGAAACGCATGGCGGCTTTATGTCATGGACAGTTATATCAGAGAAGAATGAAACAGGCTTTTGACAGGAAGGTTCGGCCTCGTGAGTTCCGTGAAGGTGACCTTGTGCTCAAAAAGATTTTGTCCTTTCAGCCGGATTCTAGGGGCAAGTGGACGCCTAATTATGAAGGCCCGTATGTTGTCAAAAGAGCTTTTTCTGGTGGTGCTATGACTCTTGCAACCATGGATGGTGATGAGCTCCCTCGTCCTGTGAATGCCGATGCCGTCAAGAAATACTTTGTCTAAAAAATAAAAGAACAGCTCGCTAAGTTGAAAACCTGAAAGGGCGGCTTAGGCAAAAATGAGCGTCTCGGTGGGCTGAAAACCCGAAAGGGCGGTCCAGGCAAAAATTAGAGACATAAACAGAAAATAATATCCTTATAGGTCGAAAACCTGAAAAGGCGATCTATGCAAAAGTTAAGGAATAAGATAAGTAACTGCATCGGATCAGGCATCACTTGCTCAGAGTACCTCGATTGACAGAATATCTTTGGCTTACAATATTTTAGACTGCAAATTCAAAGTTGTTAGGGAGAATAGCGATCATTGTGTTTAACGTACCTTTCCCACCCAATTACCATTTTTCATCTTTGTAACGATCTGTGGGGTTGTGCTTTTCGCCAATCGCCACTCTTTTAATCAAATTCGAGCCTGTGCCCTCTATTTGGAATTCAAATTTATTTGCAATTTTGTTTCCCCCTCTTTCAATTTAAAGTACTTGAAGCAAAAACTCAAAAAATAATTTAAAGTTTTTTAGTAGTTCTTTTTTTGAAAAAAATACAAATGACAAACATACTTCTTAGATTCATGAGTCATACAAGCATATATCAACATTGTTCCGAAAGCAGAAAGATTCAACAAGGCAAATACAGTCATTGCTAAAAAACAAAAGCTCGATGAGTCGAAAACCTGAAAAGGCGGCTTAGGCAAAAATGAGCGTCCCGGTGGATTGAAAACCCGAAAGGGCGGTCCAGGCAAAAATTAGGGGCAAAACAAAAAATATATATTCCCGGTGGATTGAAAACCTGAAAGGGCGATCCAGGCAAAAGTTAGGGACTTCAAAAAAGCAAAAAAACATGACTATTGAAACAAGACCATGAGAAAATATTCGGTTTCAGTGCACGAAATGGCGACTTCTGCCAGACCTCTGACCGTTGGGCTTTACCCCAAGAAGCAATCATTCTTACCATGGATCAACATACTATGCCGGGTTTTACCCCGAGGATCTGATTTATTTCACCTATAAGGATGCTGTCCCCAGTGGAGAACTATCGAGTGGTTGCACGGATACGTCGGCCCAATGCTCATCTTGCCTGATCAAACTTTTATCTCATCCAGTCATGTACAAATATCATTCAATCATACAAATACAAGCTACATACATACATACATACATACGTACAAACATACATACATACAAACATACATACATACAATCATTCACATATTCATACATACAATCATTCACATATGTATACATACATTCATATTTACATGTAACATGCACACAAATCATTCACACATACAACATTGACCATCATGTGTCTTGCTTCAATACATCAAAAAAAGAGTCATCCCCAGTGTCTGGTCTAGAGATGTCTCCATCAAACATATTTCAAGTAGCAGATTTTGCAAACAATCAACTGCAAACTTATAGCTAATCTCCCCAAAAGAAGTCATCTCCAGTGTGTCTGGTCCAGACAAATACATATTCTTGTCATGTCTCGCTCTCCCACAATGTCAGCAGACAATTTATTTCCTCGTTGTGTCCTTACCATCCCACAATGTTGGTAGACACTGCCTTTACTTGTCCTTACCATCCCACAATGTTGGTGGACACTGTCTTTACTTCTGTCCGTACACAGGACTTGATCGCTTTCAGTCTTTACTTCTGTCCGTACACAGGACTTTATCGCTTTCAGTCTTTACTTCTGTCCGCACACAGGACTTTATCTGCTTATGTCCGCACACAGGACTTTATTGCTTTCCGTCTTTACTTCTGTCCGTACACAGGACTTTATCGCTTTCAGTCTTTACTTCTGTCCGTACACAGGACTTTATCGCTTTATGTCTTCATTACTTTTGTCAAATGATCTTCATTACAATCAAACACCTTGTAAACATAACATTCATAAGCATAACACTCATAACATCATATCATAGCATTTTATAGGTTAGACCGGTCAAAAATGGTGTACTCTGTATTTAAGTCTCTTCCATCGTCGAACCAAAACAAAAACATCATCAAAAATTATCTCTTTCTTTTTATCTCCGATGGAAGAAAATTAAATAGGGGCATCTGTCATACCCCAATTTTTGACCTAAGATCCCACCCTCTTTTTGCATTATTGCATAATATCAAGAATAAGGAAAATCAAGAAAAGGTTCAAAAAAGTCAAATATTAGAGTTTTGGAATATTTTCTAAGTACACATCTTCATGATCATCTACCCAACTTCACAAGACAATTTTGAGCAATTTACAAATTCATTTGAGATGCTTGATGGCTTCTCTTAAGGAGGGCATTGGATCCTACAAGTTGATGGAAAATTTGAGGCTAAACGGTTCCTTGAAGTGGAAGAAATCAAAGTAGAAAGTCAAGGTCTCATCACTTTTGAAATTCTCAAACACTTAGAATTTTTTCTAGGAATTCTGATCTTACTAAGTGCATGACTTTATGGACACTTTGTGATCAATTCAAGCAATTATTTTTCATGGTAGATGGATGTATTTGAAGGTGACATGGCATACTTCATTATTATGGAAATATTAAACCAAACTCTCATAGGAATTGGAAGATACAAAGCTCCAAAGTTGAGGATTCAGAGTTGTGAAAATGGCCAGAAACTTAGAAAATATTTCTAAGTGTTTCACAGTGACAATTTTGAGTTTTGATGGCCATTGTTCTATATGATCCAAGTTGATTCAGCTCAAGTGTTCAACATCAAAGTTGTAGTATGCCATGTCCGCTTCCCATTGATACCAAGAGCGTGGGTTTTTGTTGCTTGAGGGAAAAGTTACGAATTTTCAATTAAGCCATGGTAGAGCTGATTTTGAGATCAGATTACAAGTTATTTTTCTTGGTCCAAACAAAGGTGTGGCCTCATGATCCACAAAACTTCCCATGTGAACCTTCTATTATCAGCTTTTACTGATGTTTAGCATGATCAACATCTCATTATACAAGGAATCCATGCATTGCCCAAGTTTCATACCACAAATGGATCAAAAGTAAAAAGCTCTTTTTGCCAAAATCTCCAAAATCTTGCTTTATGTCCATGAGACTTGTGAATACCATTTTTCTCTGAAAACACTTCACCTATGCATCAGAAGCAAGGTAAAATACCTTCAATGAACCACCAAACATTTCATTTTGCCAATGAATTCAAAAGAGGACCAAAGACATTTTTGAACCAAATCTCAAATTGCAAGCAAAGCAGCCTCAACTTATGCTTCAGGGACACTCCATGTCTGATCCTCAGACAAATTTCGACCTCTATAAAAGGCCCTCAAGCCTCAGAACTCAGGATCCGAAAATTCACCCAAAAAAACTCCATTCTTAACCTTGAAAAATCTTAAATCCGAAATTCTCATTTCTTCAAGTTTCTTTTCAAAATTTTCACTAAAACATCGTAAAAACATCACAAATGGACTACTGTATGCATTAATTTACATCTGTAGCACCTCCATCATCATCTTCCAACTATCACTTTTTACTCTTGCAAGTTGATTTGGTTCAGAAGTTTCAGACACTTTTAAGGAAATATAATCATATCAACACATTACTGAAGGTATAAGCGAGCTAAAGGGATCTTTATTTTTCATCTGTTAGTGCAAAGAAGAGGCATTGGACCTTACTCCAATAGGTAAATTTTCGTGATTCCAAACTCACTCATACATGCATTATTTTGAATGATTCCTGAAGCAAACTTGTAGTAAATAATATGATTAGTGAAAGCCATATGCTCTTAATCTCTTTTTGTGCCTAAGTGATATTTAATTTGTGTTTAAAGTTTTAGGGTTCTTACTTTAATTTGAAAAAATAGAATGTTTGAGTAAGAATTAATGAAACTTAAATGCATGTTCTTGATCCTTATTAAATTCTGAGCAAAATGGTATATTCATTTGTCATTTTTGATGCAAAAAACGAAAAAACAAAAAATCACCATTGTTGTTGTTTTGATGAGAAAGATGAACAGGATGAACAGTGCTGGCGCCACGTTTTTTTATTTAAATATTAATTATGCAATATATATAATTTAGTTGCTTTTGATAACAAACGAAACGCAGTAGCCCAGTGGTTTTGTTTCCGTGTTAAGGTCAGCGGTTCGAATCCTTCATATGCCATTTTATTTTAGTTCTTTTTCTTTTATTTTCCTTCTGGGCCTTAATGTGTTTGGGCTTAGAGCTTTCTTTTTCTGAATACACCCCTTTTTATTTTCGTTTTGCTATTCACGCCCCCCCTCTGTTTTAATTTTATTTTTATTTTTTTTATTCTTAGCTTATGAAATAAGTGCTTTTGGCATAAGCTATTTTAGCTTTTATTTTAGCCAATCAAGCATGATGTTGATGCTTATTTATTTTTCTATTTATTTGATATTTAGATTTGTTAATATTATCTAATGTCTTTATTTATTTTGTTAATTAATTTTATCTTTGAGCTTATGAAATAAGTGCTTTTGGCATGAACTATTTTAGCTATTTTTTTCTTAGCCTTGTAAAGCATGATGTCGAGGCTTATTTTCATCTTTTTTTTTAGTTTCGTATTTATTTATTTATTTATGTTATTTATCCATGCATTTCATATTATTTCATTACGTCCATTTATTTATCATATTTACTTTTTTTTTTGTAACATCATTATCATCACAATATTGATTATTTATCGCTTTATTAATCGTCATTTATTTTTGCTCTTGAATTTAGGATGTATCTCTTGCATCATTTCATATTTATTTTCCTGCAAAGATTTTAGAGTGTGATTAGGTCAATGTACCCTAAATAAAAAAATTTGCATCTCATGCATATTTATTTTTATCGCTTTCCGCCAATATGCGTAACGTTAAATTCCGAGGGAAAAGGCGTCGCTTTGATCAAAATATCATTGCAATTTGTTTTCATGTTTAATTTATTTGTTATGACGTTTTAGGTTAGTGTCATTTTGCGCGCGTAACCTTTACCTATTTTCTTCTCAAAAAATGAGGTCAAAACCTCTTTCCAAAAATACATAATTATTTTCTTTTCGAAATATCATGGAAACACAAAATTTTTCATCAAACATTTCTATCAAAAACCTTGGAATTCAAACCAAGTGTTCTTTTATCGCAAAAACCTTGGAATTCAAACCAAGTGTCTTTTATCACTCAAAACATTTTCTCAACAAACCTTTGATTTTAAACCAAGTATCCGCGTCTTATTTCTTAACCAAACTTCAATCAATTTAACCATATTGACTTTCTTCACAAATTAACATCAATCAAACTCACATTTTGCCACTTTTGGCTTTTGGTCTTTTAAAACCATTCTCAAAACTTTAAAATCAAACAAACAAATTTACTCGTAACTTTTACCCCGAACTACGGTGGTTTGATCCCTCGGGTACGTAGGCATGAGACTTGTCTCTCCAATCAATAAAATCAACAAAAACATTTTCTTCATTGTCATCCTTTTAAATTTCTTTTCGCGATCACTACTTTAATTTCCTACTTATACATTTTTTACAAACAATTAAAATAAAGCGCATAGGTAGAAATAAAACAAGAGGTTCCTATAGAGTACTATAGATACTTAGGGTGCTAATACCTTCCCTTTGTATAACCAACCCCCGAACCTTGTTCTCTAAAAAATAGGGTTTTTTTCGAACTTTTTCCCTTTCCCTCGGATAAATTAAAGATCGGTGGTGGAATATTAAATTGCGATTCGAAGTTAATTAATAACTCGATATCCAAAAATCACCGCGACACCACCTAATCCTGCGGGATTTTATTGAGTCGGTGTAGTAGAGGACGCTACACCTGGTGTTAGTAGAGGATGTTGCACCTTTAGTGGAAAGAGATCCACGAATCTCTGCGGAGAGGTTAAATTCCGGGATTCATGCATGTGACGATCAGTGATTGGTGTCACACTCATATAGAGTCTGCATTGTTAGGCTAATTGTGCATTTGAAAACTGCTTTGTGTGATTGATAGACAAATTGTGCACTTATATTCTATGATGTGTGATTCATATGATTAAATGCGAAAATGTGGCCATGTATTGTGTATCTTGCGCTGCGTATTTTTTGGTTATATGTTGTTTTTAGATTGTAACCCTCTACTTTACCCATGAATCGGGCTGGGCGCCCCCAGGTTCTTTTTAGATTGTGAGTTTGCGTGCATCACAGCGACTCGCTGCAAGAAGAAGACTTGTCCCGCTTTGAGAAGCGGCAGGGCTTGAAGCTGTCTGTGGGTTTTGGTACCCAGTCATCTTCAAATAGAGTTCTAAGATTAGCTTAGGGGTAGTAGTTTAAGAGTCTCGTTTACTCTTTGTTGTTCTCTGAAACTGTTTTGTGAATTAATTGTATTATTATTTATTTGGAATAAATGTTGCGACTATGTTCTTTTGACATAGTGTTTAATTTATATTGTTAAACTTTTATAGAGAAAACAATTTGTAAAAGAGGCATTGCATTCCGATCGACATTTTGAAAATGGTTTACCCTGATTTAATTTAAAGACGATCGTGAATGTTTGATTTCAAAGTCTTTGTTGTTTTTTTTTAAAAAGTGCCTACTTTTGAGCTTGAAAAATCGGGCTGTTACAAATATCATATACACTAAACTGATAGCATTATAGGTGCAAGCTTTTTTAAACTTCTCATTTGAAATTTTATTTTGCTAACAAAATAGTTTGTTGTTTGAGATATTGCTAAAAGTTTTCTTTTTAATTTGTTGTGTATGCAGGAAGTATGAAGTTCATCGTCGTCATCATCATCTCCTTGATGACATTGACTCTCCTGTTGGCAGCAGCAGGAAGAGAAGCTCCTTCTACTGAGCTGCATGGACGAGGGGTAGTGGCTGGGTCGGAGAAAGAAGTCCCGTCCCCTCCTTTTCCGATCCCGCTCATTGACCCACCACCATCATGGCCAATTGCTAAAAAGGACAACTCCAAGAAGAAGAAGATTGCATTCATCAGTTTGGGTGTTGCAATCCTACTTATTATTGGATGTGTGATGGGTCTCCTAGTGAGAGGTTGCTGTTAGGGTTTTTTGTGTTAGATCTTAGCTCTTTAGAATTTCTTAGTTAATTCTGACTATGATATATTTGGATTAATGTTGTTATTTAAATTTCTTAATGATAACAGGTTGTATGTGCAGACTTGATTAACAATCATGTAATTCCACACCCTTCTATATGACTCATTGTTCCTCTTTGATGTATGATGTGAGGAATATTTCTTGTCATGTATTCTATTTCTCGCACTTCCTCTCACTCCCTGATCATTAGGATCACATTGCTAAGTGTCCCTCAATTTCCTTTTGGATTCTTTTGCTAAGTCACCCTTACTAGAATGCTCCATTTTGTTTGTTACCCCTCCATTAAAACCAACCTTGTCCTCAAGGTTAATGTTCGGATAACTATTGTGGAACTCTAGCCAATCCTCCCATGTAGCTTTAGTAGCAAGTAAGCCTTCCCATTCACCTAGCACCTGTGAAACTTTGTCCTGGTATAACATTGTATGAGTTTGCAGAACTGATTTTGAGATGTACGTCCACCCAAATTTGAGAAGGAATGGCTAAGGGTTGTAACAGTTCAGCTGGCAATGTGTTAACAGCTTTTGCTTGTTGAGAAACAAGGCATTTGAGACAGAAACAGGTGTAACACTCAATTGGTAGTGTGGGAAAAGATTATTTATGCAGTGGCTATTTAGAATGACCTGCTTTATGCAGTTTAAGTGTTTTCACTTCAATTTTAAGTTGTAACAAGCATACTTGTGTGTTATGTCTAGACAACAAGCAAAATGGAAGAAGAAAGATACTTCATTTTAAAGAGCTTAAGTGAATGATATTTCAATTTGAAAGTGTCTATTGCTTCCCAATTCCCATGCCAACACATCACCCGACACTTATAAATTTTTAACTATCTGATTTCAATCAATTTTTGAATCAGTGGCAAAATTCATTGCCATAGTCCCAAAGTCATGGTTTGGTGAATCTCTTCTTGTCTTATTTATACAAAATCAAGTTTCCTTACAAGACAATATGATAATAGATTCAAAATAGAACTTGCTTACAAGGTAGTATATTGTTTTTGAATTTCATCACACATTCAAAATAGAAATTACATATGTTTTACAAACAAACATACTTACAAGTAAGAATATTCAAAATGAGATGTCTTTGTTCTTCCACTTTGCTTATGCCTTAAGCAATAGGAGTGCA
The DNA here is from genome assembly GCA_951799995.1 of Trifolium subterraneum. NCBI lineage: Eukaryota > Viridiplantae > Streptophyta > Magnoliopsida > Fabales > Fabaceae > Trifolium > Trifolium subterraneum. The sequence goes on from OX637466.1 coordinate 50,648,146, forward strand.
CACTAAAATAAATGTTTGTTAAAAGAATATTCTAAATGATATATACTTGTTTGTTAAAAGAAATGTACAGCAGCTTGTATATGCTGCAGTCTAACCCCGACAATGCAGGAAACCAACACCAAGATACCAGCAACAAGCGACCTATCCCGCAAATTTGAATTAAAAACTAGCAGCACCTAAAACTAAAGCATTTATGCTACAATGTCAACAATTAAACAAGCTTTAAAGAGCTGATGTTCGTGCATAAAAACAACAATAGCTGTGTGTTGTATCAGTGGGAAAATATTAAACAAGCTTTAAATTCAATGCTTTAGTGTACTACCAATACAAATATGTTAATCATTCAATCCCATTTTATGTGACTGCACAATTGATATTTCAATCCTATTTGACAGTTTAATGCACAAGAACCCATTTTTGTATAACAAGACCTTGGTACATGAAAGCACAAAATTTCATCTCAGTTGATATAAAACAGAAACTGCTTACAATACAAACTAGCACTAGCATACTATTCTTGAAATTGAAACGGGAGAACGGCGAAAGGAAACCTTCCAACTACATCATTTGGTGAATTGAAACCAGAACAATACGTGTTTATCCTACCCGATTCAGATTCACACCGAGTCTCGACCTCCGTGATGTTCCGTTGAGTGAAACGCCTCAACAACCTCGCTGCCACTAAATCACTCGCCTTCGTCGACGTTGATGTATCCTTTCATATTCCGCCGGTTGGAATCCTTTCAAACAATGGAACTCCACTTCATACCACTATATACCATTCCATTCCATCTCATTCCATCAATCCAAACAAAGCCTTAGTGGATTAATTTGGTACATGCAGTGATCCAGTTTGATATCTAAATCCTGATCGAGATTTGAATTGTCTCTTGCACTTTTTCTTATTATTTGTTAATGTCTCATATGATTTATCTTCCGTGAGTTTTATGTGACTGCCTTTTTATATTTTACCAATCTTACCACATAGAAAACGTGTTTTACAAGTAATTATATGATTGATAAAATGATAAAAAAAAATTGAGTGTTTGTGTAAAAACAATTAATTAATATCATTAAACCTATACAATTTTTAAAAGGAAAAATATTTCAGTTTGGTCAGAATTGAAATCAGAAAGGCAGAGCCAAATAGAGGTAGAGCAGATACTTAGTTCTCAATCTCTAGTCATCGGTGACGATGAAAATGTTTTAGAATTTTTTTTTTTTAAAAACTAAAGAGTTTCTCAAAACTAAAGAGTCATCAGTGACAGTGAAAATGAATTTGTGAGGCATGTACTCAACCACAAAAGCTAACTTGAGAGTTGAAGTTTGCACTACACTTATAAAGACTATTTTTGCCATATCTCTAGGCAATGTGAGACTTCTAACAGAAATAACATCTCAAAAAACAGTATAAGTTAATTAGGTAAGGTTGTTACCAAACACGTCAATTTTTATCAAACAACCTTATAAACTAATCCAATATGCTATAAGCTAGCTTACTGAGCTTACCAAACACACCCAATATCATTGGCATGATTATGTTATAATTAAACTGGGTTTTAGGATTAATGCGTAATAATATGTTAAGAAGCATTCATGAGTGAAATTAATTCTTGAAAATAGTGAAATTAATTGCGTAAGCATTTAAAACTTGGTTTTTTCAATATAAAAAAATATTCCTTTATCAATAGAGACAAATCCAAAGGTGTGGGTGAGCAAATTGCATCAAGGTATCTTTTGATAAATTTCATGGCACATTATAAGGACGTATTATTTTCCATATAACCCCAAATAACAAATTGTAGTCTAGAATAAATACAATTTTAATGGTAAAATATTGCAAGAACGTGTTATATATGACCACGAGTTCAAAACGGCAATTCTCAAATTTTCAATTCTTGGGGTGTGAATTTTGCTGCTAGAATTTTTAAAACCAATAAAATAATAACACATTTCGTACTAAATTTAAATTAAGAAGGAGAAATACATAGCTTGCAAGCAAAAAAAAATAAAGTGTTAGATTGGCCAATTTTTTCCTAAAATATAGATCAATTCATTATAATATAACTTAAACGCCACATTTTCCACCAGGTCCTCCAAATTGGAGTGATAACCCTATCCCTGGACGATCGATGTATTGAGCACCATAGCATGGTGTGCTAGTGAATATAGGCGCACCATCTCTTAGAAGTGGTTGGTTCCTTTTAGAATCATCAAGAAAATCCATATTCTTAAAATAAGCTGCTTCATTCAAATTGCCATTGGGATATTGTCCGGATCCCATTGGAGGGCTAGAAGTACCGACATGACTTGATGTTATACCCACTTATGCTGCTTGATCAAAAGATGACATATTGGAGAATAACGATAGCGGAAAGTATCCAATTTGTTGTTGGTTTATACTAACCCACCAATTATTATCATTTGTGTCTTGATGCTGCATACATCGACAAAACTTCAAATCAGATTAAAATGTCATGTTTATAGATTTATTATTCCTGCAAATACTTATATAGTGTGTTTGATTGAATGCACATGTAAATTTTTTTAACTAAAATCATTACAGTAATTAACAAGTTAAATATATTTATAAGTTGCATATTTTCTAGAGGTATAACTAGTATATATTTTAACTTTCATATTGTAAGAGATGCATAATATAAAAATATGAAAATGACCTGTCCAATAGAAATGGCAAGTTCACGCGTAATTCCACTTGGATGTTTCAAGTGATTGACCAAAAGTCATTGTTTTATCAGTTTGAACAAAATGTAAATTGTAGCATCCGGTGTTCTTGAAATACAATCAAAATATAAATAAAAATAAAGTATATGATGTAATAAAACAATGATAAGCAACAATAAAATAAGCAAGATTAAAATAATTTAAAATTGTTGACCGTCCAAAAGCTAAAGAGGTAGTTTTATTGTCATTATATATTTGAGGATTCACCTACAAAAAGTTATACACATAAAAAGTTTAGGAAAAATTTGTATACTCACATGCCACAAGGATTATATTAGAATTTTGTGTAGGTCTATTTCGAATCCAAATGGCCGCTGAACTAAATTGATAATTCACCACCGACTGTGGCTGTGGATTATAAACAGTGACAGTGCCACCAATTCCATATAATTTAGTATTTGTTTGGAGAATTACTCCTGCATACTATATTCATTATATAATAATTAGTTTAAAATCAACCTTAATCCAACGATGTATAAAAAAATTGTCTATCAAAACCAATATCAAAACAACAATTAAAAAAAGATAATAGTTTAAAATCAACATCAATACAATCATGTATAAAAAAATTGTCTATGAAAACCAATATCAACACAACAATTAAAAAAAAAAGAAGATAATTATTTTAAAATCAACTCAATACATGTATAAAAAAATTGTCTATGAAAACCAATATCAACACAACAATTAAAAAAAAGATAATTAGTTTAAAATCAACTCAATACAACAATGTATAAAATAATTGTCTATGAAAACTAATATCAACACAACAATTAAAAAAAGATAATTAGTTTAAAATCAACATCAATATAACGATGTATAAAAAAATTGTCTATGAAAATCAATATCAACACAACAATTAAAAAAAGATTAAACAAAGCAGGAAGACCAATACAAAAGATTATTTATTTATATCGAAATCGCCGCTCATCATGATACTCTCAAGCTCCCTGCGAAATCTTGTTGAGGTGAACCTTGAATGCCATTCACCAAAAAAACGATTAATAAAAGTATATTAATCATTTTTATAAATTCACTTTAATCTCAGTATCTCAAATTCACAACTTGGTGATTATAATATAGCCTCCTTTTTATACTCTGGGGAGGGGGAGGAATATTAATAATAAGAATAATAGAAGAGATTCTCCCTAAAATTATAATAGATTCTCCCTAAAAAAAAGAAGGATTTTTTGAGCAAAATAAATTATATTAAATTGAAATCATATACCCTCAAATTATGAAGGGGGTAGAACCATAGCAACAAAGTAATTTTTTTATAATAGAGTAATAAAGTTTTTTTTGAACAAGCCAATAGAGTAATAAAGTTATTAATTAATAAAAGTAAAAATATAATAATAGATTACATTTTTATTTTCTAAATTTTTAATTTTTAAGAATATTAATAAAAGTAAGAAAAATATGAATATGAATTATTTAAAAATATATAATTTTATTATAAAATAAATAAATATCTAATTTTGGAATCATATTATATCACCACAATGGCTCAATGCAATTTGATTAATAAATTTCATTACTAATACTTATAATATTGTTACATTAATTTTTGTAATATAAAATTTAATTTTTTAGAAAATCAAAATTTTAAATATTTAGATCTTTTCGTCTGAGGGATGCAATAGATTCCCGTCAAAGAACAAATAATAATTTTTAAGATATTTTATAAAAAAAAAATACCAACTTTTTTTGTTATTTTATTTTATGCATTACGTAATAATAACAAATGAAACATACGATTTAAAGGAAACCTATATTATATGTAAGAAACCTAAAATTTATTAGCCCTAACATTGTCCCAAGTTAATTATAAACCTTTTTTTGAAAAAAATAATTATTACTTATGTTTTATGTATCGATCCGACCTTAAGTCCACATCTTCAAGAGATTGTCCGTTTTAGGATTAACCTGCCACGATTTTGTCCTTTGTAGAAAATGCTTCTTGGTGGTTTGAAAGGTGTGGGTGGTATAAACTACTCCCTCCGGTCACATTTATAAGCAAATTTGACTCTTCTTGTACATTGGAGAATGAATGTATGTGACATACTTCCTCCAGTAACTATTATAAGCAAATTTAACTTTTTTGGTACATTGAAAAAGTGATGTATTTGGTTCATAATATGAACTACATACACCACTTTTCCAATGTACCAAAAAAAGTCAAATTTGTTTATAATAGTGACCGGAGAGAGTATAGTATGGACCATATAAATCCACTTTTCAATGTACCAAAAAAGTCAAATTTGCTTATAAATGTGATCGAATGGAGTACCGTTTACCTTAATTACCAAGCGATGTGAGACTATTTTTGTGTATCCAGAACAATTTACAATAATGGTTTTCATTGTTTGTAAGAAGTTTAAAATATATTTTATTTTATTAAGAAAAATTTACATTGAAGAGATTCTATTTTTATTTTTTTAACCAAAAGGTTGCTAGCTAATAGCTAACCAACTCAAAATATATTAAGATGAAAAGAGAGATACAAAGGGAAGGGATAAAGACCAAAACTCCTTTTAAGAGGCCTATACTTAACCACAAAAGCTAACTTGAGAGTTGAGATTTGCACTACACTTATAAATGTTGTCTTTGTCATATCTCTTCCCAATGTGGGATTTTTAACAGAAATAGCATCTCAAAAAATAGTATAAGCTAATCCAATAAGCTATAAGCTAGCTTATTGAACTTACCAAACACACCCAATATCATTGGCATGATTAGGTTATAATTAAACTGGGTGTTTGGTATCCAAAACAGTTTACAATAATGGTTTTCAATGTTTGTAAGAAGTGTAAAATATATTTTATTTTATTAAGAAAAATTTACATCGATGAGATTCTATTTTTCTTTTTTAAACCAAAAGGTTGCTAGCTAAGAGCTAACCAACTCAAAATATATCAAAATATATTAAGATGAAAAGAGAGATACAAATGGAAGGGACAAAGACCAAAACTCCTTTTAAGAAGTGCATAATCTAAAACTAGATAGGCAATTATAGTTGAATTTTAACCACATACTCATTAATGAAAACATGTACATCTTGCCAAGAAGTGAAAGTATTAAGAGAACCACCATGGTTGGCAAGAGCATGCACAACTTGGTTGTCTTCTCTATAAATGTTAGACACAATGTCATTTATCTGCTTAAAGAGAAGTATATAACATTGTGTCATCTATTTCTTAGACTCCAATAAACAATTGAGTTTGAATTTTTAAAAGCGGTAACCACCAATGTAGAATCAGTTTCTAACTAGAGATTATGCCAATTCATTTGATAAGCTACTTCAATAGCCTTTCATGAGATTCTATTTCAAATAGTAACTATGATAAATTGATGATGCTATTTCAAAATATGTTGCTCCAAAAAAAAAAAAAACTTTCAAATTCAGTGCAATCTTTATATCATTGGCATGATTAGGTTATAATTAAACTGGGTTTTAGGATTAATGTAATAATAATTTAAAAAATGTTAA